>CM036764.1:41846449-42238949 GCA_020796225.1 Arion vulgaris | reverse complement strand
TTTGTAATGTGAAATATGATGGCAGGTGGGCATTCATTTATGGCGAATACCTGTGTTGGGTTTTTCTATGTTGGACTGTCCATTGTTGAGTTGTTATATGTTGAGTTTCGCCCGAGTCGTTACCAGGGCCCAAATTTGGGGTGTAAAGAATAGAACCACTGTTACCTGACATGCATGTCGTAATAGGCGAATAAGGAGGTTTGGATGAAATCGTATGAATGCGTCCTAAATGTGTAGACGTCTATGCGTTTAGGGGCCTACCAAACCAATGTGCAACGTATACACTTTCTTGACAAAGATCAAACATATCACAAAGAGTGATTAAAATTGATCGTAATGAACAAATGCAAAGAAGAAGAGAAGAAGATGTTGAGTTCTCATGTTTGGTTGTCCTGTTTTATATTGCCCTATGTTCAATTGTCCTGTGTTTAGTTGTCCTGTGTTCAATTGTCCTGTTTAAATTGTCCTGTGTTCAATTGTCCTGTGTTCAATTGTCCTGTGTTTCATTGTCCTGTGTTCAATTGTCATGTGTTGATTGCCCTGTGTTTAGTTGTCCTGTGTTTAATTGTCCTGTATTTAGTTGTCATGTGTTCAATTGTCCTGTTTAAATTGTCCTGTGTTCAATTGTCCTGTGTTTAGTTGTCCTGTGTTCAATTGTCATGTGTTCAATTGTCATGTGTTGATTGTCCTGTGTTTAGTTGCCCTGTGTTTAATTGTCCTGTGTTTAGTTGTCCTGTGTTCAATTGTCCTGTTTAAATTGTCATGTGTTCAATTGTCCTGTGTGCAATTGTCCTGTGTTCAATTGTCCTGTGTTCAATTGTCATGTGTTCAATTGTCATGTGTTCAATTGTCCTGTTTAAATTGTCATGTGTTCAATTGCCCTGTGTTCAATTGCCCTGTGTTCAATTGTCCTGTGTTTAATTGTCCTGTGCTGAACTGTTCCGTGTTTCCCTTGAGTAGATGATTGATTGATTGATTGATTGATGTAGCCATGTATGCTCCGAGCTCTTTCTTACACAAGAAGATATCAGCTGCTTTGCAAGAACTCCGTAGCATCGGTGAGGACCTCCGATGTAATTTTGAAGATGATGAAGATATTTTTGTAGAAATATTTATTTTTAAACTTTTCTAATGAATTGTGTCCGTGTGGCGTCTTTCCAGCCTGCTCTTCTCGATTTTGAACTGCTAATGGTTCTTTTACGTGCTCAAATTGCACACAGGACCTACGTTTTATCGTCCGTCTCCGATAATACTAGAACTCGATCTCACCTACACTGAGATCAGGGATCTCTGGAAAAATATCCAGATGGCTCCACGAGTGCACGAGTCTGGTACCTTGGGCTCGAAAGACGAGCATGTAGCCTCGACGCCACAGAGACTCTCATGTTGATGATAAATAAGTAGTTAAATATGTTACTATTCTTGTTTAACATTACTATAGACTGGTTGATTGTATTGTCATAGACTGGTTGATTGCATTGTCATAGACTGGTTGATTACATTGTCATAGACTGGTTGATTACATTGTCATAGACTGGTTGATTACATTGTCATAGACTGACTGATGACATTGTCATAGACTGGTTGATCACATTGTCATAGACTGGCTGATTACATTGTCATAGAGTGCTGATTACATTGCCATAGACTGGCTGATTACATTGTCATAGACTGGTTGATTACATTGTCATAGACTGGCTGATTACATTGCCATAGACTGGCTGATTACATTGTCATAGACTGGTTGATTACATTGTCATAGACTGACTGATTACATTGCCATAGACTGAGCTTGATTACATTGTCATAGACTGGTTGATTACATTGTCATAGACTGGTTGATTACATTGTCATAGACTGGTTGATTACATTGCCATAGACTGGCTGATTACATTGTCATAGACTGGTTGATTACATTGTCATAGACTGACTGATTACATTGCCATAGACTGGTTGATTACATTGTCATAGACTGGTTGATTACATTGTCATAGACTGGTTGATTACATTGTCATAGACTGGTTGATTACATTGTCATAGACTGGTTGATTACATTGTCATAGACTGGTTGATTACATTGTCATAGACTGGTTGATTACATTGTCATAGACTGACTGATGACATTGTCATAGACTGGTTGATCACATTGTCATAGACTGGCTGATTACATTGTCATAGACTGGCTGATTACATTGCCATAGACTGACTGATGACATTGCCATAGACTGGTATTACATTGTCATAGACTGGCTGATGACATTGCCATAGACTAGCTGATGGGAGAGACCATGAAGGATAACAACAGAAGCATTCGATGAACACTTACTTCAGTACTGGCAGATTTGGATTATGCAGACGATATTGGTTTATGGGGATATGTTGGGCATACATTGAGAAGAAATGATCAGGGAATACCAAAAGGCATTGAAATGGGAGGCAAAGGGTTCAAGAACGTGAGAAGCCCTAGCAAACCTTGAAACGAGCTTTCTGAAATACTCAAGGAATGTCAGGGATGAATACCCATGTAATAGCGCCCATGGGTTGTCGGGACCACAAGGAGCAAAGAACAGTACCACTGCTACCTACAAGGCATGTCATAAGAGTCGACTAAGGTAGAGGCCTAGGGAAGCTACTCTAGTAAATAGAAGACTCTGCAGAAATGGGATGTGCTGGTCTACGTGTAGGTGCATAACTGGCACAACGTAAACAATCGCTCTTAGTCTCAGATCACATACAAATCACAAAGGTTGGTCGATATGAAGCGTTCGAAGAAGGAAAAGAAAAGAAGGAGGAACACAAAAGAAGATAGCAGGACGTTGCGGCTCACGAGAGATGGAAGTTACTATTGGAGAAGCTCGCGTGCCCATCGTGTTCGTAGCGCGTTGGACTGTGGGTGACAAGCCCTCTGTGAGTGCGGGTTCAATTCCGCGGGCTGGCAGAAAAACCACAGGTTCCCCAGATTTACGGTGTTCGTGGCACCGAACCGAAGAGTTACGATGTCAATGGCACCGAGCCGAAGAGCTTAAATCTCAAGTCCTTCTGGATCGGGAAAAAAAAAAAAACAACAAAAACTATTGGAGAGAGAGATGGTAGATACACCTAATCATAGATGGAGGATACATCTAGAGCGAGTGGATACATCTAGAGCGAGTGGGAGATACATCTAGAGCGAGTGGATGATATATCTAGAGCAGTGGGGAACATCTAGAGCGTGTGGAGGATACATCTAGAGCGAGTGGGAGATACATCTAGAGCGAGTGGATGATACATCTAGAGCGAGTGGAGGATACATCTAGAGCGAGTGGAGGATACATCTAGAGCGAGTGGGAGATACATCTAGAGCGAGTGGATGATACATCTAGAGCGAGTGGAGGATACATCTAGAGCAGGGGAAGGATACATCTAGAGCGAAACTAGAGCGTGTGGAGGATACATCTAGAGCGAGTGAAGGATACATCTAGAGCGAGTGAAGGATACATCTAGAGCGAGTGAAGGATACATCTAGAGCGAGTGAAGGATACATCTAGAGCGAGTGAAGGATACATCTAGAACGAGTGAGGGATACATCTAGAGCGAGTGAAGGATACATCTAGAGCGAGTAAAGGATACATCTAGAGCGAGTGAAGGATACATCTAGAGCTAGTGAAGGATACATCTAGAGCGAGTGAAGGATACATCTAGAGCGAGTGAAGGATACATCTAGAGCGAGTGAAGGATACATCTAGAGCGAGTGAAGGATACATCTAGAGCGAGTGAAGGATACATCTAGAGCGAGTGAAGGATACATCTAGAACGAGTGAAGGATACATCTAGAGCGAGTGAAGGATACTTATGAAGAGACGATGAACATACATTATCAGATTGAGTATAGAAATAAAGAAATTAATGAAACGCATAAAGAGATGAAGGATGCACATAAGGACATTAAAGAGTTTCTGTGTCGTAGAGGTTACTTGCTCGCCTTTCGTTCCAAAGTTACTCGGTTTGATCCCTTGTGAGCCTTTGGGATATTTTTCCAGAGATCCTGATCTCAGTGTAGGTGAGATCGAGTTCATAGTCCTATCGGAGACGGACGATAAAACGTAGGTCCCATCTTCAAGTTGAGTACGTAAAAGAAACCTTGGCAGTACAAAATGGATAAAAGCAAGCGGGAAAGACGCTGCCCGTGTAAGTTCATTAGAAAGATTTTAAAATAAAATTTCTACAAAATAGTGTCACCATCTTCTAAATTACATCGGGGACTCTCGCTGGTGCTACGGGGTTCGTGCACTGCCGCTGAGTTCTTCCTGTGTAAGAAATAGATGGGAGAACACATTGTTACTCACCGAAGTGTAATGATGATGGTTCAATCAATCAATGCGGAGATTAAAAATACACATGAAGAGATTAAGAATATATATGAAGAGATTAAGAATACACATGTAGAGATAGATGATACATTTGTGTAGATGGAGGGTACACTTAGAGGACGATGCATAATACATACTTTAGATTGATGGATGGTTCCGATTGAGTGAGAGAGAGAGAGAGAGAGAGAGAGAGAGTGAGATGAAATATTCATCAAATTTTGACATACAATACCACTGCTATTCGCGTGATATATATTTATGTATACTTGTCGCCAACCATCTGTCCATCTCATTCCATTGAACAAATACCCAATAGCGTCGTTCATTGCTTCGGCTCTAAATTATTTGTAACAAGTTATTTGTAAACAAAAAGCAATGATCGAGTAGACACCGACATTCATTTATTCATACCCTTAAATAACGATGAAGATAGAGAGTATTCTCTATCTCGGTTGCGCAAGTTGTGCATACCGATAGGTGCGGCAAGACAGGAAAACCACGAGAGAAAACCCAATAGATGACACATCAATCAACACAGAACGGGAATTGTTAGCCTAAACACACTGAAATACATGCTTGGAGTTGTTTGACTAAACACACTGAAATACATGCTTGGAGTTGTTTGACTAAACACACTGAAATACATGCTTGGAGTTGTTTGACTAAACACACTGAAATACATGTGGAGTTGTTTGACTAAACACACTGAAATACATGCTTGGGAGTTGTTTGACTGAACACACTGAGATACATGCTTGGGAAGAGATTGGAGCAATTATGGACATGTCTGATGAAGATGATCCTCAAATGAGCAATGCCTTTCAGTTCTAACGCTTTAACTTGCAATGAGATCCCCGATCTCAGTGTAGGTGAGATCGAGTTCCTAGTCCTATCAAATTTTTTTAAAGTAAAGAAGCCCTTTTTATATCACGAGGTATATAGGGTAATACGGTATTAGGTCCGTATTTTTCATTACCCTCGGCACACGATGGTCAACATCACGCCTGCCACCTTTACTTCCCAGTGCTTTTCCCGGTACCCAATTGAGGTTTGGTCGACCTGAGAGACGTTACGGTCGACTGTTTGTTATATCGATGTATATGCAAATTGTTGCTTTGTTGCATATAATTTTCTACTACTTATTCCCGTCGTTTCACCTTAACTAAAAATATATTTTTGACCTGATACGGTTATGTGCACCAGACCGCACCGATTAGCATATAGGTCCAATGACACGGTGCGATTATCGTGTCAAATGTCATTCGTGGTATTTAGAACTTAGTGAAAAATAGCACCTGCTTAAAAAGAATATATCAGCATGAGCAATGAAAGAGCATTGTACAACACAATCTTTATACCAGCATTATGATATCAGTATCAATCAAATATGAACGTTGACATCAAGAGATGAAGTTTATACGCAGTATGTTCTGAGAGCATGCATTTTCCCAGTGGCTACTTATGGTTGTGAATCATGGACTATTACACAAAAATTAGGAACGAAAATCCAGTCCTTCGAAACTAAATGCTACAGAAAGATCCTACGAATACCATGGACAGAAAAAGAAAGAACACTGATGTTGGGAAAGAACTAAGCGTTAAAGAGAATTGGCTGATAAACAACATACTATACAGAAAAATTACATACTTTGGTCACATCAAGCGTCACGATGGCCTGGAGAGAACAATATTAAAGGGCAGGGTCCCATGACGCAGAGGCAGATCAAGAAGAAGATGGCTACAAGATATTAAAGAAACCATGAACATGACCATCGACGAGTGGGTGAACTGGCTAGAGACAGAGTGAATTTCAGATGTGCTGCAAAGAGGCAACGTCCTATAAAGGATACGCACCTTGATGATGATGATGTTATGGATATCAAGAAGAGACTGGTTTAGACATGAAGATATCAGGGGAAAAAATATGTACATCAGTACTTAATTTTATATTTTTAAAAACCTGTGTGTTTAAAAGGGTTTACAAGCCGAAGAATTGACTTCAATGCACCGGGTTTTACCCCATATGGCCCAGTCCCTCTCCGCGAAAGCGCCACCTGCCGAGAATATTACACAGAGCACGAACTCCGTAGCTCTGGCAACAATCCTAAGGATCTCTGGAAAAAACTGCACGCGTGAACAGAAGGCCGCGGTCCGAATTCGAACCCACGACTTTCGACTCGCAAGGCAAAGGGCTTAACCACTCAGCCACAGAGACCCCCAAACAACATGGCTTAACCACTCAGCCACAGAGACTCCCAAACAACAGGGCTTAACCACTCAGCCACAGAGACTCCCCAAACAACAGGGCTTAACCACTCAGTCACAGAGACCCCCAAACAACAGGGCTTAACCACTCAGCCACAGAGACCCCCAAACAACATGGCTTAACCACTCAGCCACAGAGACTCCCCAAACAACATGGCTTAACCACTCAGCCACAGAGACTCCCCAAACAACATGGCTTAACCACTCAGCCACAGAGACCCCCCAAACAACAGGGCTTAACCACTCAGTCACAGAGACCCCCAAACAACATGGCTTAACCACTCAGCCACAGAGACACCCCAAACAACATGGCTTAACCACTCAGCCACAGAGACTCCCCAAACAACAGGGCTTAACCACTCAGCCACAGAGACCCCCAAACAACAGGGCTTAACCACTCAGCCACAGAGACCCCCAAACAACATGGCTTAACCACTCAGCCACAGAGACTCCCCAAACAACAGGGCTTAACCACTCAGCCACAGAGACTCCCCAAACAACAGGGCTTAACCACTCCAGCCACAGAGACTCCCCAAACAACAGGCTTAACCACTCCAGCCACAGAGACCCCCAAACAACATGGCTTAACCACTCAGCCACAGAGACTCCCAAACAACAGGGCTTAACCACTCAGCCACAGAGACCCCCAAACAACATGGCTTAACCACTCAGCCACAGAGACACCCCAAACAACATGGCTTAACCACTCAGCCACAGAGACCCCCAAACAACAGGGCTTAACCACTCAGCCACAGAGACCCCCAAACAACAGGGCTTAACCACTCAGCCACAGAGACTCCCCAAACAACAGGGCTTAACCACTCAGCCACAGAGACCCCCAAACAACATGGCTTAACCACTCAGCCACAGAGACTCCCCAAACAACATGGCTTAACCACTCAGCCACAGAGACTCCCAAACAACAGGGCTTAACCACTCAGCCACAGAGACCCCCAAACAACATGGCTTAACCACTCAGCCACAGAGACTCCCCAAACAACAGGCTTAAGCACTCAGCCACAGAGACCCCCAAACAACATGGCTTAACCACTCAGCCACAGAGACTCCCCAAACAACATGGCTTAACCACTCAGCCACAGAGACTCCCCAAACAACATGGCTTAACCACTCAGCCACAGAGACCCCCAAACAACATGGCTTAACCACTCAGCCACAGAGACCCCCAAACAACATGGCTTAACCACTCAGCCACAGAGACCCCCAAACAACATGGCTTAACCACTCAGCAACAGAGACCCCCAAACAACATGGCTTAACCACTCAGCCACAGAGACTCCCCAAACAACATGGCTTAACCACTCAGCCACAGAGACCCCCAAACAACATGGCTTAACCACTCAGCCACAGAGACTCCCCAAACAACATGGCTTAACCACTCAGCCACAGAGACCCCCAAACAACAGGGCTTAACCACTCAGCCACAGAGACTCCCCAAACAACATGGCTTAACCACTCAGCCACAGAGACCCCCAAACAACATGGCTTAACCACTCAGCCACAGAGACCCCCAAACAACATGGCTTAACCACTCAGCCACAGAGACCCCCAAACAACATGGCTTAACCACTCAGCCACAGAGACCCCCAAACAACATGGCTTAACCACTCAGCCACAGAGACCCCCAAACAACCTGTGTGTTGCCATAACTAGAAGGAGCAAACAATAGTAACACTGCGACCTACAAGGCATGTCGTAAGAGACGACTCGTGTAGGGGCCTAGGAAGCAACCTAGTAAATAAAAAGCGTCGCATAAATCAGATGTGCTGGCCTTTGCGGCGACTGCACTATCCATGCGGCCATTAATTTCCTCAGGCTCTCATCCCCCCTGTCCTATACCGCCCCAAAAAGCGTTACTACGGGCAGTAACGATAGTTTGTGTGTTTGTTTTTTTAATACTGGAAAGCGAGGACACGCAACGATTGTTGTCTTATTTCCTAGAATTTTTACCTAAGCTCGTCGGTCTTATGTTATCGGAGACCACGCAATACATGACCTTTCAGGCGGTCTGAAAATCAGCCAAGTACAGCATCAGAACCAAGGTAAATACCGCCGCTGTGTGCTGTCAATTTAATAAAGTAAAGGAACCCTTTCATACCTCGTGGTATATAGGGCAATACATTGTTAGACCTGTATTTTTCATTGACCGTCGTCACACGATGGGTGATGTGGTCAGCATCACACCGGCCTCCTTTATTTTCCCAGAGCATGTCTGGTGCCCAGTTGAGGCTGGGTCGACCTGAGAACCGTCGCGGTCGGGAAAAAATCCACGCCCAGTGTCAATTCTAATATACGGATCAAAATGCTAGAGAATAACAGAACAAACACAAACTATCGTTACTGCTTGCAATACCGCTTTTTAGGGTGGTGTGGGACAGGAGAGACATGTGCTTGTAGAATTTAATGGCCGCATGGCTAGTGCAGTCACAGCGAAACTGTTCAGGTTATGATTTTTCTTTATGCTCCCGACAGAAAAAACACAAAAACCTTACCGGGGATTGAGCCCACGCTTAAATCCGTTCAGCCAGACGCTGCACTTAAGACGCTTCACAAGTTATGACCAAACTTTCCACCTTCCATACAATTTGCCTGCGACAGATTTTACTCATTTTCTGGCCAAGAACTGCTTACACAGTATCAGCAAGGGTATTCTGACTATCATTCAAAAAAGACGATGGAGATGGATCGGACATGTGATACGCATGGAGACACGCTGTCACAAAAACTGCACTGAGATGGATACCAGATGGTAAACAGAAATGTAGAAATATCAAAACGAACTGAAAGAAATGAATCACCTCTGGAACACAATACAGAGTACGACCAAGAACAGAGAAGAATAGCGTGCATTTGTTGTTACTATTACAACCAAAAAAATAAAGATCACTGATGTCCTGAAAGAACTAAATGTTAAAGAGAATTGGCTGATAAACAACATACTATATAGAAAAATTAGATAATTTGGTCACATCAAGCGTCACGATGACCTGGAAAGAACAACACTAGAGGGCAGAGTCCCAGGACGCAGAAACAGACCAAGAAGAAGATGGCTACAAGATATTAAAGAAACCATGAACATGACCATCGACGAAGTGGGTGAACTGGCAAGAGACAGAGTGAATTTCAGATGTGCTGCAAAGAGAGCAACGTCCTATAAAGGATACGCACCTTGATGATGATGATTACAACCAAAGGCGTCAAAAGCTAGAAAGACAAAAACTTGAAAGATTGAGAAGAAAGCGAAAGAAAGTGCTTTATCTCAAAGGTTACAGTAGCTGCTAATGACATGAAGGGTGCACAGTTGTAAGCTACTATAGTTATTAATGGTTGCATCAGCGTCATTTTTCTTCTTGATCTCTTTGATGCTGTAGTTTTTCTTAACTATTTTTTGGTGGGAAAAGTATTTTTGAATTTTTATTTGGTGTCTGTATATTTAATTTTTGTTGGTTTTGCAGTTTTTCTTTATCTTTTTAATTAAGTAACCTCTCTCTCTCTCTCTCTCTCTCTCTCTCTCTCTCTTGCTAATACAGATGGTTCCTACGTGCGTCTCTGCGGCTATATGGTTAAACCGTTTCCTTGCGTTACGGAGGTCGTTGGTTCGAATCCAAATCCGGACCATGTCGTTCAGTTCACAAGGTGAATTTTGACAGAGATTTCTATGATTGTTGCCGGAGCTATGAATTACGTGCTTTATGCAATACTCTCGGCAGGGGAACATGCGATTTTTGCTGGGAGGAACTGAACCATACTGGATAAAACCAAGTTGCAATGAAGTCTGCTTCTTCTCCTTCTTCTTTTAGCGCTCCATATCGACCACTTTTTAAGCACTCTTTGTGATTTGTATGTGATCCGAGCCTAAGATCGAGTGTACTTTGTGCCAGTTATGCTTGCACAATTAGGCCAGCACATCCGATTTATGTGACGCTATTTATTTACTAGGGTAGCTTCCCTCCTCAGTCTCCTCTTACGACATGACTTGTAGGTCGCAATGTTAGTATTCTTTGCTCCCCTTGCGAGTCCCGACAACACACGGGCGCGTGCTTTGTGCAATACTCGGGCAGGGATGTGCCATTTCTGGAAAGAGGGACCGGGCCATACTGAGTAAAACCAGGTTGCTGTGAAATCAATCCTTCATATTCATTACTACGTGACACAACACCTATTGTCTACAGAGACAAAGAGGCCAATAATGATGATGATATTCAGACCCAGTGGCGGCTCGTCATTAAGGGTCAGTGGGTCGAGCCCCACCAAAAATAATGTGTAACGTGTATAAATTAAATTATAACCTAACCCAATACCATGATTTTCCAAACAAAAATATGTCTGGCCCCACCAACAAAACTTAGCACGAGCCGCCACTGTTCAGACCCATTAGATGTTCTTCTTGCTCCACACATCTTTAATTTCCTCATACATTACATTACCCACTTATCTTCTATCTGCACACAAGTCTATGCTTGTATGTCCTCTTTTACTTAACTGACGACTTGTTTTTCCTATTCCCGGATGTGGCATACAGCGAACTTGCTGAGAACACTGGGGAAATGTTTGGTGAGAAAACAATCTGCACACAACGTCATGTTTTCTGTTTGTTTTCTTTGCAAATATACAAATGCAGGAGTTTCGTAAAGAAGACAAAGTTGATGTGGATTCAACTGTTGCTTCATACATATATTGCTTGAATGTATGGTGTCTGTTGTTCTTACCACTTCGGTGGGGAGGGGTCATAGGACAACACGTGCGTTTGAGTGCACCACCATGTGTTTGTTATCATCATCATCATCATCAAGGTGCGCATCCTTTATAGGACGTTGCTCTCTTTGCAGCGCATCTGAAATTTATTCTGTCTCTAGCCAGTTCGCCAACAGATATTCATGGTTTCTTTAATATCTTGTAGCCATCTTCTTCTTGGTCTGCCTCTGCGTCCTGGGATCCTGCCCTCTAATACTGTTCTTTCCATGCCATCGTGATGCTTGATGTGACCAAAGTATGTAATTTTTCTGTATAGTATGTTGTTTATCAGCCAATTATCTTTAACATTTAGTTCTTTCAGGACATCAGTGTTCTTTATTTTTCTGTCTATGGTATTTGTAGAATCTTTCTGTAGCATTTAGTTTCAAAGGACTGGATTTTTGTTTTTTGTGTAATGGTCCATGATTCACAAGCTTACCTATTTGAACAAATAGATAAGCTTTGTCAAAGTCGTTCAGTCAGTAGAGCGATTTAGGGAGTTTGAAATTATTATAAGTTGTACAAGTAGAGTTGGATGATTGAGGGAAAAGAGAGAGTGTATTTAACCAGCAAGCGACGGGAACCATCAATATGCATACCCTTCGAAATCTGTTGAGGGAGACTGAGCACCTATGGGTCTGTCCGGAGTGCATTGACGTCAGTTCCATAACTAATAACTACCTGTTGTATGTAAGGAGATTATGTAGTTTATATCTGTCCTAACCGTATAGAAGTCTATACGTTTAGAGGCCTACCAAACCAATGTGCAACGTATACACGTTCTTGGCAAAGATCAAACATATCACAAAGAGTGATTAAAATTGATCGTAAAGAACGAACGCAAAGAAGATGTAGTTTATTTTCGTAAGTTACCAGTTGTATAGAAGGTTCTGTGTTCCAATCTGAACCTGGTCACATGTGCAATTTTTTCCATGAGATCCCTAGGATTGTTGATGAAGCTAAGACGTTCGTGCTTTGTGCCGACGTCTCGGTAGATGGCTTACTATTTCTGTCAACAACGGCTCCATAGGGGGAACCCCAGTGCAATTAAGTCAACCCTTCTAAGCCTTTAAACCCTATTTCATGCAAGGAAACTATGTATTATATTTAAAGTGGCTAAGATCTTCTTCTTCTTCTGCGTTCTCACTAGATTGGAATTTCGGAATCTCTAATAAAGGCAACCGTCTGTCTCAGATTATCAGCCACGCCATACAGTTTGTCTTCTGCGTTCTCACTAGATTGGAATTTCGGAATCTCTAATAAAGGCAACCGTCTGTCTCAGATTATCAGCCACGCCATACATTTGTCTTCTGCGTTCTCACTAGATTGGAATTTCGGTTCTCTAAAGGCAGCCGTCTGCTCAATTATCACCACGCCATACAGTTGTCTTCTGCTTCTCATAGATTGGAATTTCGAATCTTAATAAAGGCACCGTCTGTCTCAGATTATCAGCACGCATACATTTGTCTTTGCGTTCTCACTAGATTGGAATTTCGGATTCTCTAATAAAGGCAGCCGTCTGCCTCAGATTATCAGCCACGCCATACAGTTTGTCTTGGACGCTAGTGTAAGTGGGCACCTCTTTCTTCTCAAGTCTGCATACTGGGTGCAGTTCTGTAGGATATAATTCCTATGATTTCTGCTTCTCCGTTTGTGCCGACCTCTTCCAGCAGTACATTTTGGCCTCCTTCGTGATGGTCTGACATTGTTACCGTGTGGCTAAATCTCCGAGGCAGATTGACGACCGTAGAATCCGTTATCCCATTCCTCATTGTGAGGGATCGATGCACCATATTATGCACCTTACGGCCTGGTGCATCCGTTTTCTGCACGCATTTGTTTCGGGTTAGCATTCCCTAGCGGACACGTGCATCCGATTTAATCCAAACCTCCTTAGTCTCCTCTTACGACATGCGTTGCAGATAACAGTTGTTCTATTCTTTGCACCCCAAATGTGGGCCCCGGTAACCACTCGGGCGGGGCTAAAATCTAAGAATAGTCTTTATTACACCGGGTTTTTCTATAGGGCTCGGCCCTCTCCACGAAATGACACACCCTTGCAGAGAATTTTACACAAAACGCAAACTCCGTAGCTCCTGCAACACTCCTAGAGATCTCCGGAGAACATATATCTAGGAACCGAACATCGCGGTCTGGATTCGATCCTACGAGCTTCGAAACGCAAGTCAAATGCCCTCTTAGATACAAAGTGGTTCCCGGACAATGAGTGATATTATTAACAATATAGATGAGACTGCAGTAAAACTATTTGATTGACGAAACACGTAATCACAAAGTACTGTAGTTTTACAAATTACAAAACAATGACAAAATACAGCAATGTTTGTTTGTTGGTTGAAACGTTGCTGTATTTTGTCATTGTTTTTGTAATTTGTAAAACTACAGTACTTTGTGTTTACCATATTATGAACATAAAGCCGGCCACACTCACTTCTCATTTCTTCTCTGTTGAAGCTTATGTTCTTATTTTGTTATATTAAATTTCTTTGTCCAAACACACACAGTTTTCTTCTGTTAGCTTCTTTACATTACTTTTGAAACCATCATCATCATGTGTCATATAGTCTGGCGTAGGCGATTTTGGATCTTCACAAACGTTTATCTTGAGTACTGACTATCAGGTCGGATATTGACGCTCTTCCGTGTCATGAAACTACACTGTCCAGAATTGTATATCTCTGTCTATCTCCTTCCTTCCTTCCTTTCGTTCGCTTGAAATGTTGTCTATATATTCAATGTTGTCTCTTGTATCCTTCCTTCCTTTCGTTCGCTTGAAATATTGTCTATATATTCAATGTTGTTTCTTGTATCTTTCCTTCCTTTCGTTCGCTTGAAATATTGTCTATATATTCAATGTTGTCTCTTGTATAAACTTCACTGTCTTTTGTAGCTCACACAGAGGTCCATGTAGTTTTCTGTCTAGTGTTGTTTCGTTAGGCCAGTGAGTTTGCCTCAGTGTATCATATTCGGGACAGTCTTGAAGTATGTGCTCTGCAGTCTGGTGTGCATGTCCACATGTACATATGGCTGAATTGTCAATCTTTAATTTTGTATACATGTGAATGCGCAGTCGATTTGATCTGTTCTAATGCGCAGAATGACAACTTGTTCTAATCTGCTCATATTATAATAACCGTCTTGTGTTGGTATTTGATCCTCTATCTGGTACTGCATTGATTGTGTCGGTTGTTACTCTGCGGAAGCTACAGCTGATTATAATGAGGATAATGAGGATAAGGAACAAACGTATGTCCCAATATAGGAAGTGAGTAAAGAGTTTTAGAAACCCATGAGGAAGCACCGAAGCCAACGAATATGATCAAGATATAGACAGTGAAGAATATTTGGGGTTTCCAGTAAAAACAAATTACTGAACACCGGGTTCGAACCACAACCCATTATTTCTTACGGCACACATTGCCTAGCCCTACAGACGAGCTTACGGCACACATTTGCCTAAGACAGCTTCTTGCCACTAAATGCAAGCGTTTTTAAGAACGCAGCCAGCTAGCTCTCCAAATAAGGAGCTTTACTGAGGAGTGTCTGTCGTAAAGCGTCCCCCAATATACCACACTTGACTTCTCCATTCCTCTCCACTACTCGTGGAATATAGGACTTCACCATTTGTTACACTTTTCCCGGTCTCTGACTGTTTTCTCTGTGGCTTCCCATGATAGTACATTTTCTTTCAATTCCTTCTTCTTCGTCTTGCGATGGCTATTTTGATGTTTATACCGTCAGATGCGTTCTTGTGAGGAAGTTGACTGTTGTCTAAAGCTCAGCTCTAGTGCCATGTAGTTTTGAGTTTAGTGTTGCAGGACCAGTATGCCTTTCTAGGGAGGACATACTTCTTGCCTATCACTACTTCTACTACGTCAGGCTCGATAGGTCGACCAACAGCATAAGTTTTATCGGACGGTCATCATATATAAGCGTGAAATGAGTGATGCTATGGTTTCTGATGTTCCTTCTGGTCTTGTATTGCCGACTTAAATAAGAAAGAGACAGTCATCATTTTTCGGGCATGTGATGAGAAGGGGAGGTTTAGAAGACATTGTAACAACTGGTAAAATTTAGAGGAGACGAGAAAGAGGAAGACAGAGAGAGAAAATTGTGGATAACCTGACGTCATGGCACGGAAGAACGTCAACATCTGAGATGATAGCAAACATCAGAGACAGAGATTTGTGAAGATCCATGATCGCCTACACCAGCTGGCGCGGCACCTGATGAGGATGATGATCGTCGGCTTCAGTGCCTATTTCCTCAAAAAGACTCTACATGTTTATAACACCCCATTTTCTGTTTTGCATGCGGGTTCCACTCAAGTGGGTGTCTAGTGACACACGTGACAATCGACCAATATATCACACGATATGAGAATGGGTTATTTCCTTCCACTTCCGACAGATGACGAGAGAGTTCTAATATTGTTTTATCAGTGGCATGGTGTGTGTCGGACATACAGGAATCTATTACTAACTGGAATGTTTTAGCAATATTGGCATAACGAACCGAGTACCTTTAGAAGTTTAGAGCAAGAGGCGAGCAATGGAATAGTTAATGTATAAATAATATTGGGGAGGGATGATTATTGGGGGAGGATTATGTTTAAAAGTTCAGATTTATTTTTCTTTCTTTACTGTCTTTTGTAATTGTTTTCGTTTTTTCGATCTAGAAGCATTTCAGCTCTTCGGTTCGCTGCCATGGACATCGTATCCCTTCGGTTCGGTGCCACGAATACCGTAAATCTGGGGAATCTGTGGCTTTTTCTGCCAGCCCGCGGAACTGAACCAGCACTCACAGAGGGTTTGTCACCCGCAGTCCAACTCGCTACGAACACGCTGGGCAGGCGGGCGATTTTCTTTTTAAAGAAACTTCTTCATAACTTAGATTTGTGTTTTTCAATGTTGTTTATTGTTCTCAAGTTGTTTCTTAGTCTGACCTAATTATCATAAAAGATGTTCATTTAATTATTACTCATTTTGTGTGTGTCTTAGGTTCTATTCCGATGTCGGCTGAAGAGATTAGTCCTGGACTGGTAAAACCGACCAATCACCAGGAATGTATGTCATGTAAGCAACCAATTACAGATCGGTATTTTCTCAAGGTGAGTGATTTTATGCCACAACTGTCCGGTTTAGGCTGATATGAAAAGCTTGTCTGTTTAGTTTCTGGACATTGTTTGTTTCTTTTTAATTTCTGTTGTATATCTAGACTGTCATCATTATCATCAGGTGCCGTCTCCACATCGAAGGTTGGCTGCAATGAATCTCCAGCATCCTCTGTCTTTCGTCTTGGCGTTGCACACTGCCAGACTGTAACCTGTCCATTTCTTAAAGTTTGCCTAGAACATATCTAGACTGTATCATTTCTGTATTCTTTACTTTCGTTGGCTTCAAATAGTGTCTATATATCTAATGTTGTCTCTTGTTTAAACTTTTCACCTGTGTGGTGCCGGGGCCCGCAAGGAAGCAAAGAAAAGTAACACTGCGACCTACAAGGCATGTCGTAAGAGACGACTGGGGTAGGGGCCTAAGGAAGCTACCCTAGTAAATAAAAAACATCGCAGAAATCGGAAGCGCTGGAGGCGCATGACTGGCACAACGTACAATCGCTCTTGGGCTCAGATCACATACAAATCACACAGAGTGGTTAACAAGTGGGTCGATATGGAGCGTTCGAAGTAGAAGAATGTATAAACGTCGCTGTCATTTGTAGCTGACACATGAAGAGAGAAAGAGAGAGAGAGAGAGAGAGAGAGAGAGAGAGAGAGAGGTCCGTACAGTTTTCTTTCCAGTGTTGATGCATCATGCCTCAGTATATTTCTAGGCCTCCGTATGTCTATGGAGTTTAGTTTAGTCGTCGGATCACCATCACTGCACGTCGAACAAATTAGTCCATAAGTGCTCCGATCCCTCCCTCAGTACGTCCATCAACGTGTGGCGACTAACGACACCGGTTCTTTGTTGGTTTACAATTCTTCTTTGTCTGTCAGCATAGCGTTTTTGTCGAGCTACACCACACTTAACTTTGAGTTCTTGCAGTCTGGTTAGAGTTGAAGATTCACCACTATTATGTGAATCATGTACACGGCCTCTCTCCCTTAGGGAATTTATCATATCAGCCTGGTCCATTGCTCGCCCGATTTGTACAGCAGCCATACCTGCAAGCCTATCCGCACGTTCATTCCCCTTACACCTGCATGCCCTGGCACAAAAATAAAACTG
Organism: Arion vulgaris; assembly: GCA_020796225.1. Taxonomy (NCBI): domain Eukaryota; kingdom Metazoa; phylum Mollusca; class Gastropoda; order Stylommatophora; family Arionidae; genus Arion; species Arion vulgaris. The sequence continues at coordinate 42,221,332 of CM036764.1, read as the reverse complement.
ATCTTTGTCAGCTTAGACCTCCCCAGCGACTCCATCCAATGTCTCCTAGCCCATCCTGTTTCAATCTTCCTGAGCATACTCATTGAGTCACTGAGAAAACATGCATGGTTAAAAGTCTGTGATTCTAGCCAAATCATCACTTTGGTAACCGCCATGATTTCCATAGTGAGACTGCACGTTGTCACGGCAAAACCACCACTGTCTTCCTTCACAACATCACCTCCGACCTGAGCAGTGAAAGCCCACGAGCTCCGCACATGTCGAATCACCGAACCATCCGTATAAATGATTACATCATGCTCAGATGCGTTCTCAGAAATCAATGCCAATCTATGGAGGTGTGTGTGGCTAAGTGGTTAAGCCTTAGCCTTGCGTTCCGAAGGTCGGGTGTTCGATTCCGCTATTCACATGTTTATTTTGTTACAGAAACCCCTAGGATTGTTGCCGGAGCTATGAAGTTCGTGCTTTGTACCGCCGTACTGCATGCCACTTTTGTGGAGAGGGACCGAGCTATATGAGACAAAACTCCGTTGAAATGATGTTAGTGCTGCGGAAACTCCTACTCAGGTAGAGAGTTACCCGTCGAGTCCCACACACTATTCCTCCCTGTGCCGTACTACATGCCACTTTTGTGGAGAGGGACGAGCTATATGGGCAAAACTCCGTTGAAATGATGTTAGTGCTGCGGAGACTCCTACTCAGGAAGAGTCTGCCCGTCGAGCACTGGGTCACACACTATTCCTCCCTGTGCGACACGGCGCTTGACGGCATAAGTGAAGGAGTAATGAATGGATGGATGGATTTGTAGATATATAGATATGTGAATGAAAGGGTGGGTGTGTGCATAGATGGATGTATGGGTGGGTTGATGGGTGTGTACTTAGATTTATGTATGGGTGGGTGGATGGGTATGTGGACGGGTGAATGGATGGTAGATAGGTACAGTAGCGGCTCGTCATTAAGGGTCAGTAGGGCCGAGCCCCACCAAAAATAATGCGTAACGTGTATTTATTATTTAATAAACGAAAAAAAACCTAACCTGAAACCATGCGTTTTCCGAAAATTTGTGTCTGGCCCCACCAACACAAAGCACCATGAGCCGCCACTGGATAGCTAGATACATAGATCGACGAGTGGGTGGATGAAAATGTGTGTGTGTGGGTATGTAGATGGATTAATACACCTTATAATTTAAAAAATGTGTGTGTGGGATGTTTTGGATGGATTAATACAGCTTATAATTTTTAAAAATGTGTGTTGTTTAACATTTGCTTATTTCCTCTTATCCTACCCGTAAGGCAATGGAGCACTTCTGGCATGAAGACTGTCTTAAATGTTCATGTTGTGACTGTCGTCTGGGCGAGGTTGGATCCACGCTGTTCAACAAAGCTAACCTCATCTTATGTCGACGAGATTATCTTAGGTAAGTTCACAACGTATTGTGGGACGTGGAGCTACAAGTAGACCAGCACATCCGATTTCTGCGACGCTTTTTATTTACTAAGGGTAGCTTCCCTAGGCCCCTACCTCAGTCGTCTCTTACTCTCTCACTCTCGCGATCACTGCCCAGACCAATATACCAGATCTCCCATAAATTCCATTAATGTGGAAATCTGATTCATGCAACCTTAGCATTGGTGTGTTTTACGTCACATCTTCAGCACCATTTGGAGCTCTGGTGCTTATCCTTCGGCGATGTGTCCGGTTTCAGCCAGAGTTTACTCGGTTAGCTCTCCGTTCTGTAGCCATTTAGTGATTTTTACGGAGTGGGGTAGCTAGCCCCACATCCACCCACTTTGGTCGCCTCTTACGACATGCGTGGCAGGTATCAGTGGTTCTATTCTTTACACCCGATTTTGGCCGGTAACCACTCGGGCGAGTCGTCTCTTACGACATGCCTTGTAGGTCGCAGTGTTACTTTTCTTTGCTTCACCCTTGGGCCCCGAACTTTGAACATATAAAACGACAGGATTCTTTGGAAGATCGTTCTGGATGGCATGATACCCAGGCAGACGAAGGAGACGAAGATCAAGGAGAAGATGGATGCAAGATGTAGACGAATTCAGTATGACGGTGACAAACGCTTGACACCTCACCCAGGACAGAAAGGCATTTAGAGCTGATATCATGGGAGACTGGTTCCCATAAAAACAAGCTAGAGTATAGGTTCCCAAATGGGCGGTACCGGCCATCAGTGGGCGCTGTAGCCTTCAGGGGCGATAGCGGGTTCAGAAAGCATTTGGGGAGTTTTTTCGTGATTTTGCGATTGAATAATCATTAAAAATTTGAATTCTGCATTTTAATTCATTTTATGCCGTCTTACACGATTCATTTTTTCATCAATTCTCTATCTCATTTGTATAATAATTTGAAAATTGACCATGTATGACAGAAATATATATCAATTTTCTATGTCAAAGTGAAAATAGAGCATGTGTATATATATAGGGGCGCGTTGGTAAACTGTTATAATGGGGAGGAGGGCATTACAACGTTTATGTCGTGCAAAGTGGGCGGTGGGTCGAAAAAGTTTGGGAATCTATGAGCTAGAGCAGCGTTTCCCAAAGTGGGCGGTACCTACCCCAGTGGGCGCTGAAGCGTTCTAGGGGGCGGTTGTGGTTCAGAAGAATTTGGAGGGTGTTCAGGCGATTAGCGGTCGGTGGATCCTTAAAGAAGAAATTAATAATAAATATTTTTAAATAAATTATTTTCGTGATTTTGCGATTGGATAATCATTTAAAATTTGAATTATGGATTTTAATTCATCTTATGCTCGTCTTACAATATCAATTTTTTCATCAATTTTCTATTTCATGCAAAAATTATTTGAAAGTTGACCATGCATTACAGAAAAATATATCATTTTTAATGTCAAGAGAAACAGAGCATGTATATATGGGGTAGGGGCGTTGACAAACTTATAATGTAGTGGGGCGTTACAAAGTTTATGTTGTGCAAAGTGGGCGGTGGGCGGGAAAAGTTTGGGAATTTATGAGCTAGAGGATGATGAAGTTCCGTTTTAGTGTGTGTGGTGTAGATGAGATTAACTCAGGTAAGTTTAGCAAAAAAAGGGATTGAGAACTTAATAATGAAAGTGCCGCCCGCGTGCGCAAAACTGGCACAACGAACAATCTCTCTTAGGCTCAGATCACATACAGATCACACAGAGTGATTAACAAGTAATCGGGATGGAACGTTCGAAGAAGGAGAAAATAATGGAAGTGCAAAAGAAAACCAAAAACAAAATATATATCTCAATGTGGCAAAAATAAAATCTATATCTCAATGTGGCAAAAATAAAATCTATATCTCAATGTGGCAAAAACAAAATCTATATCTCAATGTGGCAAAAACAAAATCTTTATCTCAATGTGGCAAAAACAAAATCTATATCTCAATGTGGCAAAAATAAAATCTATATCTCAATGTGGCAAAAACAAAATCTATATCTCAATGTGGCAAAAACAAAATCTATATCTCAATGTGGCAAAAACAAAATCTTTATCTCAATGTGGCAAAAACAAAATCTATATCTCAATGTGGCAAAAACAAAATCTATATCTCAATGTGGCAAAAACAAAAATAATGACAATAGATAAAACGAACATGATAAAAGATATTGTTATCAATGGAGAGAAAGTAGAAGATGTGAAAAGTTGTGAATATCTTGGTTCACTACTAACAACAAATGGAGATGGAATGAAGGAAATTAAAAGAAGAACAAACAAGATGTGACCAAAAAATTAAACAATTAAAAACTGTGTGGAATGGAACTGATAAGAAAACAAAGATCAGATTACTAAGTGCATGCATATTTCCAGTGGCAACGTATGGGTGTGAAGCATGGACATTTAATAAGGCAGTGGAAAAAACATATACATGCTTTTTAATATAAGCATTACAGAAGAGTCCTCCGTATATCTTGGACAGAGAACAAATAGATATATACAAGAAAGAACTCAAAATCAAAGAAAACTGGTCTGATGCTACAAATAAGAATGAGAAAGTTAAAGTATTTTGGATATATAAAGAGACACGAAAGGCTGGAGAAGACCATCATGAAGGGAGGCATCCCGGCAAAGAGGGGAAGGCGAAGACCACGGAGGGCGAATTCAGGATGTAACTGATGGTTTGAATATGACGGCTGCAGAGGCGGAACATCTGGTCTATGAAAGAGATAAATTCCAAATGACTGTTAAAGTGGCAAAGTTCTGCTCAAGACAAGCTATTTGATGTTATAATGATGATGATGATGTTTTTTCGTTGTTTGTCGTGTATATGAGATTGTCTCGTGCCAGACAATATCCTGGGCAAGTTAAATCTTAGTTTGTCATGTGTCAGACAATATCCTGGGCAAGTTAAATCTTAGTTTGTCATGTGCCAGACAATATCCTGGGCAAGTTAAATCTTAGTTTGTCATGTGTCAGACAATATCCTGGGCAAGTTAAATCTTAGTTTGTCATGTGTCAGACAATATCCTGGGCAAGTTAAATCTTAGTTTGTCATGTGTCAGACAATATCCTGGGCAAGTTAAATCTTAGTTTGTCATGTGACAGAAATATCTCGGAAGACTTAATTTTAGTCAGTGAAGAGATACTCGTCAACGAAATAAATTCGTGATATCCCTAAAGGACTAGCCATCAAAAGTAAACGAATCGTTGATTTACTAGCCACCACATAACGTTCAGTAGTTTGCCATTGCTTTCTGAACGGTGAGGTCTACTTTCTATGTCTAAAAGAGAGATTATCGTGTCTGTCGGTTTAATAAATAGATCTTAAAAAAAAAAAAACTCTCAAGTCAGAGAAGGTGCGCCTGTATGGCAAGGGATACTTATAAGGAAAGCATGAATTCACGCAAAAATCAGTCAGAAGTATCAAGCTACGCCTGAATTCATAGCGGGCGAATGCATGAAGAAAAGTTCTTTAAAAAATATGTCGGTTTTGAGAAAGATCCACTTTTTTTATACGTTTCTATGTATCTATTCAGCAATCCATATCCATACTGTGTTGATCATCCACACATCTACTATCATATCCACAGATTGTTTGGCACAACTGGGTACTGCGCAGCTTGCAAAAAAGTGATTCCAGCATTTGAGATGGTGATGAGAGCTAAAAATAATGTTTATCATTTAGAGTGTTTTGCCTGTCAACAGTGCATGCACAGGTCAGTGGTTACTGTAACTGTAACAATGTTCTGTTTCTATGGCCTGTCTTTGCCCGCCTGCCCAGCGTGTTCGTAGCGCGGTGGACGACGGTGACAACCCCCTCCCCTGTGAGTGCGGTTAAATTCCGCGGTCTGGTAGAACAGCCACAGGTTCTCCAGTTTTACGGTGTTCGTGGCACCGAACCGAAGGGTTACGTTGTCCACGGCACCGTGCTGAAGAACTAAAGCTCAAGTGCTTCTGGATCGGGATGGGTGTGGGAGGAGGAGAGGAGAGAGAAACAAACCTATCTATAGCAGTATCATTGTTTTCCTGAACTTTGTTCTCCATAATTTGATATTCACATCATTGGACAACACATGGAGATAATCAGCTTACAGGATAACATGCTAAACTCAATATATACAAATCAAATATGCACGTATTCTTACTGTATGTATTATAGACATGTAAATCTAACACAGACAGTCGCGTAATTGGCTTTTAGGAAAGGTGTGTCTCAGATTAAATTCGGAGAGTTATTTGGGATCAAAGTATACTTAATACTGAGATCCCTCGACACGCAATTTAAAAAAATAAATAAACTGTCCTTACGGCCTGTAGTACCACTTTTTAGGGCGGTGTAGGACTGGAAGGACGAGAGTCTGAGGGGATGTAAGGGCCACATGCTTGTACTTCTTCTTCTTCTGCGTTCTCACTAGATTAGGATTTCGGATTCTCTAATAAAGGCAGCCGTCTGCTTCAGATTATCAGCCATGCCATACAGTTTGTCCTCTGCGTTCTCACTAGATTGGGATTTTGGATTCTCTAATAAAGGCAGCCGTCTGCCTCAGATTATCGCCACGCCATACAGTTTGTCTTGGACGCTAGTGTAAGTAGGCCACCTCTTTCTTCTCAAGTCTGCATACTGGGGCAGTTCTGTAGGATATAATTCCTATGATTTCTGCTCCCCGTTTGTGCCGACTTCTTCCAGCAGTAAGTTTTTGCCACCCTCTTGATGGTAGGTCTGACATTCTTACTGCATGGCTAAATCTCGAGGCAGATTGGTGACCGTAGAATTCCATTCCTCATTGTGAAGCAACATGTAACTATACCCAGTTGACCTAAAACTAAACTTTGGGAAACCTGACAGACCTGAAGCTGACTGCCCAGTTTGTGGTTCTTTTTTTTTTTCGTCCGCTTTCAACTCAGACGAAGTTTCATCTCTGAAACTGATTTTTGCGTGAAAATCCGTTTTCCAATTTCTTACAATGGCAGCAGCGTGCACATTGTAAATTACTTTACACTGGCAGCCGTGTGCTCAATGTACTCGTAATTAGTATTCCCTCGCCATACAGGCAGATTTTCTCCGACTTCAGAGGTACTCACGTTATCGTCCTGAGTAAGACCAGGGGACTCGAACAAATGCCGGACAGTGGGTTCGAACCCGAGCTATGAGGCGTCTCACAGCTAGCAGGCCGAGCTACTATCAACTACTCTAGGCAGTCCCCCAGTTTGTGGTTCAAAGTAAACTAAGCGCATGACCAGAGATCGCTGAAGAAGAAGAAGAAACGTATGGACATTGTCTTTCCTTTGCATTAAGCTGTAGGCTAGAATGGCAGTAGCAATTTTCACAGCAGATGGAAGTATCGATAGTGAAATTAGCAATCGTTGCACAAAATTAACCAAGTACTGGGACAGTTAACACCAATGTTGTCACATAAAGAGATACCGCTAACAACTAAAGCAAATCTCATAAGAACGATTTTCTGGCCAACACTATGTTACCAGTGTTAAACATGGCCAATAACAGCAGCTAATGAGCGGAAAATCATAACGACAGTGATGGTGTGTCTTAGAAGAGCTGCAGGTGTGACAATAAGAGACAAAATTAGAAATGAAGAAGTCAGAAGAAGACTGGATGTGAAACCAGTCATGCAATTCATAAAAGAACAACAGATTAAATGGTTTAATCTGTTTAACACCTGACAAGAATGCCTACCACAGAGAACTACACAGAAAAAAGTATAATGAGTACAAAGCAAGAGGAAGACCACGCAAAAGATGAGCGACCGCATCAAGAACAGCCTTACAAAAATGAATATCAGCTTACACAAAGTGTCTTAAAACTAGGACACACAAGATCACTACGTTTCACCCCAACACTTCTATAAAGAAGTAAATGGTGGAAGAGAAAAAGAAGAAGAAGAAATAGTCTAGAGAGGGGGGTTTGTTCAAAATGGCAAAGGCACATCCTCCATATGAGCTGCCCAGGCTAGATTAGGAATATAGATGTTATGTCATAATAATAAAAATCAACCAATCTATATTATTGTAACATTCTTGTATTCTCTCCTAACGTTGCCAGATTTTGTGTAGGAGACCGGTTCTACCTGGCAGACAACAAAATCTTATGTGAGTTTGACTATGAAGAACGTATGATGTTTGCCTCTCTAGGCGGCAGCGCAGTCAACAGCCAGTCTGGTACCTCTAATGGGCTTTCAAACAGCAACAGTACATGTGGTAGTGCAGCTCAAGCTGGTAGTGCTAGTTCTGGTAGCTTGTCACATTATGGTTATGCTGGTTACAACGCCTTGACCCAGATTAAGAGACAGACCCAAAGTTTAAGTGATGACGTATCTAGCGGTTATGGGAGTCCGTCACCCAGTTCGTTATGACAGCCAGCCACCAAGGTCCTGTTATAACAGTTTGTGACCAAGGTCAAGTTATAATAGTTCGTCAAGAAGATCATGTTAAAACAGTTCGTCACCAAGGTCACGTTAAAACAGTTCGTCACCAAGGTCATGTTATAGCAGTTCGTCACCAAGGTCATATTATGACAGTTCGTACCAAGGCCATGTTATAACAGTAGGTCACCAAGGTCATGTTATAACAGTTCGTCACCAAGGCTATGTTATAACAGTTTGTCATCAAGGTTACGTTATAACAGTTCGTACCAAGGCCATGTTATAACAGTAGGTCACCAAGGTCATGTTATAACAGTTTGTAACCAAGGCTATGTTATAACAGTTTGTCATCAAGGTCATGTTATAACAGTTCATCATCAAGGTCAAGTTATAACAGGGTTTAATCTAGTTGTTATGACAGCCTATGACGGCATCGTAATAGAAGAGTCTGTCACGTATATTATATTATGAGAGCTGTCACCAGTGCCATCATATAACTCTCCGGTCAGTCACCGAGTAATGTTATGACAGTCACCGAGTAATGTTATGACAGTCACCGAGTAATGTTCTGACAGTCACCGAGTAATGTTCTGACAGTCACCGAGTAATGTTATGACAGTCAGTCACGAGTAATGTTATGACAGTCACCGAGTAATGGTATGACAGTCACCGTGTAATGTTATGGCAGAGAGTCAAAATTCATAACAAATTAAATAACATGTCTACACTTTTTTGTCATTTTCAAAATTGCATTGATAACTCTCACTAGTGCTACGGAGCTCGTACACTACCGCTGAGATCATCTTATGTAAAAAAAAAAAAAAAAAAGAAACAGATAGGAAATGAAGTGCAATGATGATGATCAATCACTGTCTCTGGGTGATGAAATCAGTCTCTGATGAAATCAATCAAACAATCATGACAGTAGCACTTTGTAAAAGTCATTCAACCGAGTCAATTTAAGACTTACAATAAACCATGCCATGTGAAAACAGCAAGTAACTGTTACGTGAATAAGTTGTTAAGTAACTGTTACTTGAATCAGTGGTTAAGTACTGTTACAGAATCAGTCGTTACTAACTGTTACTGAATCATCGTTAAATACCTTGTACTTGAATCACTCATTAAGTAACTGTTACTTGAATCACTCATTAAGTAACTGTTACTTGAATCAGTTGTTAAGTAACTGTTACTTGAATCAGTCGTTAAGTAACTGTTAGATGAATCAGTCGTTACCTAACTGTTACTTGATATGTTGTGTAACAACATTGTGGATATTATATGTCAGTAACTATCTTTACAGAGCTTTGCTCTCATTTCTAATAGTACGCTGGGGTGAGGTCTATTTTTACCTTTTGTAAAAATTGCACGGAAACAAATTTGCTTCCAAACTTGCCCACCATGGGGTTTGAACCAGGTACGCTTGAGTCTGTGATCGAGCTCACTACCGCTTGAGCTACAGAGGCTCACAGTTTTTTAGTTAACTACCAAACCAAAAAAAAAAAAAAAAAAAAAAAAATCTTTGAGCTTACCTAGGAATCTAGGAATCAACACGGACATTTTCGTCGAAAAACAACCACCTACTTTACACATTCGGCCACCCGTTCTCCGTCGTAATACTATTATGTGTAAATATTGATGGCGTAGGGGTTAATACATTAGCTCTGTATGCCCGTTGTCACATAATTCTACACTGGGAGAATGATTTTTCTCCGATTGCTTCTGCTCTCAGGTCGGTTAAGACACAATTGAGTATCGAGACGGCTGTGTGTTGCCAGGACACGCAAAGGAAGCAAAGAATAGTACCACTGTGACCTACAAGGCATGTTGTTAGAGACGACTGAGGTAGGGGCCTAGGGAAGCTACTCTAGTAGATAAAAAGCGTCGCAGAAATCGGATGTGCTGGATTACTTGTAGGCGAATAACTTGCACAATGTACAATCGCTCTTAGGCTCGGATCACATACAGATCACACAGAGTGGTTAGTAAGTGGTCGATATAGAGCGTTGGAAGAATAATACGAATACCGAGAGACAGTGAAAAGTTTAGACGGATAACTTGATGTTGAACATATCACTCATAATGTGATATTTGTCTAACAAAAATACTGACCTAACACTGTAATCCTCCAATATACCACATGGTATGAAACGGGTTACGGACCACATATCAATATAGAAGTCCTGAACAGTGCTGGCATTCCAAGCATGCACACTTTACTCAGTCAGCGATGTCTCAGATGGCTGGGACACGTGTGCCGTATGAGTGATGATAGAATCCCAAGACATTCTATATGGTCAACTCGCATCTGGTGCTAGACAGCATGGGCGCCCATTACACGCTTCATTGACACCTGCAAGCGTGATCTAACTTCATGCGGCATAGACAAAGAACACTGGGAGCGGCTGGCCAAAGACAGGCAAGCATGGCGAGCGGCAGTGAGGGGCGGCTCAGAAAGAAAAGAAGAAAAACAACATCACATGTGGAGACAAAAGAGTGCACAGAGAGCAAAGAGAACATCCTATGTATCAGCTCCAGTCTCCAGTTTTACCTGCAGCAACTGTGGCAAGGATTGCCACTTCAGAATAGGACATTACAGCCACAAGAAACGTTGCGATTCAGCGCAGAACATACTACGTGACGCAAGACCTATTGTCTCCTGAGACAAAGAGACCAATGATGATGATGGAACGGGTTAATTACTTTTACTTACCATGTGATCAATTCACAGAACATGTACTGCAAGACTTGTCCCTGCATGTTCTCACTAGAAAGGGATGATGTACTGCAAGACTTGCCCCTGCATGTTCTCACTAGAAAGGGATGCTGTACTGCAGGACTTGCCCCTGCATGTTCTCACTAGAAAGGGATGCTGTACTGCAAGACTTGTCTCTGCATGCTCTCCTAGAAAGGATGCTGTCCCTACAATACTAAACGGGCCTAAAACCGAAGGATTGACTTCATTGTACAGGGTTTTACCCCATATGGCTCAGTCCCTCTCCGCAGAAATGACACGCCACCTGCCGAGTATATTGCACAACGCATGAACTCCGTAGCTACGACAACAACCGTATGAGTCTCTGGAAAAAAGCACTCATGAACAGAAAGACGCTTTCCAGATTCGAACCCGCCCAGTGGTTACCGGGGCCCAAATTTGGGGTGTAAAGAATAGAACCACTGTTACCTGCCATGCATGTCGTAAGAGGCCACTAAGGAGGTTTGGCTGAAATCGGATGCATGTGTCCGCTAGGGAATGCTAGCCCGAAACAAATGTTTGCAGAAAACGGATGCACCAGACCGTAAGGCGCATAACATGGTGCAACGAGCCTTCACAATGAGGAATGGGATAACGGATTCTACGGTCGCCAATCTGCCTCGGAGATTTAGCCACGCAGTGGGAATTTCAGACCTGCCATCACAAGGGTGGCCAAAACTTACTACGAGGGGAGGTCGGCACAAAACGGGAAGCAGAAATCATAGGTATTATATCCACAGAACTTCCCCAGTGTGCAGACTTGAGAGGAAAGGGTGACCCTTGCAGTAGCGTCCAAAACAAACTCTATGGCGTGGCTGATAATCTGAGGCAGACGGCTGCCATTATTAGAGAATCTGAAATCTCAATCTAGTGAGAACGCAGAAGACAAACTGTATGGCGTGGCTGATAATCTGAGGCAGACGGCTTCCATTATTAGAGAATCTGAAATCTCAATCTAGTGCACGCATGAAGCAAACTGATAGGCGTGGCTATAATCTGAGGAGACGGCTCCATTAGAGAAATCTGAAATCTCAATCTAGTGAGAACGCAGAAGACAAACTTATGGCGTGGCTGATAATCTGAGGCAGACGGCTGCCATTATTAGAGAATCTGAAATCTCAATCTAGTGAGAATGCAGAAGAAGAAGCAGGATTCGAACACACGACCTTGAGAGCGAAAGACAAACGCTTAACCACTTAGCAACAGATACCCCTACAACACATCACTACAATCAGAACTGCATGAGCTGCAGACTACAGTTGACGTCATCATACAACGCGTCTGACAGTGTCTGATGAAAATCGTAGCATATCCCCGTTATAGTAGCGTCGCCATCATCCACAGTAACGAGTCGTCAATTTTCTAGGCACCACTTATACGTTCAGTAGTCTTGCCATTGTTTTATGGCTGGTGATGTCTAATTTTACCGTTCGTAAAAATGCACGGGGACACATTTTCTTCCAAATCGCGCAGTTTGTACCAGGTACCCTTGGCTTGTGATCAGGCTGACTACCGCTTGAGCTACAGACGCCCATCAAAACGATGGTCTAAGACGGTCGAATCATTAAAATAGCGATCGCAAGAAGAAGAAGAAGAAGAAGACTATTTGTAAATATTGCGGGTTTAATTTTCCGGTATTTTCTTTGCTGTTGTATCTCTTGCATTGCTGTTGTGTGACTTATGTTGATGTGATTTGCAAATGGTTTAAGACTTGTATTGCTGTTATGTGATTTGCAATGCTGTTATGTGATTTGCAATGCTGTTATGTGATTATTATTTGATTGCATGTTAGTTTATTTTTTATGCCTGGAAATCATGAACACAGACATATCATGGACACAGACATATCATGGACACAGACATATCATGGACACAGACGAGCCGTGGGTGCACACATGTCACGGGCATCGGAACTTCATTGTCAGACGAACCGTGGGCACACACGTCATGGACACATACACGTCATTGATACTGATCAGCCATGGACACACACAAGTCATGGACACCTGCATATCAGTGACACAGATCAGCCATGGACACCGACATGTCAATGACACAGATCAGCCATGGACTGTCAGTGGCACATATGAGCCACACACACATACAATGCATGGACAGTTGCATATTATTGACATAGGCGAGACATGGACAATGATACGTCATTGACACAGATCAGCCATTGACACTAGCAAGTCATAAATACACACATTCACTGACATCAGCGCGTTATTGACGCAAGTCATAGATACACACAAGTCATGGACACCAGCCTGACATTGACACCGGCATATTATTGACACAGACAAACCATGGACACACACAAGTCATGGAAACCTGTATATCATTAACACATATCAGCCATTGACACAGACAAGTCATGGAAACTGTATATCATTAACATATCAGCATTGACACAGACAAGTCATGGACGCACAAAGTCATAAACCTGTATTCATTAACCATATAGCCATTGACACAGACAATTATGGAAACCTGTATTCATTATACAAACCATGAACACAGACAAGTCATGGAACCTGTATCACATGAACATATCATGCACAACATATATGACACAGGAGTCATGAACACACTATGTCATGAGACACATCAGCTTCATTGACACAGACAAGCCATGACCACACAAGTCATGAAACGTATGACCATTACACATATCAGCCATTGACCAGACAAGTCATGAACCTGATATCATTAGACACAGATCAGCCATGACACACACAATGTCAATGGACAAACCATGGATATCATTGACACATATGAGCCATTGACACACAAGTCATGGAAACCTGTATATCATTAACACATCAGCCATTGACACAAGTCATGGAAACCTGTATATCATTAACACAATCAGCCATTGACACACACAAGTCATGGAAACCTGTATATCATTAACACATATCAGCCATTGACACACACAAGTCATGGAAACCTGTATATCATTAACACATATCAGCCATTGACACACACAAGTCATGGAAACCTGTATATCATTAACACATATCAGCCATTGACACAGACAAGTCATGGACGCAAGCATATCATTGACACAGACAAGTCATGGAACAAATAAGTCATATACAACAGCATGTCATTGACGCATAAGAGCCATTGACACACACAAATTATGGGCATGTCATTGATACAAACCATGAACACACACAAGTCATGGACACCAGCATGTTATCGACACAGATGAACCATGACCCCAACCAGTCATGCACACCAGCATATTATTGACACAGGTGAGTCATGAACACACACAAGTCATGGACACATGCATGTTATTGACACAGATGAACCATAGACACACAGGAATGTTATTGAAACAGATGAACCATGGACACACAGAATGTTATTGACACAGATGAACCATAGACACACAGAATGTTATTGACACAGATGAGACCATAGACACACAGGCAATGTTATTGACACAGATTTGGATGGACCATAGACACACAGGAATGTTATTGACACAGATGAACCATGGACACACAGGAATGTTATTGACACAGATGAACCTAGAAACACACACAAGTCATAGACACAGATAAACCAAGGACACACACATATCATGGACACCAGCACGTTATTGACACAGATGAGCCATGGGCACAAGTATTTGAGTGCTTCTGTTTTTAAGATATTGAAATATGAAAATCTCACATGCCAGCATTAATAAAAAAAAATATTATATTGGGAAAAATTTTTATGAAATTTGAAGTAAAAATGGTGTGAAAATTAATTATTAAACTATGTAAGTTAGTGACAATTGTGCATAAGTATGTCTGTCGAATGATGAAAATGTTGAGGAAATATGTGTCGAATGGTGATAACATCATCCAAAAGGATGACGTGAAATGAACTTTGCCATCCTAAAAGTCATTCGGAATTTATCTCATCTCTCTCTCTGTCTCTCTCTATCTCTCTCTCGTTCGCTCTCTCATAGCAGATGTCCCGCCTCTGCAGCCGCCGTGCTCAAATCATCAGTTACATCCTCGCCCGTGTGGTTACCGCGGCCCAAATTTGGGTGTACAGAATAGAACCACTGTTACCTGCCACGCATGTCGTAAGAGACGACTAAGGAGGTTTGGCTGAAATCGGATGCACGTGTCCTAAACATGTAGAAGTCTATGCGTTTAGGGCCTACTAAACCAATGTGCAACGTATACACGTTCTTGGCAAAGATCAAACATATCACAAAGAGTGATTAAAATTGATCGTAAAGAACGAACGCAAAGAAGAAGAAGATCTTGACTTCATCTTTTCCGTGGTATACCTCGCGTCCTCTGCCGGGATGTCTTCTTCCAAAATGGTCTTCTCCAACATTTCGTGTCTTTTTTTTATGTCCAAAATAACTCAATTTTCTTATTTATAGCATCAACTAGTTTTCTTTCATGGTTAAAATGTTGTTGAAATCTGTCTTCTTTCTTCATCATATTCTTCTTTTCTCTAATTTTGCCTCACAGTGTTAGTATACGAAGAGATTTCTATAATGGGCTTTTGTGCGTGCTTCATAAATAGTGTTTTTCACCGCCTCACATATCTCTGAGCTCCACCTTTTGCGTGGACGGTACAGTTTATTTTGCTTTGTATCCACTGTATCGGAGTAACATTGTTCTTTGTGGCATCGGAGTAACATTGTTCTTTGTGGCATCGGAGTAACATTGTTCTTTGTGGCATCGGAGTAACATTGTTCTTTGTGGCATCGGAGTAACATTGTTCTTTGTGGCATCAGGATAACATTGTTCTTTTCATCGGATAACATTAGTTCTTTGTGGCATCGAGTAACATTGTTCTTTGTGCACTATCGGAGTAACATTGTTCTTTGTGGCATCGGAGTAACATTGTTCTTTGTGGCATCGGAGTAACATTGTTCTTTGTGGCATCGGAGTAACATTGTTCTTTGTGGCATCGGAGTAACATTGTTCTTTGTGGCATCGGAGTAACATTGTTCTTTGTGGCATCGGAGTAACATTGTTCTTTGTGGCATCGGAGTAACATTGTTCTTTGTGGCATCGGAGTAACATTGTTCTTTGTGGCATCGGAGTAACATTGTTCTTTGTGGCATCGGAGTAACATTGTTCTTTGTGGCATCGGAGTAACATTGTTCTTTGTGGCATCGGAGTAACATTGTTCTTTGTGGCATCGGAGTAACATTGTTCTTTGTGGCGCACTGTTGATAATCTGCTTATGTGGTTGAACCAATGAATGTGTTGTTTCTTGATGAAGTTCAGTACTGATGTTGTACCCACTTTGTCTTCATTTCTAAACCGGTCTCTTCTTGATGCTCCCAGCATTCTGTGTGGACTTGTCAGAGATCTCAATGGTGAAGGTATTAAATCGTTTACCTGTCGCATTGAAGGTTTTCGGTTCGAATCTGGACCGAGACCATGTGTATTTTTCATGAGATCCCTAACCCTTTCGCTGCTACATACTTTGAGAAGGCGTAGCTAAAAATAGCTACTATGTGTTTCTAGGTCACAAACGTGAATGTACGCCTATAGCAGTGACAGTAGAACGATATAACGTGTAAACACTTCTTTAACCCTCAGAGGAGAGATAATAACAGAGTGTTAATGCGTCCTTAGCAGTGAATGGGGGAAACGTCTATACACGTACTTAGCAGCTAAAGGGCTAGGATTGTTGTCGGAGCTGCGGAGTTTTGTTCAATGCTGTCGGTAGATGGCATACCATCTCTGCCGACAGGGACGGAGCCATATGGGGGAAACCCGATGCAATGAAGTCAATCTTCGCTTTTGGATCCTTTGGATTTGTTCTCTGTCTCGACTAGTTTTCTTCTATACAATGACAATGTAGTAGTATGGTGAAAATGTTGATGTTTGATATGGAGATAGCGTAGATATATTTTAATTATGTCTAGTACAGTTCATGCTGGGACAGATGTACCAGGAATCACATATTGAATGTGAGAACCAGCCTCGGAAAATGCAGAGAGTACAGTATTAATAATAATTCCTCTCGTACCGTTATACGTTACTAAGGGCCTGCAAATAATTTCTCCATACCGCGCTATCCAGGGGAACTCGCTCAATCTCCTCCATAGAACTGAGACCGATATTTCTTGCCTCTATCAGCAAAGTTCGTTTCAGGGTCTCCTTAGATCGTCCTCTCTTTCTTGAACCCTTTTGCATCCCACTTCAATGTCTGCTTCGATATTCGTTGATCATTTCTCCTCAAGGTGTGTCCAACATATCTCCATCTTCTCTTTCTTATAACAGTTGTCACTAGTGGTTGACCAGACATTTCTCTGATTTCATCACTTCTCCTGAATTCGTTCCATTTTATATTCATTATTTTTCGCAGACATCTATTTTCAAATGCATTCAACTTGCTTCTATATCTTTAGTCATTTTCCAACTCTCGCTGTCATATGTTAGGATTGATACAACATTTGAATTGAAAATAAATTCGTAATTTAGTTTTAATACTATATAACTTGCAGTTCCATATTTTATTTAGACTTTTAAAAGCTGATGTTGCTTTGCCAATTCGTATCATAATTTATTTTTAACATTTCCTGTGCAATCAAAATTGCTACCCAAATATGTGAACTGCTCTGTTATTTTTGTCATTTTAGATTCCAGTGTGATATCTGCATTACTTGCCATAGGTGTCTTCATTATATTTGTTTTTCATAGCTTATCTGCAGTCCAACTTTTGATGCTAAAGATGACAAGTTGTCTGTTTTTCTTTGCATATCTTTGTTGTTTCTACTTAACAAGGCAATATCATCTGCAAAATCTAAATCTTCTAGTTGACTATTTTCTACCCAATCGTTGCCAGTTTCGCCTCTGCAACATTTGAACAGTACAACACTGCAACATTTGAACAGTATTAATCTCTATATTTTGAGGTCTCTGTAGCATAGATGTTAGGTGTTCGCCTTTCGTGCCATAGGTAGCCAGTTTATTCCTCGTTGAGATCATGATATATTTCCATATATCCCTAGTCTCAGTGTAGGTGAAATCGAGTTCAAGTCCTATCCGAGACGGACGATAAAACGTAGGTACCCAATTCAATTTGAGCATGTCAAAGAACCTTTGGCAGTTCAAAATCTAGAAGAGCAGGCTGGAAAGCCGCTGCCCGGGCAAAATTTATTATGAAAGGATTAAAAATAAAATTCCTACAAAATATCTTTACCTTACCATCTTTAAAATTACATCGGGAACCCTCGCCGGTGCTGCAGAGTTCGTGCACTGCATCTGAGATCTTCCTTTTAAGAAGAAGATCGGAGCACACATGGTTATTCACCGCAGTGCAATGATGATGGTTCAATCAATCAAGCAATCTCTACATCAGTGTTATAGATTACACTAAAACCTTCAATTACTTAGAACAACAGAATGTGGAGAGACAAATGAGATACACCAGTTTTCCATCATATTTGATCCACCTAATGGAAACATTTAAGGGGCGGATTAGCGTAAGGCATAATCGTTCACCTATCTACTCCGGCACCAGAGGATTGTAGGTTCCACCTGGGAGCGGATGATAACATTTTGATAAAGCTTTAAACTGGAAGAGTCCGACCAGTGTTTGAGATTGAAGAAGAAGAAGAAGAGGTGTCAATAACATATGGCAAAACACTAGAAAGAAATCAAAAGTTAAAATTACTGTTGTCATAGTTTTCTTGTGGCAACATATGAATGTAAATCATTTATCATAATATAAGAATTAGAGGGGGGAAAACGAATCTTTTGAAATAAACCTGTGTTTAAAAAACAAATAACAATATTAAAAGCATGCATATTCCCAGTGGCAACGTATGGGTGTGAAGCATGGACATTTAATAAGGTAGTCGAAAAACATATTTCTGCTTTTGAATATAAGTGTTACAGAAGAGTCCTTCGTATATCATGGACAGAGAAGAGAAACAAATAGATCTATACAGAAAGAACTTAAAATCAAAGAAAACTGGTTAATGCTACAAATAAGAAAGAGAAAATTGAGATATTTTGGACATATAAAAAGACACGAAGGGCTGGAAGACCATCATGGAAGGAGGCATACCGGCAAAGAGAAGAAGAGGAAGACCAGGAGAAGATGGATTCAGGATGTAACTGATGGTTTGAACATGACGGCAGCAGAGGCGGGACATCTGTTCTGAGAGAGAGAGAAATTCCAGAGGACTGTTGGGGTGTCAAAGTTCTGCTCAAGACAAGCTATTTGATGATGTTGATGATTTAAAAAAAAAAAGGTCTTAAACTCCTTGGATAAAAAAAAAATATGAGGTATATAAACATCATCCAGGAATTGATCATAGAAAAACATTAGCTCGTAACAAACGTTCAGAAATATTTTGGTCATGTTAAACTTCGCAGGGCGTATAAAACAATATGTACTTATTATGTAGAGCAGCGTTTCCCAAACTGGGGTCAGCAGACCCCCGGGGGTCCACGATGTACTCACAGGGGTCCCCAAACGGTTGTAGAAATATTACGATCTTTGAATTTCAAACAGAAAAATACATTTTTAAACATATATAAAAACAGTGGTAAACTAGTTCCGCTGTGAAATCAAAGGACCTGGATCCGACCGGAGTCTAAATGTCTGACAGAACAAAATGAAAGATCATTTGAAGTTTGCCGCAGTCTGAGAAATTGGAACCAGCTTAACTGTTGGTGTGGTGTAATAATAATTCCATCGCTAGAAGATTTTCAAATATAGAAACTTTTGGGGATCCGTGGCAGCAAACTGTATTTAAAAGGGGGTCCACTGTAATGCAAAGTTTGAGAACCGCTGATGTAGAGAATTAAAGCTTATTTAAGCCAAGGCACGCCCTCTCAACATAAGGGCGAGCCTGTTATTATTATTTCAAAGCGTATAGGTAAACAAAAATAAAAAATTGTAACGGAGGTAGTGCTTCATGGAAAACAAGACAGTGAGCAATCAAGATCACAGTGTCGACAGTACAATAAAATGGCATCCAACATGACGATGGAGAAGGCTGGACAACTGGCAAGAGACCAAGAATTTGTTAGACCTATTGTGATAAGACGACGTCCTAGAAAAAAATATGTTACAAGGTGCTGGTGATATAAGTATTCTATTCGTATAATTTAAAACTCGGAAGATGTCTGTAGCGTTAATGAACGTTGCTGGTATTACTGTCTAAACTAAAATTACTTGGTTTGTGTCCAGTTGGGGAGAGTGGAGAATGCAAACTGGGTTGTTTGTCCAGTGATCCAAGATCTCAGTGTAGGTGAGATATGGTTCTTAATCCTTTCGGAGCCCGCCTGCCCAGCGTGTTCGTAGCGCGTTGGACTGCGGGTGACTAGCCCTCTGTGAGTGTGGGTTCAATTCCGCGGGCTGGCAGAAAAGCCACAGGTTCTCCAGATTATGGCACTGAGCCGAAGAGCTGAAAGATCAAGAGCTTCTGGATTGGAGGAAAAAAAATTCGGAGGAACCAGACACTCCGTCCCTATTTCGGTGACTATACACATGGCGCATGGACTTGTATCCATTGCTAACGTCAGGGTCAGCGAAAGAACATAGCTGACCAAGACACGACTCCATCTCCCCATGGCGGCTCAGGAAACAGACGAATACCAAGACGTCTGGCTAAGTTTGTGGAAATCGAAGAGGGAGAAGCAAACCCGGTACCCAAAAAAAAGCTAGGCTGAAATCAATGTGTCAGACCTAAAGATGCATGTACGCCGTCACGCTGAAAACTGGGACACAAGGAACTCCGTTTCCCGGACTGCATCCGGCAATAACTAGTGGAAGTATCTTCTTCTTCAGCAATCTATGGCCATGCGCTTAATTTACTGTGGGCCACAAACTAGGCAGTCAGCTTCAGGTCTGTCAGGTTTCCCCAAAGCTTAGTTTTCAGGTCGACTGGATGTGACAACATGTTGCTTCTCAGCTCACCCAGGAGCGGACAGTCTTGCAGGACATGCTCCGGTTTCTGTTCCGTCTGCTGACACTGGCGAAGAGATGTTTGACTTATTCCTAGTCTATATAAGTGTTTGGTGAGTCTGTCCGGTACGTAGTCGAAATATAACGACCTGGTCTGTTCTGCTTAGGTCTTTGAGGAAGTCTTTCCCATAATCATATCCAGTGTTTGTCTTCCAGTCTACTGTAGATTTTCTCTGTATGAGGGTTTTGACCCCCTGAAAAGACAGGGTTTGGTAAATTTGCTCTTTGGCACTGCCCCCCTTAGCTAAGACATCGGCGCTCTCATTTCCTGCAATGCCACAGTGAGATGGAATCCACTGCAAGTGAATTTATGTCCTTTCTGAAAGCTGAGCAAGTTCTATTTTTAGGTTTTATTAGCGGGAGTATGAGAACAAACGAAGATGAAGGAAAATCCTATCGAAGACGGACGATAAAAACTTAAGTGTCTTGTTGAAATAGAGCACATGGAAAAACTCTAGACAATTGAAATTCGTTAAAAGTAGGCTGCAAAGCTGCTGCCCGAACAAAAAAAAATCATGAATACTAATTAAAATCAAATTTATACAAATTTCCATCCTCATCAAATTTACACCTGACACCCTCGTCTCTTATATGGAGTTCATGCACCGCCTCTAAAATGTTCCTGTATAAGAACGAGGTTGGAGCACACATAGTTATTCACTGAAGTGCAATGATGATGACGATCTCAATGAATCGTAAAGCAGTCGGGGAACATCGCGTTATAAGATATCTTACAGGACAGAAACAAACTCTCTTCTTGTCGCTGCATGTAGCCACTCATGGACGAGCGTAGAGCCTAATGGATTAGAGCGCGGCTCCCATGCCGGAGACCCCCATGTTCAATTCACGTAGGGGATAGTGTCTCGGTCTATTAATCCCGACGTTCTGAGTTCGAATCACGCTGAGGACAGTTTGGTTGCAAATTGTTTCGTGTGGATTTTTACAAAGGACGATGGCACCACCCGTTCAGAAAGCAATGGCAAACTACTGAACGTAATAATGCTAAAAATGGGTCTCTGTGGCTAAGTGGTTAAGCCCTTTGCCTTGTGAGTCGAAGGTGGTGGGTTCGAATCCGGACTGCGCCGTTCTGTTCACGAGTGCAGTTTTGACCCCCTAGGATTGTTGCTGGAGCTACGGAGTTCGTGCTCTGTGCAATACTCTCGGCAGGTGGTGTGCTATTTCTGCGGAGAGGGACCGAGCCATATGGGGTAAAACCCGGTGCAATGAAGTCAATCCTTCGGCTTTAAACCCTTTTAAACCAAGGATTGTTTTCTGTTGTGGGCATAACAGAAAATTCCTAAGCTGAACAGCTTCGTGGCGACTGAACTAGCAATGTTGCCATCACATTCCTCAGACTCTCGTCCCATATGTCCTACACCGCCCTAAAAAGCGGTACTACAGGCAGTAGCAACAGTAGCCACTCTTCGTAATATGCATTTTTTTTTCTCGATCCAGAAGCACTTGAGCTTTTCAGCTCTTCGGCTCGGTGCCATGGACATCGTAACCCTTCGGTTCGGTGCCACGAACACCGTAAATCTGGGGAATCTGTGGTTTTTCTGCCATCCCGCGGAATTGAACCCACACAGATAGTCACCCGTAGTCCAACGCGCTACGAACACGCTGGGCAGACGGGCTCGTAATATGTACAAGAACTGGTTCATTGTTTCTATCTCAGCTTCTACATTTCTTTATAAATGATATCCTTTTAGTTCAACCCTTTTTTGTTTATCTTACGTTTGGGGTCTACATAGCAGCAGCTCGGATGATGATGATGATGTTGTCGAGAGTGGTCCACATAATGGTAGCTCTGATGATGTTGTCAAGAGTAGTCCACATAATGGTAGCTCTGATGATGATGTCGAGAGTGGTCCACATAATGGTAGCTCTGATGATGTTGTCGAGAGTAGTCCACATAATGGTAGCTCTGATGATGTTGTCAAGAGTAGTCCACATAATGGTAGCTCTGATGATGTTGCCGATAGTGGTCCACATAATGGTAGCTTCGATGATGTTGTCGGGGTGGTCCACATAATGGTAGCTCTGATGATGATGTCGGGAGTGGTCCACATAGCAGTTCTGGTGATATTAGATTTGGTCTACATAGTGACATCTTCAGTGATGGTATCAGATGGGGTCCACAAATTGACATCTCTAGTGAGTATATCAGATATGGTCCACATAGTGACATCTCCAGTGATGGTATCCGATGTGGTCCACATAGTGACATCTCCAGTGATGGTATCAGATGTGGTCCACATAGTGACATCTCTAGTGAGTATATCAGATGTGGTCTACATAGTGACATCTCTAGTGAGTATATCAGATGTGGTCCACATAGTGACATCTCTAGTGAGTATATCAGATGTGGTCCACATAGTGACATATCCAGTGCTGGTATCAGATGTGGTCCACATAGTGACATATCCAGTGTTGGTATCAGATATGGTCCACATAGTGACATCTCCAGTGATGGTATCAGATGTGGCCCACATAGTGACATCTCCAGTGATGGTATCAGATGTGGTCCACATAGTGACATCTCTAGTGAGTATATCAGATGTGGTCTACATAGTGACATCTCTAGTGAGTATATCAGATGTGGTCTACATAGTGACATATCCAGTGTTGGTATCAGATGTGGTCCACAAATTGACATCTCCAGTGATGGTATCAGATGTGGTCCACATAGTGACATCTCTAGTGAGTATATCAGATGTGGTCCACATAGTGACATCTCTAGTGAGTATATTAGATGTGGTCCACATAGTGACATCTCTAGTGAGTATATCAGATGTGGTCCACTATGTGACATCTCTAGTGAGTATATTAGTTGTGGTCCACATAGTGACATCTCCAGTGATGGTAGCATGCTCCCTTAACCAGAAAACAAGCTAATCAACTCTATTATTTGTATTATTCCTGTCCTGTCTAGCTAGACATAAGTCACCTCTGACTCGCGTCTCCTCCAAATTGTTAATTGTATTTGACAAATTAAATGAAATGAGGAGGAAACATGTGTCAATTATTTTTTTTTAAATATTGCGTTGTCTCTTATACATTATCATTAAAATATGTTCGTATTAACCCATTTTGTTGACATTATCATGCCCGAGTGGTTACCGGGGCCCAAATTTGGGTGTCAAGAATAGAACCACTGTTACCTGCCATACATGTCGTAAGAGGCTACTAAGGAGGTTTGCTCAAATCGGATGCACGTGTCCGCTAGGAATGCTAACCCGAAACAAATGCTTGCAGAAAACGGATGCACCAGGCCGTAAGGCGCATAACATGATGCAACGACCCCTCACAATGAGGAAGCAGAAATCATAAGAGTTATATCCTACAGAACTGCCCTCAGCATGCAGACTTGAGCAGAAAGAGGTAGCCCACTTACACCAGCGTCCAAGACAAACTGTGTGGCGTGGCTGATAATCTGAGGCAGACGGTTGCCTTTATTAGAGAATCCGAAATCCCATTCTAGTGAGAACGCAGAAGAAGAATATGTTATCAGTGTCATCTGTTAGCAGTGTCATCTGTTATCATTGTCATCTGTTATCACTGGTGTCATCTGTTATCAGTGTCATCTGTGATCATTGTTGTCATCTGTTATCACTGGTGTCATCTGTTATCAGTGCCATCTGTTATCATTGTTGTCATCTGTTATCACTGGTGTCATCTGGTAAGTGTCATCTGTATTGTTCATTGTTATCATTGTTGTCATATGTTATCACTGTGTCATCTGTTATCAGTGTCATCTGTATCATTGTCATCTGTTATCATTGTTGCATCTGCTATCATTGTCATATCATTGTCTATCTGCTATCATGTATGCATATCTGCTATCATTGTCATCTGTATCTGTTCATCATCATTGTCACTGTTCTTTCATCTGCTATCATTGTCATCTGTTATCATTGTTGCATCTGCTATCACTAATCATCGTCTCTTAACATGAACGTCTGTTATAATAGATGTATTTATCATTATCTACTTATGTTAGCATCATTAACATCTCTTATCATTAACGTAAGTTATCATTAACGTCTCTTATCATTAACGTCTCTTATCATTAACGTCTCTTATCATTAACGTCTATTATCATTAACGTCTCTTATCATTAACGTCTCTTATCATTAACATCTCTTATCATTAACGTCTCTTATCATTAATGTCTGTTATCAACGTCTGTTATCATTAACGTCTGTTATCAATCATCACCATCTGTTATTCTCACATCGTTACTATAATCCACCGTTATTATCACCAACCCTTATCACCCCGATGTTATTATTATCCTATACTATCACTCTTATTATGACCCCCATGTTATTATCAATTCACTTCCCCATTTTAATATCACCCACTTTATTATACAATATTATTGTCAACCACCCCCAAACATACCACTGTTTTTATCACCAGATTTTCCTAATCTTAACAACGCATCCAAAACACGTGAACTCGTCTGAAACCACCCCACTTGCTAAAATCCAGTTTCGCCGCCAATGACTCAATTTCATTATGGTAATGAGTGGAATAGATTGATTTCCGGTCAACTAGAGAAAATGTTGAAGAACCATAGATAACATAGTTTGACCGAGAGCCAGAGTTTATTGAATTATTTCAATGAGTGACCCTAAGCGGGATTTCAGATAGGAAGACTACCAATCCGTTGGGAGAGCTTCGCTGGAAAAATAAATATAAGGGACACAATCCATCGGTAATATTCTATTTACCCAATTCCACTTCAATCCTTATTCCACAATAGCTCATTTCAGAAACACTCTGTGTAACGTTTTGGGAGCTTTTGCCCAAATTATTTCAGGGGCTTTAACTCGATCGTGCGTCATTACTTGTGTAATAAATGATATTATTTCTAAATTGGAAAGGAGGCAGAGTTATTCTATATGCATGACATGGGAGAGCAAAACAAGGGTAAGGAAGAAAACAAACTATAAAAGCAAAGGAAATAATTCTATAGGTGGATGACGCCCTACATAACCAAATTTGAGTCCCGGATTGGAACGTCGTGTCTTGTCGGAAGGAAGATGTAATTGTCTAACAAAATACCTAAGTTTGTACAAATATTAAAATTTTCTCAGGCAAAGTGTACGATTGTTAAGTTATTTCTTCCAAAATTATGATATCAGTGCCAAACCTGGGCGGTGACATCAAATGATAAAAGAAAACTAGTCACTGTAGAGATGAAGTGTCTACGCAGAATGTTGGGAGTATCAAGAAGAGACCGGTTTAGACATGAAGACATCAGGGAAAAGTGGGTACAAAATCTATACTGAACTTGGTCAAGAAACAACACATTAATTGGTTCTGCCACATAAGCAGATTACCAACAAGTGCACCACAAGGAATAATGTTACCCCGATACAGTGGATACAAAGCAAAAGGCCGGCCACATAAAAAGTGCACATCAAACGTAACAGAGGTGACGAAAAACACTGTTTGTGAAGTGCACACAAAACCCTTTCTAGAAATCTCTTCTTACACTGAAGATGTGAGGCAAATCAGGACCGGGAACGAAAAAAAAAAGACAAGGCGCATAGAGAGGCTCGCTCCATGTGTCTCCCTTTTCGATCTGACGCTGAAAGGCAAAACAGAATTTGAGAATAGATAGATGTAATGAAGAAGCTTTACATACTCAATATTGCCAGTTGTATTGTATGCCATTGATTTTCTCTGCCCATAATGAGTGGACCTATGCTCAGCTACAGGAAAGCCGAAATCTAGTGAAAGCTAAATTCCTCACGTCCAAAAGCTATTCTTTATTTAATCTCTTTCGGAGAGCTTGCCACAAGGTTCTCAATATTGCGATAAAATCGGAGAAAATGGCCAGCTTACAGAAGCACACTCTGCCTAGTTTTTAATAACGAAATAAAGTAGGTTTCAGGAAACCCAAGCACGCGGGCGTGAGAGCGGAAGTGCCCGCGACTGCTGCGCACGATTTCAATCTGAATAAATTTGAAAGTTGAATGCATGTAAAACCGTTTGTTTTAAGTTTGTTTCCAGTTGATTGTGCCCGCTTCTAATGGTTTGATTACCGTGGCTACTGGAGCACAGGGGAAGGGGGTCGATTTCTAAGAATGGCAAGCTAATTTACAAAATGCTTGGAATATTAATGAATGCGTTCACATCCTCTTCAGCAGCAGACGACAAAAATCGATTTTGTTTTTCTATTTATACAAAGCGAGAAAGCCGTTCGTGGGCGAATACATATATAATTTGTTTTAAATTTGTGAAAGTAATTACCGGTATGTTTCTTCATTTATACTTGTATCGATTTCGGACATTCTCCTCGATACATTATTTAAATGTTACGTGTGTGTTATGTGTCGCCCTCTGTCTCTCGTTTCTGAACAATTTTGCACGCTATCGCATCTTCAACTTTCCTATTTCTGTTATCGGGGGACTGATTGATTGATTGATAGGACTATCATCATTGCACTTCGGTGAGTAACCATGTGTGATCCGATCTCTTTCTTACACAGGAAGATCTCAGCTGAAGTACACATACTCCGTAGCACCGGCGAGGTTCCCAGATGTAATTTTGAAAACGGTGAAGATATTTCTGTCGGAATTTATTTTTAATCTTTTCTAATGAATTTTGACCGGGCAGCGGCTTTCCAGCCTGCTCTTCTCAATTTTCAACTGCCGAGGGTTCTTTTACGTGCCCAAATTGAACACAAGACCTACGTTTTATCGTCCGTCTTCGATATAACTAAGAACTCGACCTCAGCTACAATGAGATCAGGGATCTCTGGAAAATATCCAGATGGCTCCACGAGGGAGCGAACCTGGTACCTTTGGTATGAGAGACGAGCAGCTAACCTCTACGCTACAGAGACCGCTCGGGGGATGGATGATTCATGTGACTTGCAGGTAAGGTACTCACCTCTCGCTTCTTCTTCTTATTCTTTGTTCTCTCTACATCAACCACTTGTTAAACAACTCTTTGTGGTTGATGTGTGAGCATCTGACCGAATGGATTAGCGAGCGGCTCACATGCAGGAGACCCAGGTTCCATTCACGGTAAGGCCAATGCATTTTTTCTGTCGGGGCATAAAGAAAAATCATAACCCGTTCGCCCTTCTGAGCCGATATCTTCTTCTTTGTGTTCGTTCTTTACGACCAATTTTAATCACTCTTTGTGATATGTTTGATCTTTGCCAGAACGTGTATACATTGCACATTGCTCCTAAACGCATAAACTCAGTAGGCTCCTAAACGCATAGACTTCTACACGTTTAGGAAACGTGCATCCGATTTCAGCCAAACCTCCTTAGTTGCCTCTTACGACATGTGTGGCAGGTAACAGTGGTTCTATTCTTGACACCCCAAATTTGGGCCCGGTAACCACTCGGGCGGGAGCCGATATACTGGCCCATGGAACTAGGATAACGTAAAGTCAGTATAAGGATTAGTTCAGTATAAGGATTAGTTCAGTATAAGGGTTAGTTTAGTATAAGGGTTAGTTCAGTATAAGGGTTAGTTCAGTATAAGGGTTAGTTCAGTATAAGGATTAGTTCAGTATAAGGGTTAGTTCAGTATAAGGATTAGTTCAGTATAAGGGTTAGTTCAGTATAAGGGTTAGTTCAGTATAAGGGTTAGTTCAGTATAAGGGTTAGTTCAGTATAAGGATTAGTTCAGTATAAGGGTTAGTTCAGTATAAGGGTTAGTTCAGTATAAGGGTTAGTTCAGTATAAGGGTTAGTTCAGTATAAGGATTAGTTCAGTATAAGGGTTAGTTCAGTATAAGGGTTAGTTCAGTATAAGGGTTAGTTCAATATAAGGGTTAGTTCAGTATAAGGGTTAGTTCAGTATAAGAGTTAGTTCAGTATAAGGATTAGTTCAGTATAAGGGTTAGTTCAGTATAAGGGTTAGTTCAGTATAAGGGTTAGTTCAGTATAAGGGTTAGTTCAGTATAAGGATTAGTTCAGTATAAGGGTTAGTTCAGTATAAGGGTTAGTTCAGTATAAGGGTTAGTTCAGTATAAGGGTTAGTTCAGTATAAGGATTAGTTCAGTATAAGGGTTAGTTCAGTATAAGGATTAGTTCAGTATACGGGTTAGTTCAGTATAAGGGTTAGTTCAGTATAAGGGTTAGTTCAGTATAAGGGTTAGTTCAGTATAAGGATTAGTTCAGTATAAGGGTTAGTTCAGTATAAGGGTTAGTTCAGTATAAGGATTAGTTCAATATAAGGGTTAGATCAGTATAAGGGTTAGTTCATTATAAGGATCAGTTCAGTATAAGGGTTAGTTCAGTATAAGGGTTAGTTCAGTATAAGGGTTAGTTCAGTATAAGGGTTAGTTCAGTATAAAGGTTAGTTCAGTATAAGGATTAGTTCAGTATAAGAGTTAGTTCAGTATAAGGATTAGTTCTTCTTCTTCTTCTTCTTCAGCGATCTCTGGTCATGCGCTAATTTACTGTGGACCACAAACTGGGCAGACAGCTTCAGGTCTGTCAGGTTTCCCAAAGCTTAGTTTTCAGGTCGACTGGGTGTGGCCACATGTTGCTTCTCAGCTCACACAGAAGAGGACAGTCTTGCAGGATATGCTCTGGTGTCTGTTCTGCCTGCTGACACTGGCAGAGAGCTGTTTGACTTATTCCTAGTCTGTATAAGTGTTTGTTCAGTCTGCAGTGTCCGGTGCGTAGTCGAAATATAATGACCTGGTCTGTTCTGCTTAGGTCTTTGAGGAGTCTTTTCCATAATCATATCCAGTGTTTGTCTTCCAGTCTACTGCAGATCGGATTAGTTCAGTATACGGGTTAGTTAGAGCAAACCGTACACAAAACTGGACGGTAGGCGAACCAAACAGTCCATTAACATGACGCGTATAGCTGGGCAGATGACGCTCATCAGCCCGGGAGGGCAGGTCGTCTACGGTCGCTGCCCTAAAGAAAATAGCAGCCTGCTGCCTTGTGGGTTTTGGCTGATGACAGCAAAAGGCTAACGGAGAGCGAACCCAGTAAACGCTGGTTGAAATCGAACACACCACCGAAGGATAAGCACCTGAGCTTCAATAGGTATCCAAGGCTTGTGCACGTACATCCCGTTCTGATGTTTGGCTGTTTATATATCACATTAGAATGATAAAAACGGTTTAAGAACGATCGCGAGAGAGAAAGAGAGAGAGAGAGAATAGATCCCAATAAATGGTAGCATGGCCCGCCCGAGTGGTTACCGGGGCCCAAATTTGGGGTGTAAAGAATAGAACCACTGTTACCTGCCACGCATGTCGTAAGAGGCGACTAAGGAGGTTTGGCTGAAATCGGATGCATGTGTCCTAAACGTATAGAAGTCTATGCGTTTAGGGCCTACCAAACCAATGTGCAACGTATTACACGTTCTTGGCAAAGATCAAACATATCACAAAGAGTGATTAAAATTGGTCGTAAAGAACGAACGCAAAGAAGAAGAAGAAGGAGGTAGCATGGCCAACATTCACAATGGTATTATTACTTTGGGAGTTTAGAGGTTAACGCAACACGAAAGCTACATATAATGCAAGTGATGAGGATGCTGTTGCTTATACCGATGGGTATGTGCATCATGGTGAGAAGTCAGACTGGATTTCCTGGCTAGCACATATGTTGTGGTCGTTGCAGAGCAAAGGGAGAATACAGGGCAACTATGTCCAGTATCAGGTTGAGGTTATTACTGTTGCCATCTCTGGGACACCGTTTACTGGGGCTGTTATTGTATCTGACTCGCAGTCGATGCTTCAAAAGATCCAGAATAGCAAGTTGCGGTATGAGCGGATGTCATCTATAAGGGTTTGAAGTGCAGGAGAAAGAAAGCTACAGCATCTACATTTACAAAGTGTTGAAGCAGGTTCATCCCGATACTATTATCTCATCCAAGGCAATGTCAATCATGAACTCGTTTGGGAACGACATATTCGAGCGATTAAAGCGTTTGGAATTGCACGTTGTACAAGTCGAATTGAATGCTTGGGGGTGGGGAGTGAGAGGAGCATTTAACCAGCGAGCCACATGAACCATCAGTATTCAAACCTCTCGACGACTGAGCACCTATGGGTCTGCCCGGAGTTTCAGTATAGTAATCAATAAAACACACTATGCGCGAACTCACTACCAATGACATTGCGAAAACGAGTACTCCAGTGCTATATTGAACCAATACTTATGTATGGCAGTGAATCATGGACAAACAATCAATACGATCATTTGAAGCCACAGAGATGTGGTTTTACAGAAGAATGCTGAAAATTCCATGGACAGCAAAGAAAACAAATGTGGAGGTTTTAAATCAGGTCTGCACACAAAGAAACCTTATCAAAAGAATAAGAATCCGATAATCAAGGTTCTTCGGGAATATAATGCGAAGAGAAGGTTTAGAACATTTGGTGACTACAGGTAAAATTCAGGAAGGAGAGATCGTGGAAGACAGAGTGAGAAGATGTTGGATGGCCTGACATCATGATTCGACAAAATATCGACGTCAGAACTGACTACATGCATCAAGCAAAGAGAGTTGTGGAGAGACATGGTCGCCTACGCCGGCAGGCACGGCACTTGATTGATTGAATCAATAAAAAAAAACTACAGTAGACCAAAAATAGCGGATAAGTTAAACCGCAACTCGCAACGAATAAAAAGAAGTGTCTCAAACTGGCCCAATTGGACGGGAAAACCGTTAACTGACAACTGCCACATAAATTCAGAATCCACTATTGCGTACTTAAATGACTAATAATCTTCGTACTTCACCACTCATATTAGTAACATATTTAATTGCTACCCTCATCACTTTCTGTAATATGCAAAGCACAATAGTTTTATTCACGGAATAGGTTGCATTAATATTGAATCGGAATTTGGATTCAATTCGGAAGATCAAACCGGACAAGCCAGGCCACGCCAGTTTTAAGCCAGTTATTTCCCTGTTTAAAATAAAATGGCGACGTCAGTTTATTATAGATCAATGAATCGACGAGACAACAATATTTGCTGAATTCATACAATACAAATCAAAAGCTGCATTTTGTTATCAGCCTACATTTTCATCATGAGAGAAAGCAATTTTGGAAAGATACCAAAGCTTTACCATATATATATGGAGAGGGTAAAAATATGTTTGAAGATATCGGTTGATTTTTCAGTTGTAAGACAAAAATCAATGTGAATCGTCACGCCACTTAATGACCACCACGGCTCACCGTTATTTGATAATTATCTTAACGTGGTATGTATTTATAACAATATTATGCTACGGAGTATAAACTTAACTTATTCTTTAGAAATTGAGAAATGTAGTTGTAATAAAATAAAGCTTTATGCATAGATGGCGAATTTGTCGTAGCAGGGCTGGTGACAGTGACATCATCATCATCATGGTGGCTGTACTTCAGTTGTACTGTACTGTAACGGAACGATAACAAGAATACTATATGGTGAAGCGAATTTAACAAAAGTATGGTGTTTATCCACCAAGATTCCTAATCAAGAATAGGATAAGCGGTAGTTTACAAGAACTGACTAATTAAATTGAACTAATCATGTAAATATTAATAATGATTACAGTACGACTCAATCATTTAAGATAGTAAGTTTCAACTCTCAATATTTAATTTTTAGCATACTAGCAGAACTAAGTTACTGTTAGTATCTAAGTACTATCAATAGTAATATAACACAAACAATAAACATGACTACTGATTAAATATTATGAGCTCCCTTCCATTAAATTCATGACCATTATGATTATCAATCAATCAAATGGCATGCCTGCCGGCGTAGGCGATCATGTCTCTCCACAACTCTCTTTGCTTGTGCATGTAATCAGTTCTGACGCGATATTTTGTCGAACCATGAAGTCAGGCCATCCAACATCTTCTCCCTCTGTCTTCCACGATATCTCCTTCCTGAATTTTACCTGTAGTCACCAAATGTTCTAAACCTTCTTTTCGCATTATATGCCCGAAGAACCTTGATTGTCGGATTCTTATTCTTTTGATAAGGTTTCTTTGTGTGCAGGCCTGATTTAAAACCTCCACGCTTGTTTTCTTGCTGTCCATGGAATTTCAACATTCTTCTGAAAACCACACATCTCTGTGGCTTCCAATGATCGTGATTGATTGTTTGTTCAGTGTCCATGATTCGCCACATAAGAATTGGTTCAATATAGCATTGGAGTACTTGCTGCAGTGTCATTGGTAGTGAGTTCACGCATAGTGTGTTCTTCATTTTCATAAAAGCTGTTTCGTTTGAGCTATTCTACTCCTAATCTATGTTGTACATCTTCCATCTGGTGTTAAGAATGTTCCTAGATACTGAATCGATGGACTTGTTTCAGTGTTGTGTTATTTATTTTGATATTGCATGTTGGTGTTTCTTGAGACAAACCATAACTCTGTTTTCTTTATATTCATGCTTAATCCTTTCTTTTCACTTCTCTCACTAGTATGTCTATCAAGTCTTGCAGATCGTGTTCATTTGTAGCCATGAGAATTGTGTCATCAGCGTACCTTAGGTTGTTTATATTTGTCCACCGACTGCTATTCCTGTCTTTTCTTCTATAGATCTCATGATGTTTCGCTATATAAGTTGAATAGGTCTGGTGAGAGTACGCACCTTGTGCACTCCTAACTGTATCGCCTGGATAGATTCCAATCTTACTCTAGTCTAATGGCTGTGGTTTGTTGCCAGTACAAATTCTTGATCAGTCTAAGATCTTTACCATCAATATTTATACTTTCTAACATGCTGATTATTTCTCCATGTTTTACTTTATCGAAAGCTTCGCGTAGTCTATGAAACATAGGTATAAGTCCAACTTCATTTCTATTGATCTTTCCATTATTGTTCTTATTGTATATATTGCATTGTTTGTTCCTCATGCTCAACAAAGCCACATTGTTCTCTCCTTAACTTCTGGTCTTATTTTGTTTCGCACTTTCATAATAATGCTGAAAAGAGTTTGTTACGTGACTCATGAGGCTGATTGTGCGTGTTCTTCGATTCTATCGCTCCTGCTTTCTTTGGTAGTGCTATAAAAATGGATTGTCGTAAATCTTTGGGTACATATCCAGTGTTGTAGATATCATTGAATAATTTTGTTAAAACGCTCATGCCCAATTCCACCTGTTGCTTCTATTCTTCTGTGTTATGTTGTCTGGTCCTGGGGTTTTTCCTTTTTCGTGTGTCTTATGGCATTGATAACTTCTGATGGAAGTATTTGTTGTCCTTCATGGTTGTAATTGATGTGTATTTCTTGTCTGTTATCACTGTATAAGTCCTTAATGTACTCTGTCCATCTTTCTATTTTCTTGTCTGTTTCCATCAGGATATCTCCCTGCTTTGATTTTAAACATCCAGTAGTTGATGTTTACGTCTGCCAAGCTTGTCTACGCTCGATATGATTTGGGTTTTCTTTGTGTTCTGTTTCGATCTGTTTGCATTTTCATTTAGCCACTCTTCTTTTGCTGTTTTACATTTTTGTCTTATCTCTTATTGATCTCGATCGTATTCTGTTTTATTATGTTTGTTTTTCCTTCTATTTTCCATTAATTCCAAAATGTCTTCCGTCATCCATTTCTTTTGATCCGTGACATGTTGTGTGGTTAGTTCCTTTGACGTTGTTGATTGATTTTTAAGCATCTGCCATTGTTCTTCTATTGTTTTATTTTTCCATAGCGTGTATATCTGTTTTGTATAATGCGCTTAAATGAGTCTTCACTTTGTGTCAGTCTTGAGTGTTGAGGTAGTCGACATGATGTTTCTGCGCCTTTTATCTCTCTTCAGTTTTATTCTTACTTTCCTATCAGTAGTGTATGGTCACTGCCAATTGCACCTGGTCTTGTTTTATATTTAGCAGTCCATTTAAATCGCTATTTATCATAATATAGTCAATTTGATTGTGTGTGTTGTTATCTGGACTTCTCCATGTCCATAGTCTTCTCGGATGATGTTTAAACCAAGTGTTGCCAATTATCATGTTGTTTATTGTGCCCATTCTATAAGTGTGTCTCCCTATCGCTTTTTCTCTCCCTAGACCACATCCTCCAGTTGTCTACCTTTTCAGAGCCTACCTTAGCATTGAAGTCACCCATTACAATTGTCACTTCATGAGCCTTGCACTGTTTCATAGCTATTTGTAATTGGTTGTAGAAATCATCTAGTTCTTCTTCTGTGCTATCTGTTGTTGGTGCGTATATCTGTATGATGTTGATATCTACTGGTGTATCCTGTAGTTTTAATAGCATTACTCTCTTGATATTGTCCAGAATCCTTTCACCATTTTTTGCTTCTCTGCTCAATATTATGCCTACTCCTTTGTGTGATTGTTTCTCCTGAATATATTATTCTAAAGTTGTCTGAATACATTTCTCCTGCACCTATCCATCTCATTTCACTTATTCCTAATATGTTAAGTCCTGTTCTTGTCATTTCTGTTGATGTTTCTAGTTTGCCACTTTGTGCTAGAGTTCGAACGTCTCCATGTCCGATATTTAAGAGTTGTTTTCTATCGGTGTTGTTTTGCTGGTCTGGTTTCATTTGCTGTTACCGATACGGTTGTGTTGATACATGAATTTACTAGGATAATTACGACGTAGGTTCCTCTGCTTCCGTCGGGCAGTGACTATACTAGCCGGGATCGTAGCAATTGTCTCTAACTGAGATCATCTGCCTACCATCTCGGAATAGAGACCATAACTGACATAAATTGTCAGCTGCTCTCACATTCCATTCGCCACCTGCTTCCATGGCTTCAGTTGACCTAGTTCAAGTCCGGAGAACACTGTGTTGTCGTGTCGCCGAACTGATAAATGTCCATTTTTGAGAGGTCCCGTTGACCATGTGGTGAATGTTTTCAAATGAAGCATTACATGAAAGCTAGACGAACAAATATCTTTCTTCCAAATACACATCAAATCCACTGAAAAACCAAGAAATAAACCACAATCCAGCACTCACTATCCGACTGCATGTCTATCGCCATCTTGGATCACTATTATGATTATATCATTATAATAAAACAGCTCTAAAGATCTACAAATGGCAGGAAGTGTTGTCAAATTAATAATTATAAAGTTTAGTAAAGTTTGCAACATAAATGATAAATGCTCACTGCACAACTTTTTCTTGTTGTGTCAGTATCAGCTATGTAATTTTTAGAGCCAGTAGTTAATGATGTAATAGCGTTACTAACTTACTAGAAGAACTAATGGTCCTACCTCATTCAAGGTCCCCCGGAGGAGCACATGACAACTAAATTCACAATTGCATGAATTAGAAAAAGCATTACGCTCTCTAAAGAAAAGAAAATCACTAGGCAATGATGGGATAACTAATGAAATGATAATAGAAATGGGACGACAAGCGAAAAAGAAGCTACTAGAAATATTTAACTGTAGCTGGAAAAGTGGCGTTATACCCAAAGAATGGAAGGAAGCTATATTGATACCGATAAAAAAGACGGAAGGATCCCACAGACCCTAGCAGTTATAGACCAATTAGCCTACTGAGCTGCGTAGGAAAATTGCTAGAGCGCATGATCAACACTCAGACTAATGTGGCATTTGGAAGAAAAGGGCTTTACTCCCCAACAAGCAGGCTTTCTAAAACACAGATCTACAGAAGATCAAGTGACATACATCGCCAGAGATAGAGGATGCTAAGAGGGAAACAACGCTAGCAGATGGGTAGATCTGGAGAAGGCTTTTGATAAAGTGTGGAAGGCTGGCCTAAAAGTGAAGTTACTAGAAACCTAGTAGCAGGACTAATGTGCAAATGGATATCACAGTATCTAGAAAAAGAACTGCTAAAGTGCAAGTGCAAGAGTTCACCAGCAGGAAAACAACACTAGAACAAGGAGTTCCTCAGGGTGGAGTACTGTCGCCAACACTGTTCTCATATACATCAATGACATAACCGAGAACATACCTAGAAGGATCCACACGCTTGTAGGTGGATGACCTGGCCCTGTGGACATCAGAGGAGCGATTACCGCTGCAATAAGCAGAATACAATAGGCTCACATCCTAGACCAATGGTCCAATACATGGCTGATCAAAGCCAATGAAAAGAAAACCAATATACGATTTTCCCTATCAACAAAGCCCCAAAGTCCAAAGTCTCTACTAAATAACCATATATTGCTCCCAGAGAAAAAACCCACATACCTTGGAATCACCTTCGACCAGCGCATGACAGGCATGCTCAGATTGAAAAAATAAACCGAGCAAAATCCAGGATGGCAATCATGAAAACTAGCTGGCACAACCTGGGGCAGATACAATGTTTAAAGAAGCTTTATATGGGATATGTTGCCGACACTGACTATGGAATCTCTCATGGCAACGAGCCCAATCCAACTTCAATAAAATCAACCGTGTTCAGAACCAAGCTATGAGAATTATTACAGGGGAATGAGATCTACTCCAATACAGGAAATGGAGAAGACCACCTGCCTACAACCAATGGAGGATATAAGAGACAGCAGAGCACAAAAACAAGCAGAAAAGTTCAAGAGACTAGAAGATCACCCAATGTACCACAGAATGAATGGGCTAGGAAGGGGCAGACTAAACGAACCAACTTTGCAGCGACAACCAAGATGATGATGAGCAAACAACCATCATAAGTTACCCCCAAACCACTAAAATACACCAACACAAGACAGATATGGAAAGATACAAAATTCCCAGAGCTGAATGAGAACATCACAGGGATAGTAGGAAAACCAACAAACAAGTGAAGAAAAGAAAACCTGGCCACCTTATACCTAAAGGAACACTTTCCTAACAGCAGGTGGACCCATGTATACACAGATGGGTCTGCAGCAATGCAACTGAAAATGGAGGAGGAGGAGTCCTCATAGTGCTCAGTGACATGAAACTCAGGAAGCTAAAATTAGCGACAGGAAGGTTCTCCAGCAATTACAGAGCAGAGGCAGAGGCCCAAAAGGCAGCAGAAGCATAGTGTCAGAGGAACATGTAAATGAAACTGCATTCTTACTGATGCCCTGTCGTAATACTGCTCTAAAAATGAAGACGATAACAACTTGAAGGAACTGACAATCATATACTCAAGTATGAACATCTTTCTAGAGTGGTAATACAGTGGATACCATCTCACTGGAATACCTGGAAATGAGACTGCAGACATATTAAAAGCAGGAAGTAGGCTACACAGACAGACACCAGTATGACATATGAGGAAGCAAAAGTATGGATAAAATGGCCTACAAGAACAAATGGCTGAGAGATCACCCAGGACATGAAAAGGACGATGCTTACCACCAACTAAGTAGAGAGGAACAGGTTGTCATTCGTCACTAACAGGGCACAATAGACTGAGGTACCATCTGTTTAACTAAGTATAAAATAGGCCTCATCTGACATATGTATGTGGCACCAGTAAGATGACAGAACACATACATGCAAGAATGTCCAACGTACATGGAACAGAGAAAACACATGGCCAATCCCCATATCAGTCCAAGACAAGCTATACGGAGATGTACATGGACTCCGTTGACCACTAACTACTTTAAAAGTATACAAATCAGTGTCTGAAAACGCTAAGAAGAAGAAGAAGAAGACTAATTATTACGCTTTCATGGTTGTATGTTTACAGGATAAAATTCTCCAATAATTGGAGTGGCATTTTTAAGAAGTGACTGATGCAACTCATTTGGGTTTCAGAGAAACACTTGGAAGTATTATTATAGGCAGGCGGCATGATGTTATTAACTAACATCACCCATCACATGCCATTGGACCTCATTGGTTGTAGTAAAATACAGGCCTAACACTGTATAGTGTATTCACTAACATTCTTCATGTTGTAAAAATTGGTTCTTTACTGTACTTTATTGGGTCTCTGGGGCGTAGAGATACGGTACTCACCACTCGTTCCAAAGTTACTAGGGCCATGGAGCCATCAGGATATTTTTTCCAGAGATCCTTCATATCAATGTAGGTGAGATCGAGTTCCTAGTCCTATCAGAGACAGGCGATAAAACGTAGGTCCTGTGTTAAAGTTGAGCATGTAAAAGAGCACTTGGCAGCTCGAAATTGAAAAGAGCAGCCTGGAAAGCCGCTGTCCGGGCAAAATTCATTAGAAAGTTTAAAAAAAATAAAATTCCTCCAACTATTTTTAACATCTTCTAAATTACCCCGGACCCTTGCTGGTGCTATGGAGTTTGTGCTCTGCAGCTGTGGTCTTCCTTTATAAGAAAAATATTGGAGAAAAATGATTACTCCCAAAGTGCAATGATGATGGTCTAATCATAATTTAACGGTCACATTTTTGGAAAAATAAATATTCCAATTTAAAAAAACCAAAATCCAATAAGATTAGGTACTTATCTTCAGCTACTCTGAGGTCACAAAGACACGTTCCCCAAATTTAGATATACATAATGTTGCTTTAAGCTGGTAATTCTGATGTCTTTGAAAAACTGTTCTAAGGGTGTACTCTTATAGCATTAATACTTTAAAATCTTATCTGTTCGATCTCCAGGTCACAAGTCTGCAGCCGTATGGAGCTTTTATTAAGATTCCAGGATGCAGAAAGCAAGGTACTTGTTTTTGTTTTCTTAATAGTTCAAGGTTAGAAAATTGTTACACCTTGAAAAGGTACCATGCAAACTGGGGATCTCTGACATGGAGGTGCGGTAGACTGCCTCTGCGTCCAAACGTGCTTGGTTTGTTTCTTGCATAGAACAGTTGGCATATTTTCAAGTAATCCCTGATATCAATGTAGGTGAAACTATGATTCTTTTCCTATTGGAGATGGATGATAAAAAGTTGGTTCTGTGCCTAAGTTAATAGTTGGTCCAGTGCCCAAGTTGAGCATGTAAAATAATATTTGACAAAATGATAAGAATGGAAAGCCAAATATAGAGTGATGTACTGAAATCTACAAATCTGAGGTGGTCAGACCAGATCCGGAGACAACCGTGGGTAGGCTACGATGATACTAAAATAAAAATAGAATTGCTGAAAATTTTTACCATCCTAAATTTTATATTGGGGACCCTTGCAGGTGCTTTGGAGTTCATGCACTGCCACTGAGATTTTCCTATGTAAGAAATGGATCTGAGCACACAGGATTATTCACTGAAGTGCAATAGTGATTGTCCTATCAATCGATGGA
The DNA here is from genome assembly GCA_020796225.1 of Arion vulgaris. Taxonomy (NCBI): domain Eukaryota; kingdom Metazoa; phylum Mollusca; class Gastropoda; order Stylommatophora; family Arionidae; genus Arion; species Arion vulgaris. The sequence continues at coordinate 42,181,642 of CM036764.1, read as the reverse complement.
AAGTTAAGAACAGAATTGTTGAAGCTAAGGCAAGCTTTAATAAATAAAAATAGATTCTCTAAGAGATTAGTGTAAGCAAGAGTCTTGATTTGGTATACAGATGCAGTAGTGCTATATGGATATGACGTTTAGGTATTTTACCAAACTAATAACACAAGAACGAAAGATTACAACATGTGAAATGAGATGTCTATGAAAAGCTGTCAACGTTACAAGGAGAGATAGAGTGAGAAACGAGAATATCAGAAGCATCGTTGGTACTATACCATTCATACAGAACATTGAGAAGCAAAGAATCTAGTGGTTCAGCCATCTAATGAGAATGGAACCACATTTACTACCATCACGTGCCTACAATCATCGACACTCAGGGCACAGAGCACGAGGCAGGCCAAGATCACGATGGATAGATAAATCTCAAGAGTCTCATGAAAGCATGGATTGCAACGTCAAGTGCAACACACCTGGCACAAGATAGAAAACTAAATCGCTTCACGGCAAATGTGGTTAAGATAAGATAAGTATCTTAGTTGTCGGTGAACACACTTCTTAGGCTAGTTTTCCTAGCTCAATTCCCCAGTGGGCATGGACTATTTCGTAGCGGCTCTCAAGTCAACCCAGCCTCAATTGGCTACCAGAAAGAGCACTGGGAAGTAAAGGCGGCCAGCGTGATACTGCCACATCACCCATCGTGTGCCGACGGTCATTGAAAAATACAGGCCTAACATCATATTGCCCAATATACCTCCAGGTATGAAAAAAATGGTTCCTCCATGCTTCTGATTGACAAAGCATATGTGACTGACAACAATGTAACATAATCTTCATGACCTAAATGGCTAGACAGCAACACTAACATAATCTTCACTGAATAAATTACTAAGCAATGATAACTTAATTTTGCAAATAACTAAACTTTACAACCTATTGTATAAGCTTATACACTGATAACTTAATCCTCTCTGCATAAATGACTATACAGCAACATTGAGAACCTAATCCTCTCTGCATAAATGACTATACAGCAACATTGAGAACCTAATCCTCTCTCATAAATGACTATACACAACATTGAAATTTAATCCTTCTCATAAATGACTATACAGCAACATTGAGAACTGAATCTACTCTGCACAAATGAGTAAGAATAAGTTTATTTCTGGTATTATAGTTTTACCTCACAAACATATTTGTCCACCTGTATCAGGTCTGGTCCATATAAGTCAGATGTCTAATTCAAGAGTTGAGGACCCATCAGAAATGCTATCGAAAGGAGGGAGGGTCTACTGCAAGGTCATCGGTGTGGAGGTTCGTGCATTTGGTTTTCGCTAAACATACATTTCTGACTGGTAGATACATAAATATAATTGTGAATTGTTTTCTCTAGTTTTTCTAGCATCAGACATCAGCAGAACTTGACAAGGTCAATAACTCCAGAAAGAGAAATTATTTACATAATTCACGTATTGATACCTACTTTTACAATGACTTCATTGTAGATTTCAATAGAAAAACGAAACTTGATTCTAAGAGTCATGGAACAAGCTCTAATCTCCATACTTAATCAAAGTTGTCTTTGACATGACCAAGGACTAAAATGGAATTGTGCCAGAAGAAAAGAGTTGATGGAATTGTGGGGTGTTGTCTCTGTTCAAACTCTACACTTGGGGTACAAGATGTTTGTCCCTGAGTTAATTGAAGAACTGTTTGTTTGTTTACATTCATTCTTATTAACTAAGTGAATCACTTTACTGATCTGTAGTTTGTGCAGAGAACATGAGTACATTTAGCCCTGTTATGTCCTCGGCATGTAGAACAATCACATTCTAATTTTGTCCAAAGTATATGAAGTATATGCATCTTATCCAACAGGATGCAAATTTGTAAAGATGGGTAACTAAGATTTTATGAACAGAAAACCCCACTTTTAAATACTAAATTGTTGAGGTTGACCAGAGGGAACACCACATCGTTTATCAACAATTTTCTTCTGGTCTAGTTATGAGCTTCCAGTTATGTGCTATTAATTATTACTCGATGCTATTTACTTAATTGCTACTTTTCTATTCTCAAGTACATGAAAGTAACGAAAGTCTATGAATTTAAGTGTATTTATTTAAAAGATAATGCGTAAGTTTAATATAACAGTACTATTTGGAACAAAAGTTTAATATATATGCACCATTTTAGTGATATATACAATGTGACTTCTGCTTAATAATAAAATCATGATTGTAATTATGTTATTGACATCTGCTGTCATAAGAAATATTTTAAAATATTCAGTATACAAGTGGATGTTCCCAGCAACTTCAACTAACCACAGAAACAAGGGAAAAAATTTTGTGGTTTTCGTTATTACTAGATGAGAGTAACCTCTCTGTGAAAGGATGTATACCTCAAATACCTGACTTATGGGATAGGTTGAATCCACACAAAAATGAGCGTCATATATCACATTAGCTTAGCAAAATGTTTGAAATGATAGCTTCTGGATGGAGTCCGTAGACTCCATTTTAGCAGTGATCATTGGGCTGGAAAGATCTGACACTGCTCAAGACAAAAAGGTTCATTAGTTCATATCCACTTTACGAATGATCTTTTCCAGAACTTTCCAATGGAGTATTAAAATTCGACATATTATCCAGCCGTTTCTACTTGTGTGCTCCATCAAAGACTGATTAAGAAATTCTTGTTTTTTTTTCTTTCAGTTATTCACTTTCACAACCCTGTTTGTAGCTTAACCAGCATAGTCACGTCAAATGTCTTCCACTGAAGCTATAAATGGGAAGTTTTTTTTACCTGATTCAGTTGATCATAGATTGAAGCATTTCCACCTACCAATCTATTTGTTATTTTTTGGAGTTTGACAACTTTTACATCAGAGATGCAAAAACTTCTCTCAGTGACAGAAATATGGACAACATATTAAGACACCTAGACCAGTGGAGAATCAAGAAGTCTGACAAAGTTTTTCATCTATCAAAGATGCAAAGCATTACTCTCTCAATATCAGGTATATGTTGAATAATGTAGAACAAGACTGAGAATCAAGAAACTTGTAAAGTCCTCATGTATCAGAGATACAAATAATTACTCCTCAATTTTGGTATATGTTGAATAATGTAGAACAAGACTGAGAATCAAGAAACTGAAAGTCTCCATGTATCAGATATGCAAATTATTACTCTCTCATTGACAGAATATGTTGAATATTGAAGCACAAGGCACAGATCATGAGATTAAGACACACAGATCAATTGAGATTGAAGCACAAGGCACACAGATCAATTGAGATTGAAGCACAAGGTACACAGACCAATTGAGATTGAAGCACTAGATGCACAGATTAATTGAATTGAAGCACAAGATGCACAGATCAATTGAGATTGAAGCATAAGACACACAGATCAACTGAGATTGAAGCATAAGATGCACAGATCAATTGAGATTGAAGCATAAGACACACAGATCAACTGAGATTGAAGCACAAGGTACACAGATCAATTGAGATTAGATTGAAGCACAAGGCACACAGATCAACTGAGATTGAAGCACAAGACACACATATCAATTGAGATTGAAGCACAAGACACACAGATCAACTGAGATTGAAGCACAAGGTACACAGATCAACTGAGATTGAAGCACAAGACACACAGATCAATTGAGATTCTTCTTCTTTGCGTTCGTTCTTTTCGACCAATTTTAATCACTCTTTGTAATATGTTTGATCTTTGCCAAGAACGTGTATACATTGGTTTGGTAGGCTCCTAAACGCATGGACTTCTACACATTTAGGACATGTGCATCCGATTTCAGCCAAACCTCCTTAGTCTGCTCTTACGACATGCATGGCAGGTAACAGTGGCTCTATTCTTTACAACCTAATTTTGCCCGGTAACCACTCTGGCGAATTGAGATTGAAGCACAAGACACACAGGTCGATTGAGATTGAATCACAAGACACACGCATGTCAATTGAGATTGAAACACAAGGCACACATGTTAAATGAGATTTAAGCACAAGACACACAGGTCGATTGAGATTGAAGAAGTCTGCAAAGAAAAGAAATTGAATATTTTAAATGGAAGCATTGGTCAGTCATCATCTGTACAAAGCGTGATCTGAAATGGTACTCATCACAGCCATATCAGTTTTTTTCTTTTGGTCATATTGTAAGTACAATTGCTACATATGTTCTACAATCATTATATCTATATCATAGTCACACGAATCAGAAGTTCCTATAGTTTATTAAACAGATTGACTTTATTGCACTGGGTTTCGCATATAGGCTCAGTCCTCTCTACAGAACTGGCAAAGCACGCTCAAGGGTCTTGCAACAATCCTAAGATCTCTCTCAGTTGCAGATATATGTCAACAACTTATCACAAGACATCCAGACCAATTGAAATTCATAAAATGTACCTTGTTACTCCATTTATCTCCTTCAATAAGAGATGGCATAATTTTTGTCTCTCAAATGAGAGATATGGCCAACAGCTTTGCCTGTCACAAGACAACCAGATCAACTAAAATTTATAAAACTTGTCCAAGTTCTTCATTCAAAAATAACAAAATTGTCTTCTCTCAGTGACCAAAGCTATTTGAAACACCATATCTCAAGACCTTATCCACGAGATTCATCAAACTTGCCTTAGTTCTCCTTTTAAACAGAGATATATTTTTCTTTCAAGGACATATGTTTTGAACAACATACCACAAGACATCCAGAATAACTAATAATCAAGAAATTTACAATGCTCCTGATCTATCAGATACACAAGATATGCTTTGACAATGACATGTTTTAAGAACTTATGGGGGAACACATCATGAACAGTTAAGGATTTTTAAAAGTCAACTGTCAGAGATACCATTACTTTATCAGAATGTAAGTGCAGCTTATCACAAGACACCCAGACCAAATGAGAATGATGAAAAATATAAAATCCTTTATCCACTTACTTCAATCAGGTATACTTTTTGTATGTACATTCTCCGATAGACACTTAAATAAGTTACAAGAAGACAGCTGCAAAATAAGCACTCCAGTCCTGAAAATTGCCAGGTCTAGACCCTAGTGTCTAAACTGTGCAAGTGGTGCAAGGTCGTCTTGCAATGGATACCGTCTCACTGTGGAATACCAGGAAATGAAACAGTAGACTGACTGGCCAAGGAAGGTGCTGTAGAAGAGCAACTGGGTGTGCCAGTTACCTACCACCAAAAGAAAAGGATGATTAAATCAATCAGAAAGCCGCCAACACAAGACAACTTCTATAATATGAGCAGATTAGACAAGTTGTCATTCTCGCTTAGAACAGGACACAATCGACTCCTAGCCACATGTATACAAAATTCACGATTGACAATTCAACCGTGGACAGGCACATCAGACTGCAGAGCACATACTTCAAGATTGACCAAATATGATATACTGAGGCAAACTCACTGGCCTAATGAAACAATCTCGATATAAAACTACACAGACCTCTGTGTGAGCTACAAAAGACAGTGAAGTTTATGGAAGAGACAACGTTGAATGTATAGCAATATTTCAGCGAACAGAAGGAAGGAAGTTAAAAGAAAAAGGTGATCAGTCTGAGGTTGTTACACTGAGACACGAAAAGAAAGACTCCAGTGAGAATTTACAAGAATGATACTGGTGACTGCGGTTGCTGAAGTTCTTCTTCTTTGTGTTCGTTCTTTACAACCAATGTTAATCACTCTTTGTGATATGTTTGATCTTTGCCAAGAACGTGTATCGTTGCACATTGGTTTGGTAGGCCCCCAAACGCATAGACTTCTACACGCTTAGGACATGTGCATCCGATTTCAGCCAAGCTGAAGTTCTATATTTTCCTAGTTTCTTGGGCACATTTGCAACAGATTTTCAGCAGTCATTTAGTTTGTGCACAGTCACATTCTTCATATGTTGCTATCTCTAGCTTGTTGAACAAATAGTACCTCAGTCTGTTGTGACAATCACTGATCACAAGGCAGCTTGGGAAAAAACTGAAAGAATTCTCAATGATACAGAGATGTTAGTGTCAAGTCTGGAGTCACACATGACTTGAACCTTTGTTCTGCTTTGTTTGCTCTGGAGTGATAAATATATATATATCTCCGATATCCTCTTCATTTCATAGTTGACACACAAGGTATTTACAAGTGATCTAGTCTGTTGCCTTTCTAACCATGTCAGTCCACACTCTTTCATCTCCCTTTTCACCGTCCTTCTCCAGCTCTCCATTAGTCCACACATCTCTTTCCACCTGCTATCCTTGGAAGAATTGTATTTTCTAAAGTACTTTGTAGCACACATGTCCAAAGCCATCTCAACCTTCTTCTACAACTCCCCTTGGTGAGATCTTTCTGGCCAAAATATGTGCAGTATTCTTGCTCTAGAATAACCACTTGTAAATCACTATTTATGACTTGTGCCATTGGTAATAATTACTTTGTGCTGTGGTTTACAGTGATTGTGCTGCAATATTTTGGAATTTTAAATCCAGCACATCCTATTTCAGCGGACATTTGTTTGTGTTAGCGCTACCGTAACAGTATGCATACTGTCCAGTCAACAGGACATCTGCTGTTTTTTTTTTGGATGTCCTGATCCATTTTTCTACGAAAATGCTCTAGGCTATAAATATCACTGCAGTCACTTGGGACATATGTAGCTTATGTCTGTTGCATTCTTTTGAGACCCATGAGTTCCAGGATCATGGCACAACCCTTTACAGCTGAGCTGTTTCTTCTGTGAGATTGTTCCAGACAAGGAACATGATCCTCGGTTATTTTAGGGCACACATTTTTGGCAATCTGTCTATTAATAATGAGTTTTCACTCTGTTTTGTGTAGTTGTTGGTAATAATGGTGTATATTGATGCGGCTTGCAAGAAGAACCAGCCAGATCGCTGAAGAGCCTGTTCTAGAAATTTTCTCATTCTGATGATGCAAAAGAAAACAAGATTGGAAAAAGACCCAGATCAACTTGAGACTGAAGAATTCTCAAAGATATAAAGTTGTTTTTGTCAGGTCTAGGAGCAACATATGACCTTTATTCAACTTTTTATATTGCATTCTGAAATTGAAGAAGTCTGTCTGACAGAAGGAATGACGGACACCAAGTGTTGATAACCAGTGGATATTTGTACAACCTGCAGAACTGAAATGTCATCTCTGGTCTGAGCCATTTATATACTGGACAAATAAGCAGTTGCAGACCAAACAGTTATGCTTTCCCCAGCAAATCAGGCTTTGGCAGCATGAGCTCCCAATGAAATACACCTTATGTTCAATGACTGAAAAATCAAGAGAGGAGGAGTCTCTTTATTAACTCTTAGTGGACCAGGGCAAACAACATTTATTTTTAGAATAAAAAAAACGTCCTTTAGTGTGGCGTTTGGTCCACAAGAAGTTAAGCTCTAGTTGTGGAAAAGGACACCTTGGTGAGCAAACCAACCTACTGTGTTACAATCCCATCAAGAGTTGAAAATCTACCCATGATAACCCATGTGAACTACACAACCTGATCTGTTAAAAGATGTGGTTTGTCCTCTACTGCATAAAAATCAAGAAGCCAGTGTATACACACAAATACAGGATATTTACGTACAGCAGTCTGATCTTTCGCCATGGAGTTGTTCTTATCAACTACAAAACAACAGTTTGATCTATAATCATGGAGTTGTTCTTATCAACTACAAACAAGTTTGATCTATAATCATAGAGTTCTTCTTATCAACTACAAACAACAGTTTGATCTATAATCATAGAGTTTTCTTATCAACTACAAACACGGTTTGATCTATAATCATAGAGTTGTTCTTATCAACTATCAAACAACGGTTTGATCTATAATCATGGAGTTGTTCTTTTCAACTACAAACAACAGTTTGATCTATAATCATGGAGTTGTTCTTTTCAACTACAAACAACAGTTTGATTTATAATCATGGAGTTGTTCTATCAGATACAACCGGAAAGAAAAGAAGTCATACTTTTACCAGACTGTCATCTAAACCTGGAGAAGACTTGGACAAGTTTGACAATCTTTCATAATAACCTGAACATAGCTAAAAAGAAGTAAATGAACAAAGATCCTTCAGATCTCTGTCAGTATGAAATGAAAATTGTGGCATATCCTTCACTGGACATTGTCATTAACCACAGCAACCAAGTCGTTGATTTTCTAGACACTATTTATATGATCAGTAGTTCGTCATTGCTTTCTGAACGGTGAGGTCTATTTTTGCAGTTCGTAAAAATCCACTGGAGCAAATTTGTTTCCAAATTGCCCGCCGCGGAGTTTGAACCAGGTACTCTTGGGTTGGGATTGAGCTCACTATCGCTAAGCCACAGATGCCCACATATCAGTATGACACTGGCATAATTTTACCAGTTCATATCAATTCATTTAAGTTGTCTGTCCACTGTTTTATAACTGCACCATCAGTTATAGGAGGACTATCATCATAGCACTCCGGACATGTCCATAGGTACTCCAATCTCCACCTCAACAAATCCAGCTGAGTCCAGCCGTCCAACATTGCAGCCCGATGTTGATTAATCACATTGTTTGACATGTTTGGTATGTCGTTCTTTTCATGCTGTACCAATATCAACATCCATCTCTCTTAATCAGGTCAGAAACTGAGATTCACAACCCTGAAATTCCTTCATTTGGAAAGACTCAATATGTTAAGAATGTCATTTCAGTCCATTGCAGCTCCCACTGATGTTGTAGCCATACCAGCTAATCTATCACCTCATTCATTAAATCTGACTCCTGCGTGCCTAAGGAACAAATGAAGGTATTTTCTGTGATTCTCTGTTTTCGATTTTACGAATCAAACTTATGGAGTCACTGCACCTTATTAAATGAAACATCATATGTAAAGACAAGTTTGTTTAGACAGACTTGTGGATTAAAACAATAGACTACATAACACATTCTTTAAGCATGTCGACTCTACAGAGAAGGCATGGAAAACACTGAAGACCGCATTTATTCCAAATCTGAGATGGTCTATGGACGACCTGAAGCCAATCATCAAATTTTCATTGAGGCTAGATGGTTCTGTAATCTGATGACTAACAGAAGAGCAACAAAGAAGCAAATCGTCAAGTTTTCATTGAGGCTATATGGTTCTGTAATCTGATGACTAACAGAAGAGCAACAAAGAAGCCAATCATCAAGTTTTCATTGAGGCTATATGGTTCTGTAATCTGATGACTGACAGAAGAGCAACAAAGAAGCCAATCATCAAGTTTTCATTGAGGCTATATGGTTCTGTAATCTGATGACTAACAGAAGAGCAGCAAAGAAGCAAATTATCAAGTTTTCATTGAGGCTATATGGTTCTGAAATCTGATGACTTGACAGAAGAGCAATAAGAAGCAATCATCAAGTTTTCATTGAGGCTATATGGTTCTGTAATCTGATGACTGACAGAAGAGCAAAGAAGCAAATTATCAAGTTTTCATTAAGGCTTTTATGGTTTGAAATCTGATGATTGACAGAAGAGCAAAAAGAAAATCCAAGTTTTATTAACCAATATGGTTCTCTGAAATCTACAACAGAAGAGCAACAGAAGCAAACTCATCCAAGATTTTCTTAAGGCTAATGGTTTTGTAATCTCGATGATGACAACTGAGCAACATATAAGTGCCAAAAATAACCACAATTGTTCTCTGAGAATCCGTATCAACATACACCACAGATAGAATTCTTCCAGTGATTTCTAAGAGAAAATTCCATAATCTTTCATCTCAGTACTAATCAAGTGTGCAGATAATTTTCTCAATTGATTTCAAGAGAACATAGTCTACTACATCCGTTAACAGAAGTTTTTCTTCTCGGTTGATTTCAAGAGAACATAGTCTACTACATCCGTTAACAGAAGTTTTTCTTCTCACTTGATTTCAAGAGAACATAGTCTACTACATCCGTTAACAGAAGTTTTTCTTCTCAATTGATTTCAAGAGAACAGTCTACTACATTCGTTAACAGAAGTTTCCTTCTCAATTGATTTCAAGAGAACATAGTCTACTACATCCGTTAACAGAAGTTTCCTTCTCAATTGATTTCAAGAGAACATAGTCTACTACATCCGTTAACAGAAGTTTCCTTCTCAGTTGATTTCAAGAGAACATAGTCTACTACATCCGTTAACAGAAGTTTTTCTTCTTAATTGGCCTCATTGTTTATCTAAACAGCAATATCTCAGTATGTATTCAACCCATGGAGTTACCAGTTCCTTTTTTATATTCCTAAAACTAACTTATCTACCAACACAATTTTGAGCTAATTAATGATGCACTTCTTCCACTGCACTTATACAGTTGTCTCAGAGAAGTATTTGTTTTTTAAAATTGCATTGAACATTTGTATTACATACATATTCTTTGAAAAAATTAATTCACTTTGTATGCATTTTAGTTAATGACACATGTATACCATCACTTCAATCCATTGGGTGGTTGCATGCACATGCCTTCAGATGAAAACATTTTATTATGTTAGCTGTTATCTATCATTATATTCACTTCTCTAATGAAATATTAGATGTCATCATTAGCTGTCATCTAGCAATTCTCTAGTGAGTTATTAGATCTCATAGTTAGCTGTTATTTAGCAATTCTCTAATGAGTTATTAGATCTCATAGTTAGCTATCATCTAGCAATTCTCTAGTGAGTTATTAGATCTCATAGTTAGCTGTCATCTAGCAATTCTCTAGTGAGTTATTAGATCTCATAGTTAGCTGTCATCTAGCAATTCTCTAATGTACTATTAGATGTCATAGTTAGCTGTTATCTATCATTATATTCAGTTCTGTATTCAACTTTACAACCATTGCCCTTTGTGTGTCTCTCTCTCTCTTGCCTTTTACCCCGTGTTGGGGCATAGGCCCTCAACCAACTCATGCCAAGTCTTCCTATCTCCTGCAGCTCCCTCCAGCTCTTCTTTATATTGTTGATCTCCGCCTCCGAATCTCATCTCCATGTATTTCTCGGCCTCTCCTTCTTTCGCTGTCCCTGCGGGTTCCAGGCAAGAACCCTTGTTATATTCCCTCCGGTTTTCGCAAAGTGTGTCCTATCCAGCGCCAGCGTCTTTTTTTTAACCTGTTAGTTCACTGGAATCTGTCTTGTTCTCTCCATAAGTTCCTAATTTGTGACCCTATCATACCATCTTATTCCCTCTATTCTGCGCAGACACCAGTTGATGAATCCTTTGTGTGTCACTAATGCTCATATTCTGGTCACAAAGCTTGTCATTGTCTTAAGTATCCTTTCCTATGTCATAATTGTGACTGCAAGGCAACAGATTGGGATGTTTATCAAGGTTACCTTCCCAATGATTAGAGCTTATAGAAATTGTTCCTTATTTAATATTCCTATCATTACATATTTAATACTACACTGAAGACACCACTTCCTCATTTCTTCTTTGCGTTCGTTTTTACGATCAATTTTAATCACTCTTTGTGATATGTTTGATCTTTGCCAAGAACGTGTATCGTTGCACATTGGTTTGGTAGGCCCCTAAACGCATAGACTTCTATATGTTTAGGACACATGCATCCAATTTCAGCCAAACCTCCTTAGTCGCCTCTTATGACATGCGTGGCAGGTAACAGTGGTTCTATTTTTACACCCCAAATTTGGGCCCTGGTAACCACTCAGGCAACTTCCTCATTTAATATTCCTATCATTTGACATTTGGTACTACACTGAAGACACCTCATTCTATTGGGAAAGCATTGCTGTTTTTGAAGACTCCTTGTCTGAAGACTATTTCATTGCCAGTCAGCAATAGACATATCTGATTGGTGCCAGTCATTTCTTCTGTCATGAGTTTTCCATTAGTCTATATATAATCTTTGTGAACTCCATATTGGACCTGAATGTGCTGCAGATAAGCATGTTATAGATACAGAAATGTACTTGTGTGTATGAGAGCACACTAATAAGTATCTTCTTTGTTAAATCTCAGATGTCAACTTGAATATTGAATAAGAAAACAGTGGTCTGCCTCAGGTTGACAAGATTCTTAAAGAGCTTATTATGAAATGACTCTGGTGGTGGCCATATCAGTCATCTCTGCTCTTCATATGCTGGACATCTTTGTCAAAGATAGATGTTATTTTGTCAGTACTGCAGTCATACTCATCCAAAGTTCCCATCTTTGTCTGTTGTGCCTGCGCAAAGTTTAATTATCAGCTTGGTTTTCTCTGTTGGTAATACGGATTGCTTGTCTGGCGGTACTAATGTTCTACTTCCCACCTTTATTATTTATTTTCTTGTGTCTAATCTCTTTATAGTTTATGCTGATATCAGGTTGTGGTAGGTCGTCATGTTTCTCCTCCTCCCCTCTCTCTCTCTCTCTTTTGCCAATCTGTCTGCTTACAGTTCATTGTCAGGTGTGTTACAATGAGATGGGGGAATCCACTGTATAGTAACTCTTTTTGAACTGCTAACATATACTGTATATTGCTTCATTTTTGTCCCTGGGCACGCAGGAGTTAGGGGTAATGCACGAGCTGATAGATTGGCTGGCTTGGCTACAATATCAGAGGAGCTGCCATGGATCGAAATGACATTCTTCATGCATTCAGTCTTTCCGAACAGAGGAGTTTCAGGGCTGTGAATCCCACTCGCTGATCAGATTGAAAGAGATGAGTGTCAATATTGGTGCAGCCCAAAAGAACGACATACTAAATATGCAAAGAGATTGATTAATCAACATCGAACTGGCGTGTTGGACGCTGCTGGACTTGCTGAGACGGAGATCGGAGCACCTATGGACATATCTGGAGTGCTATGATAGTCCTCATATAACTTCCTTCCTTTCGTTCGCTTGAAATATGTCTATATATTCAATGTTGTCTCTTGTATGAACTTCACTGTCTTTTGTAGCTCACACAGAGGTTCGTGTAGTTTTCTGTCGAGTGTTGTTTCGTTAGGCCAGTGAGTTTGCCTCAGTGTATCATATTCGGGACAGTCTTGAAGTATGTGCTCTGCAGTCTGGTTTGCCTGTCCACATGACTGAATTGCCAATCTTGAATTTTGTATACATGTGGCTGCGGAGCCGATTGTGTCCTGTTCTAAGTCGCAGAATAACAACTTGTTCCAATCTGCTCATATTATAGTAATCGGCTTGTGTTGGTATTTGTGGCTTTCTCATTGATTTAATCATCCTTTTCTTTTGGTGGTAGGTAACTGGCACATCCGGCTGCTCTCCTGCAGCACCTTCCTTGGCCAATCGGTCTGCTGTTTCATTTCCTGGTATTCCACAGTGAGAGGGTATCCACTGCAAGATGACCCTGCGATGCTTGGACAATTTAGACAGTAGGGTCTGTAGATCTGGCAATTTTCTGGACTGAAGTGCTTGGAGTGCTGATTTTGCATCAGTCAAAAATACAACAGGTTGAGGATCGGGTCTGGTATTCAACAGTTTTTCAGTTGCCACCTTGATTGCCTGAATTTCTGCATCATAGTTGTGACAGAATTTCTCTGTTGGTACTTTAATCGCATCTCTAGCTTTGTTTGGGTATTCTATGTACACTCCTGCTCCTCCATTCCTCACTGCATTTTCTGCTGACCCATCCGTGTATACCTGGACCCAGAGGTCATGTGGGTATTCTTCATCAAGTAAACTGAGAGTGACTGTCTTGCGTTGTATGCTGTTCTGCTCATCCTTGTCGAATATTCCTTTCACTTCTGTCTGGATACATACTTCTGGTTCAGTCTCCTCTCTCCAAGGGGTTTGCTCTGGCACAGACTTTAGGGGAATGCCAACTTTGGTAGGTCTGAGGTTTGCCTATTCAGTCTTTTGGCCTGGTGAATAAAGCTGCTTCTTTTCAGCCGCCCAATGCTAGATTTTGGAATCTGTTTTCCATTGGGTGGCTTGGCATACTCAGAAACTTTTCTGCCTGCGTCATCACTTTTGTGTCTCTGCGTTCTCTCAGTGCTTGTATTCCCCCACTCTTTCCATCTCCACTATTGGTGTTGATTTCATTGCTCCTGTGATGACACGAAGCGCCTGGTTTTGCACCTTATCCAGTTCTCCTAATGTGGTATTTGATGCTGACACCATGCAGCTGACCCATATTCAGGTCCTCATTTAACTGATAACTGCTTCTTATGTTGTTTTAGTTCTGCATTTTATGGTTTATGGCTGCTTCTGCAGTCGTTAGTTCTACATTTTATGGTTTATAGTGCTGCTTCTGCATGTTAGTTCTACATTTATGGTTATAAGTGCTGCTTCTGCAGTCGTTTAGTTCTGCATTTTATGGTTTATTACTGCTGCTTCTGCAGTGCTTTAGTTCTGCATTTTATGGTTTATTACTGCTGCTTCTGCAGTCGTTTAGTTCTGCATTTTATGGTTTATTACTGCTGCTTCTGCAGTCGTTTAGTTCTACATTTTATGGTTTATAAGTGCTGCTTCTGCAGTCGTTTAGTTCTGCATTTTATGGTTTATTACTGCTGCTTCTGCAGTCGCTTATTCTGCATTTTATGGTTTATTACTGCTGCTTCTGCAGTCGTTTAGTTCTGCATTTTATGGTTTATTACTGCTTCTGCAGTCGTTTAGTTCTGCATTTTATGGTTTATTACTGCTTCTGCAGTCGTTTAGTTCTACATTTTATGGTTTATAAGTACTGCTTCTGCAGTCGTTTAGTTCTACATTTTATGGTTTATAAGTGCTGCTTCTGCAGTCGTTTAGTTCTACATTTTATGGTTTATAAGTACTGCTTCTGCAGTCGTTTAGTTCTACATTTTATGGTTTATAAGTACTGCTTCTGCAGTCGTTTAGTTCTACATTTTATGGTTTATAAGTACTGCTTCTGCAGTCGTTTAGTTCTGCATTTTATGGTTTATAAGTACTGCTTCTGCAGTCGTTTAGTTCTGCATTTTATGGTTTATAAGTGCTGCTTCTGCAGTCGTTTAGTTCTGCATTTTATGGTTTATAAGTGCTGCTTCTGCAGTCGTTTAGTTCTGCATTTTATGGTTTATAAGTGCTGCTTCTGCAGATAGTACATCACTGATAAGAACACCTGTAGGTGTGTAGATTGCCTGGTGTTCGTGCATGTTGTTCAGTGGGAACTTATGTTCCTGCTTAAAAGTGTGTCGTGACCCAATGTAAATTTAATTTCTTTATAGAATCAACTTTTTAAAACAGGATAGTCTAGGTTCTTGTGGCTTCCCTGTAGGTGCTGAGTTCCTTTCAGCTAGCAGAAAGTATCAGCTTTCCCGAGAATCAGTTATTAAAAATTGTTCATAGCTTATGAAGTCTGGGAACCTATGTTCAACATGCTGTTCTAGGAAATCAACAGTGCCCCTGCTGCAATATTTATTGTTGATAGAACCGACATTACTGCACTCGCAATAGATGCTCATTCTGTTTCAGCGGATGCCAAAGTGGGTACATGCTTATGGTTCTTGTAGCTAGCTCACTGATCAAATATATTTTCCATCCATCCTCTCATGCCTACTTCCTCAACGTTTAATCCCAATCCCCATGAACTCTGAATCATAACCTCATCAATTGTAGTATGATCATGCAACAAGTGAATGTAGAGTGAGCTGAGTAACGTGTGTGTTGCTACCATGTGAGAGTGTGCAAGCCATGCTGGCAAATTGTTGAATATGTGATGATGATGTACAATAACATAATACATGCTTGCACAGGAACATATTTATTTCTTAGACATGGATTCAATCATAGCTGTACGTTTTGTTTGAACAAGTTATTCATTTTGGTTGCAGGGTGACGGAGAAAAGATTGCTCTCTCAATGAAAGTTGTTAACCAATCAACAGGACGAGACCTTGACCCAAATAATATTCAGTCAAGGTCAGTTGTTTCATTTGTAAAGTCTGTCTTACAATGTTTGAAGAAGACATACCTGGTTTTGAGAAACTAGTTTTTTAGACTGTCTTGACCAATTGTTAACCACTCTGCGATTTGTATGTGATCTGAGCCTAAGAGTGATTGTATGTTGTGCCAGTTATGCGCCTACAAGTAGGCCAGCACATTCAATTTCTACTACGCTTTTTATTTACTACGGTAGCTTCCCTACCTTACGACATGCCTTGCAGTGTTACTATTCTTTGCTCCCCGGAAACACGGCCTGGCAACTCCAATCAGAGAAAGATCATCTTTGGCAACGTCATCTCTCCGATGGACAGCAGACAGAAGGAGGAGAATAGGCAGGTCAAAGAAAACCTAAGGTGTGGTGAATGAGATAACAAGATCATTGAACCAGATATGATCACACCAATATTAGCACATCTAAATGGTGGTCCTGGAAACAGGCTGTTTCACTGCAGTCTGACTGAGCAGGGAACAAAACAGACAAATAAATAAAATGTTGCTGACACCAGCCCTGTAAATTAGTTGTTGCAGTATGCTGTTCATTGAAATAGAAAGGATAGAGTATGATTAGTATTCAGAAAGTACATCTTCAAGTCTCTGTCCATTTTTTCTTTTACAGTCAGGATGACAGAAAGCCGCAGTGGAACTCAAGAGGTTCCAGAAGAATTGAACTGGGTGCTGAGCTCAACACTACATGTCGCAGATGTGGAGGTCATGGTACGTAGAATGCTTAATAGTTTGTGATCAGATAGTTTTGACAGATCAGTTTATACAACTTTATTATCTGCACATTTTTTGCTAGCTTTTAAAATTGTTGCAATTAGTCATTTGTTGGTTCTTGCTATTAGTCATTTGTTGGTTCTTGCTATTAGTCATTTGTTGGTTCTTGCAATTAGTCATTTGTTGGTTCTTGCTATTAGTCATTTGTTGGTTCTTGCAATTAGTCATTTGTTGGTTCTTGCAATTAGTCATTTGTTGGTTCTTGCTATTAGTCATTTGTTGGTTCTTGCTATTAGTCATTTGTTGGTTCTTGCAATTAGTCATTGTTGGGTTCTTGCAATTAGTCATTTTATGGTTCTTGCTATTAGTCATTTGTTGTATCTTGCTATTAGCATTTGTTGGTTCGCAAACATTTGTTGTTCTTGCTATTAGTCATTTGTTGGTTCTTGCAATTAGTCATTTGTTGGTTCTTGCTATTAGTCATTTGTTGGTTCTTGCTATTAGTCATTTGTTGGTTCTTGCTATTAGTCATTTGTTGGTTCTTGCAATTAGTCATTTGTTGGTTCTTGCTATTAGTCATTTGTTGGTTCTTGCTATTAGTCATTTGTTGGTTCTTGCTATTAGTCATTTGTTGGTTCTTGCTATTAGTCATTTGTTGGTTCTTGCTATTAGTCATTTGTTGGTTCTTGCTATTAGTCATCTGGCGAAACACGTAAAAACAAAGTAATGTTACAAAAAAAACAATAACAATACACAGCAATGTATTGTCTGATTCTATATATTCTGTGCCATGTAAGAAGTGAATTTCTTCACTTCTGTTGTATCCTTTGCTTGATAAAGACCTTTTGGTCGAAACATTGCTGTGTATTGTTTTTGTAAAACTACAGTACTTTGTTTTTAACATGTTTCACCATTGCTACATAGTTTTACTGCAGTCTTCCCTTATATCAATAATACAATTAGTCATATGTCAGTTGTTACCTTTTATTTTTAATGCTTCTTGCATATGGTCTTCTGTCAGTTTTTGTCATTAGTGTGCTTTTGTTACTACTCATCTATTGATGTTGACACTACTGCCCAAGCTACCTTGTTGATTTTTAGTGTGATGCATTGTATAGCTGGGATGTTCATGCATTTTCAGCTCTCCTAAAGGTTGCTTTCACCGAAAGGGGGTATCTAAGTGATTGAGAAAGATTTAGTCGGATTTATGATTTATTTAGAAATGTTGCTATGACAGACTTTACAGCCTACTCTTTTAGATTTTCAACGGCCAATGATTCTTTTACATTCTCAACCTGAACACTTGACCAGTGCCCTCATCTCTGATAGGTTTAGATATCTGGTCTTACTACTCTGGGATCTCTGGCATAAAACATGATTGTTTCAAATAAAACACAGCCACTACTTCTGAAGTTGGAGAAGGCATGCCTGTTTGTTGAGGGAATTACAGAACACATGCAGATCCTACAAATTGGCATTGTCTGCCCAAAAGTGAAAACTTGCAGCCCTGGTTAGAAGAAGAAGAAGAAGTGTGCTGAGGGACAATGCTAAAAATGAAGGTATGCCTTCAAGCAAAAATCATTCAGAAGCACCATACCATGCTCCCTGACTACACCTGAATTCATAGCGAGCGAACGCAAGAATAAGAAGACACAGATTGAGTACTTTTGGAGCATATGGCAAGCATGTGAATGTATGCTTCAGAGGAGACTATTCACCCCTACCCCTTAGTCATCTATCAAGTCATCATTCAGAAGTTGATTCTTCAAAATGATGTACTTATGTCATCAGTTAGGTCTTACATTGAAGCATCTATCATTTAGTAATTATAGTTAACTATAATAAGTGTAGTATATAATTAGACTCCATTACCTTGGAGTCCTGGTAGCATCAGATGCAGATCAGAAATAAAGAGCAGATTATGGCAGGTCAAAGCTGCATTCCAGAAAAGAAGAAGCATTATATGCAACAGGTCACTGTCAGTTGAGGTCAGAGTTATTCAGTGCTACATAGAGCCAATACTGACATACGGATGCAAGTCTCAGACAGCAAGCAAATAGATAGAAAAATCTATGAATGTGACATAAATGTGGTTTTACAGAAGAATGATGAGAATCCCATAACTGCTAAAATGATGAATGTTGAGGTGTTTAATGAAGCCAAGACATAGAAAACTTATTTCAATTTTCAGACATATGAAGAGAAGGTTTAGAACACATTGTGACAACTGGTAAAAATCGAAAGGAGATGAGACAGAGGAAGGCATAGAGAAAATATTAGACAGCCTGACTCCATGGCACGATAGAGCGTCAATATCTGAAATGATAGCAAAAACCAGTGACAGAGATTTGTGGAGATCCATGATCGCCTACGCCAGCCTGATGACGATGATGTACAAAAAATATTTGGCTTTGACTCACGCTACAATATAGGTCTAGGACAAATCTCTCTTGTTTGCATGATTCATTGCTGACAAAACATTGTATGATATATGTTTATGACCATGTAATCTCCGGCAAGAATAGATAAGCAACTTTAGTGCAATTCTCTTTTTTTTGTCTGTGATCAGTTTCCTATGCCTAGAGGTCAAGATAATTTGCCTCCATGAATCAAATTGTACTAAATCATAATTCCATACCTGAAGAATTGCTTTTGATCACTGGGAACCAGACTCAGTACCACTAAACTTCTCAACCTCCATCCCTAAATTATTAAGCAAAGATGCCGAGCCTAATCTAGTGAAAAAGCAATTACAATGGAACATCTCCATTACATGTTTCCAGAAGACAGCTGGATAAGAATTTACACAGATGGATCGGCAATGGAGGCAACCATGAATGGTGGAGCAGGAGTGTACATTAGGCACCCAGATGCTACCACTGTGTCTCTAGCGGCTCCTACTGGAAGAATATGTTCCAACTACAAAGCAGAACTCATAGCCCTTCTGATGGCAGCACAGCACATGAATAAGCTGCAAGCAGCTGCAAGCAAGATGGTATTTCTTACAGACTCATTGTCAGCTATACAAGCCCTGGAGGCTAAATCCACTGACAGCACAGTACAAAAACTACAAAGAGAACTTGCTCAGCTTTCAGAAAAGGCAGAAATTCACTTGCAGTGGATTCCATCTCACTGTGGCATTGCAGGCAATGAGAGTGCTGATGTCTTAGCTAAGGAGGGCAGTGCCAAAGAGCAAATTTACCAACCCTTGTCTTTTCAAGAGGTCAAAACCCTCATACAGAGAAAATCTGCAGTAGACTGGAAGACAAACACTGGATATGATTATGGAAAAGACTCCTCAAAGACCTAAGCAGAACAGACCAGGTCATTATATTTCGACTACGCACGGACACTGCAGACTCAACAAACACTTATACAGACTAGGAATAAGTCAAACAGCTCTCTGCCAGTGTCAGCAGGCAGAACAGACACCAGAGCATATCCTGCAAGACTGTCCTCTTCTGTGTGAGCTGAGAAGCAACATGTGGCCACACCCAGTCGACCTGAAAACTAAGCTTTGGGGAAACCTGACAGACCTGAAGCTGTCTGCCCAGTTTGTGGTCCACAGTAAATTAAGCGCATGACCAGAGATCGCTGAAGAAGAAGAAGAAGACTTGCAGTGGATTCCATCTCACTGTGGCATTGCAGGCAATGAGAGTGCTGATGTCTTAGCTAAGGGGGGCAGTGCCAAAGAGCAAATTTACCAACCCTTGTCTTTTCAAGAGGTCAAAACCCTCATACAGAGAAAATCTGCAGTGGACTGGAAGACAAACACTGGATATGATTATGGAAAAGACTCCTCAAAGACCTAAGCAGAACAGACCAGGTCATTATATTTCGACTACGCACCGGACACTGCAGACTCAACAAACACTTATACAGACTAGGAATAAGTCAAACAGCTCTCTGCCAGTGTCAGCAGGCAGAACAGACACCAGAGCATATCCTGCAAGACTGTCCTCTTCTGTGTGAGCTGAGAAGCAACATGTGGCCACACCCAGTCGACCTGAAAACTAAGCTTTGGGAAACCTGACAGACCTGAAGCTGTCTGCCCAGTTTGTGGTCCACAGTAAATTAAGCGCATGACCAGAGATCGCTGAAGAAGAAGAAGAAGACTTGCAGTGGATTCCATCTCACTGTGGCATTGCAGGCAATGAGAGTGCTGTCTTAGCTAAGGAGGGCAGTGCCAAAGAGCAAATTTACCAACCCTTGTCTTTTCAAGAGGTCAAAACCCTCATACAGAGAAAATCTGCAGTGGACTGGAAGACAAACACTGGATATGATTATGGAAAAGACTCCCTCAAAGACCTAAGCAGAACAGACCAGGTCATTATATTTCGACTACGCACCGGACACTGCAGACTCAACAAACACTTATACAGACTAGGAATAAGTCAAACAGCTCTCTGCCAGTGTCAGCAGGCAGAACAGACACCAGAGCATATCCTTCAAGACTGTCCTCTTCTGTGTGAGCTGAAAGCAACATGTGGCCACACCCAGTCGACCTGAAAACTAAGCTTTGGGAAACCTGACAGACCTGAAGCTGTCTGCCCAGTTTGTGGTCCACGATAAATTAAGCGCATGACCAGAGATCGCTGAAGAAGAAGAAGATCACTGGGAACCAGACTCAGTACCACTAAACTTTTCAACCTCCATCCCTAAATTATTAAGCAAAGATGCCGAGCCTAATCTAGTGAAAAAAAAGCAATTACAATGGAACATCTCCATTACATGTTTTCAGAAGACAGCTGGATAAGAATTTACACAGATGGATCGGCAATGGAGGCAACCATGAATGGTGGAGCAGGAGGGTACATTAGGCACCCAGATGCTACCACTGTGTCTCTAGCGGCTCTACTGGAAGAATATGTTCCAACTACAAAGCAGAACTCATAGCCCTTCTGATGGCAGCACAACGCATGAATAAGCTGCAAGCAGCTGCAAGCAAGATGGTATTTCTTACAGACTCATTGTCAGCTATACAAGCCCTGGAGGCTAAATCCACTGACAGCACAGTACAAAACTACAAAGAGAACTTGCTCAGCTTTCAGAAAGGCAGAAATTTACTTGCAGTGGATTCCATCTCACTGTGGCATTGCAGGCAATGAGAGTGCTGATGTCTTAGCTAAGGAGGGCAGTGCCAAAGAGCAAATTTACCAACCCTTGTCTTTCAAGAGAGTCAAAACCTCATACAGAGAAAATCTGCAGTAGACTGGAAGACAAACACTGGATATGATTATGGAAAAGACTCCTCAAAGACCTAAGCAGAACAGACCAGGTCATTATATTTCGATACGCACGGACACTGCAGACTCAACAAACACTTATACAGACTAGGAATAAGTCAAACAGCTCTGCCAGTGTCAGCAGGCAGAACAGACACCAGAGCATATCCTGCAAGACTGTCCTCTTCTGTGTGAGCTGAGAAGCAACATGTGGCACACCCAGTCGACCTGAAAACTAAGCTTTGGGGAAACCTGACAGACCTGAAGCTGTCTGCCCAGTTGTGGTCCACAGTAAATTAAGCGCATGACCAGAGATCGCTGAAGAAGAAGAAGAAGAATCAAATTGTCAGCAGAAGGTCCTCACAGGTGCCCCACAATTTCTTCTTCAAATTAGTCTTACTTGACCATGTTTGATACTTAAACGTCATTTTCGCCTGTGTGGTGCTGGGGCTCACAAAGGGAGCAAAGAATAGTAACACTGCGACCTACAAGACATGTTGTAAGAGGCGACTGATGTAGGACCTTGGGAAGCTACCCTTGTAAATAAAAAGCGTAGCAGAAATCGGATGTGTGCTGGCCTACTTGTAGGCGCATAACTGGCACAACGTACAATCGCTCTTAAGCTCAGATCACATACAAATCACACAGATTGGTTAACAAGTGGTCAATATGGAGCATTGAAAGAAGAAGTAATTTTAAGATGGGCATGTTTGTAGAATGTGTTCAAAAGCCTGGGGATCTTTACGACATGTGCGTTGGTTAGTTTGAGCAATTTTCATTTTGTGGAGAATGGCTTAAATCTAGTGTTCTTTTTTTCATAGCTCATTTCTCTATCTTCATTCTAAACTGATTTCTTATATTTCCTTTCTCAAAGAATTTGGTCTTGTTGTCATAGTGACTCATGCATTTCAATCTTACAGGTCACATGGCAATGGATTGTTATTCTGCAAGGGGGGACAACCAGTATGACATGATACCAGAGATGTCGGAGTCAGCTGCGGACGATGATAGATCTAGCAGACGACACAGAAAGAAGGTAATAGAAATGGTAGTTGATATTTAGTGTAGATACATAAATAGATATGTGGGCGTCTCTTAAACGTTAGTGAGCTCGATCACAACCCAAGTGTACCTGGTTCAAACTCTGCAGCGGGAAGTTTGGAAGCAAATTTGTTCTCATGGAATTTTACGAGCAGTAAAAATATACCTCATCATTCAGAAATCAATGGCAAACTACTGAGCGTATAAGTGATGCCTAGGAAATGAACGATTGTTTACTCTGGTTGATGGCGAAGTCCTGTTAAGAATATGCCACAATTTTCATTGTCACTTAAATAATACTGGAGACTGTAAAGTGTACTGTTTTCTGTTACAACTGGACAAGTGCTAAGTTAATACTCTCAGGGTCCCATTAGTGCTTGGTACCTTGGCTAGATGAAAGTATCAAATTGTATTTGCACAGCAGCACCTGTAACAAGTCATTGAAATGTGACCTTCTGGTGTGCACATCCAGCTGTCTGCCATTGAGCTATCTGACTAAACTGATGTGACATAGAAGAGTTGACATTGACTCAAATGATATGTTGTATGTGGTCTAGATCAGCGGTTCCCTCCAAACTTTGCATCACCACGTGTACACACACCACCCCCCCACCACACTAGATTTTGCTGCCACAGACTCCAAAAGTTTCTATATGTGAAAATCTTCTAGCAATGGAGTTATTATTAGACAACACCAACGATCAAGCTGGCTCTAATTTCTCAAGACCGCAGGAAACTTCAAATGATCTTTCATTTTGTCCTGTTAGACATTTAGACTCCGGTATGGCCCGGGTCCTTTGATTTTGCAGCGGAACTAGTTTACCACTGTTGTTATACATGTTTTTACAATTTATTTTTCTGTTAAAATGTCATTATTAAGTGTAAAGATTATAATATTTCTTCAAGCGCATGAGGACCCCTGTGAGTACCTCGCAGACCCTGGGGTCCGCAGACCCCAGTTTTGGAAACGCTGGTCCAGATGATCATTTTCTAATCCATTTCACATCACCCTCTCTCCTTATTCACTCTGTCGATTTCTAGTTTTTATTATATATTTTCCCTCGTTCTGCTTTCATAGACTATTTTGCTATATTTCTGTTTTATCTTTGGATGTATTTCTGTATCACTGATTCATTTCATTTGGGTCATTTACATATACTACTTCTGCATTCACTCATGTTTGACCATCTATAGATCACTTTACCCCGTGTGTTGCCGGGGCTCTCAAGGGAGCAAAGAATAGTAACACTGCGACCTACAAGGTATGTTGCAAGAGGCAACTGAGGTAGGGGCTTAGGAAGCTACCCTAGTAAATTAAAAGTGTTGCAGAAATTGGATGTGCTGACCTAATGGAAGACGCATAACTGGCACCACATACAATTGCTCTTAGGCTCAGATACATACAAATCACAAAGAGTGGTTAACAAGTGGTCGATATGGAGCGTTCGAAGAAGATCACTTTATGGTTTGATGAACCTAGTGAGTGCATTGTGTTGCTGGTTTACAGTAGTAAAGAACTTATTATATCTTGTGATATATTAACTTTGTCAATGGATGTCTTAGTCGCTTCTCAGACTGAGATGCAAACACAGACCTGTGGACAAGAACAGACAGGAACCCATGTTAAGAAGAGAAAATGGCGATGGGTTGAACATACCCTGCAGAAGACACAGTTCGGTGTCACTAGACAAGCACTTGAGTAGAACCCTCCAAGGAAAACGAAAAATAGGGCTCATAAACAGACCTGTAGACTTAAGTCTTCTTGGAGCTTCATTAACCCTTTCCCTGCTACATACTTTCTGAAGGCTGAGCTAAAAATAGCTACTCTTTGTTTCTAGGTCACAAATGTGAATGTACGCCTGTAGCTGTGACAGTAGCAATGTATAATGTGTTAACATGTCTTTAGCCCACAGAGGAAAGATACTAACTGACGTGTTAATTGTCCTTTAGCAGTGAATGGGAAAAATGTATATATACGTCCTTAGCAGCTAAAGGGTTAAATATATGGACAAATAACATAAGAATAGGTTCACAAATGTGCTTATGTTTCTGTCATTTCTTCCTTCTCTCTCTCTCTTTCAACCTTTCATATGTTTTGTAGGAAACAGAAATAAGTAACTAAATGTTATTTTCCTCGTTTCAGGAACATAAGAGAAAGCGAGAGACCAGGAAGAGACAATCGTCATCAGATAGCGACAACAGCAATGACAGTGGCTCTGAAGATGATCACAAAAAGAAGTCTGCAAGAGATGCTGGTGCTAGCTACTCTGGGGGCAAGATTGACAAGTACAAACATAACAGCGATAGTGATGATAGTGATCCAAGAAAGAAGCCTGCAAGAGCTGCTAGTGGTAGCTACTCAGGAAGCAAGATTGACAAGTACAAACGTCAAAGTGAGAGTGATGACAGCGATCAAAGAAAGAAACCTGTAAGAGCTGTAGGCGGTGGCTATCCGGAAGCCAGAAGTGACAAGTACAGACATCACAGCGATAGTGACAGTAGTTCTGGTAAAGATAAGTTTGAAAAGAAAGAAGATAGCAGACGGGATAAGCATGGCAGTGGTGATAGGCATGGCAGTGGTGATAGGTTTAGGGAGAGGGGCAGACGTGAAAAGAGTGATAGCGGTCGCAGACCTAATCCAAGTGACAGTGAGAGTGACCCAGATTCCAAAGGACACAGTCAAAGAAAAATGGCTGGACATAGCCAGGACTTTCAGCATTCTAATTCCAGACCATGGCAGCCAGATCGGAGTAGAGATAGAACAGATGGAGGAAGTAGAGAGAGAGCAGATGGGGGAAGAGGGAGAGATAGAATGAGGGATTCCGGGGGTGATAGACAGATGCCTAGAAGAGATCCAAATTTTGGCACCAGTAGACCTGTAGAACGGAGCTCTGATCACTATATTGATGTGCCCAAGAAGAGAAATAGAAGCTCATCTGACAGTGATGACGAGAGATTGGCAGAGAAACGAAGCAGAGGAACTAGAGAGAAATCTGATACAGGGAGGTTTGTTGAAGAGCCCTGGAAGAAGGATAGCTCTGAGACCAGGGATAGAAAACCAGTTCCATCGGCAAGTTCAAGAGATGGTGACCGATATAGGAGAGATAAATACTAGGGTCTTGTCCCATGTTAGCGTTTAACTTTCTGCTAGAATTTATGGTGGGAATAGATGTAATAGTTTAACTTTCTGCTAGAGTTACAGTGGGAATATATGTAATAGTTTAACTTTCTGCTAAATTACAGTGGGAATATATGTAATAGTTTAACTTTTTACTAGAGTTACAGTGGGAATATATGTAATAGTTTAACTTTCTGCTAGAGTTACAGTGGAATAGATGTAATAGTTTAACTTTTTACTAGAGTTACAGTGGGAATATATGTAATAGTTTAACTTTCTGCTAGAGTTACAGTGGGAAATAATATGTACAGTTTAACTTTCTGCTAGAGTTACAATGGGAATAGATGCTAGAGTTTAACTTTCCTATTAGAGTTACAATAATATGTATTGATTTCAAGAAAATGTTTGTTTTTTATGTCACTACATTATCATGATTACATTTATATTTCTAAGTACCAGATGATGACACTTTTGTGCACATAAAAGCTATTGTCTAGAACAACCGTAGATAATTTAACATACATAACTTTTGTTTCTCTGCAACCTGGATAAATGTATACTGGTCCATTACGATTAGCTAGCTATTGGAGAACTGAACACTATGAGGTTTTATCAATCAGGACAAGGAACTAATACATACTGGCCCCTGTACAGTTGAATTGTCAGAAATGATGTGGTTGATTTTGTTAGATAGAAATACAAGGTTTATTTGGCGTTTCCTTTTTTCGGTTTTTTTTATAGTAAATTTTGTATTTAAAATGATGATTAATGAATGTTGGGAAAGAACGTTTCATTTTGAGAAATGTTGAATGAGATGTGATTCTTTGATTGTAGCTGGTTCATTGTTAGTGGTAGCATAGAAGTAATTAAAATCCTATAGTCCGCAACATCAATCTATTGGATGATAGAAATATGCAAAAAATGGACCTCAGAGATAACAGAGGTGACAAAAGACACTGTTTATGAAGCGCTCACAAAAGCCAGTTTTAGATATTGCTTCTTACCCTGATGCTGTGAGGCAAATCAGGACTGGAGAAAAGAAAGAAAGGTGCATAGTGAGGCTCGCTCCAGGCGTCTCCTTTTTCGACCAGACGCTGAAAGGCAAAACAGGATTAGAGAATAGATAGATAATATTGTGTTGATAAACTTCTGCTGTTGTCAGGAAATAAACTTGAGGCATGAGTTGGATAAGTCATCTGAGAGGATGATTGAGAAATGTTTATATGGTCAGGAAGCACTGGAAATCTACAGCATGCATGTCCAGCTGAAAATGAAGAACAACAAAATAAAAATAATGTAAAATAATTAGCATTTCCACCAAAAAATATATATCCAACATAAGATACCAACAAATATAATGCTACATTTTGAAAAGAAGAAAAATGGCTTGAAGCCCGTTTCAGATATAAATGTGTTCCGATGGATGCTGGACGGCATCTATTGATCTGCCCAGGCTACTGTGAAATCACCTCAGTAATAATTATTGCTTTACACTGCATGCAACATCTTTATTCTGTGATTCAATTTATTTCAACTCAGTAAGTAGGACATTTGCAGTATGTCGCGTGAGTGGTTACTGTATAGCCAATCAGAACAATATTTTTTGAGAATTATAACTCGACAGTGCTGATTGGGGCTCTGAGGAGGCAACATATTTAGTAAACATTCAAAATTGTGTCCGAGTTGATTGTCACAGTTAGATTAGACCTGTTTTAAACAAGTTCTTCTTGAAGATAATTTAATTGTACACATTTTTATGAACAAGCCTGACATCAGGTCAGTAACTCTGATGAAACTAGGAAATGTGGCTGTCGATTGTTCAACTTAATAAATAAAGTAATTAATAACCAGATTGTGGGTTTTTTTGTATTGTTTTTAATTCTGAAGATTTCTAATAGTTATCATGACTAGAGTTTATATACTATGTGTCATATTGTTTCAACTTTATTTACTTGACATTTCTTTCCATGGTATACTTAATGTCTTCTTTTTCCATTGTATTTGATCTTCCTTCTATCAATATATTTACTTGGCATTTCTTCTTCCTTATACTAATGGTCTTTTCTTCATCACATATATTTACTTGGTCTTTTTTTTTTCATTATATTTGATCTTCTTCATCACTTATACTACCTTGTCTTTCTTCATCACTATACTTACCTTGTTTTTCATCACTATATTTACCTTGTCTTTTCATCACTTATATTTACCTGTCTTTCTTCTATCACTTATATTTATTTGATCTTTTCTTCTATCTCTAATTTACTTGATATTCCTTCTATCACTATATTTACTTGTATTCTTCTTCCATTTACTTAGTCTTTCTTCTATCACTTATATTTACTTGGTCTTTCTTCTATCACTTATATTTACTTATCCCTTCTATCACTTATATTTACTTGTCTTTTCTTCTATCACTTATATTATTGATCTTCCTTCTATCACTTATATTTACTTGGTCTTTTCTTCTATCACTTATATTTACTTGATCTTTTCTTCTATCACTTATATTTACTTGTCTTTCTTCTATCACTTATATTTACTTGATATTCCCTTCTATCACTTATATTTACCTGGTCTTTTCTTCTATCACTTATATTTACCTGGTCTTTTCTTCTATCACTTATATTTACCTGGTCTTTTCTTCTATCACTTATATTTATCTTCTTCTATCACTTATATTTACTTGGTCTTTTCTTCTATCACTTATTTATCACTTATACTTACCTTCTATCACTTATATTTACTTGGTCTATCACTTATATTACTTGGTCTATCACTTATATTACTTGATCTATCACTTATATTACTTTGATCTATCACTTATATTACTTGATCTATCACTTATATTTACTTGGTCTTTCTTCTATCACTTATATGGTCTATCTTCATCACTTACTTGGTCTATCACTTATATTTACCTGGTCTTTTCTTCTATCACTTATATTTACTGGTCCTTTATTCTATTCACTATATCTTACACTTTACTTTCTTCTTCTATCACTTATATTCTTCTTGTCTATCACTTATACTTACTTGGTCTTAATCAGACCATGTCATACTACTGGTCTATCACTTATACTTACCTGGTCTATCACTTATACTTACTTGGTCTATCACTTATACTTACTTGGTCTACTATCACTTCTCTATACTTACTTGATCTATCACTTATACTTACTTGGTCTATCACTTATACTTACTTGATCTATCACTTATACTTACTTGGTCTATCACTTATACTTACTTGATCTATCACTTATACTTACTTGATCTATCACTTATACTTACTTGGTCTATCACTTACACTTACTTGGTCTATCACTTATACTTACTTGGTCTATCACTTATACTTACTTGATCTATCACTTATACTTACTTGATCTATCACTTATACTTACTTCAGTTCACGAGCACATTTTTGTCCAGAGATACCTAGATATGTTCCTGAAGTTAAAGAGTTTGTGTAATACTCTCTGCAGGTGGGGTTGCCATTTCTAGCAGAGATGGACCAAGACATATGGGACAAAACTGCTGCAGTTTTTTCTTTTTTTTTCTTTCGTCCGCTTTCAACTCAGACGAAGTTTCATCTCTGATGACTGATTTTGCGTGAAAATCTGTTTTTCCAATTTCTTACAATGGCAGCAGTGCGCACATTGTAAATTACTTTACACTGGCAGCCGTGTGCTCAATGTACTCGTAATTAGTATTCCTCGCCATACAGGCAGATTTTCTCCGACTTCAGAGGTACTCACGTTATCGTCCTGAGTAAGACCAGGGACTCGAACAAATGCCGGACAGTAGGTTCGAACCCGAGCTATGAGGCGTCTCACAGCTATCAGGCCGAGCTACTATCAACTACTCTAGGCAATCCCCCACTGCTGCAGTAAATCCTTTGCTTTTATAAACTTTTTCGTTACCCTTACTTGATCTCTTTTTTAAAATTTCATTTATACTAACTTGATCTGTTCTCTTATTTCTTTTATACTAACTTGATCTGTTCTCTTATTTCTTTATACTACTTGATCTGTATGTTGCCATGAAGAATAGTACTACTGGGACCTAAAGGCATGTCATTAGATACTGAGTAGGGCCTAGGAAGCTTCCTGTAAATAAGCGCTAAATCGGATGTCTGGCCTACTTGTAGGTGCTCTTAGCTCAGATCACATACATATCACAAAGAGGGTTTAACATGTGTCTTATGGAGCATTCAAGAAGAAACAAACATTAATCTTCAAACACTCCATATCAACCACTTGTTAACCAAATGCTCCATATCAACCACTTGTTAACCAAACCTCCATATCAACTTGTTAACCAAATGCTCCATATCAACCACTTGTTAACCAAACCTCCATATCAACTGTAACAAATGCATATCAACCACTTGTTAACCAAACCTCCATATCAACTTGTTAACCAAATGCTCCATATCAACCACTTGTTAACCAAATGCTCCATATCAACCACTTGTTAACCAAACCTCCATATCAACCACTTGTTAACCAAACCTCCATATCAACCACTTGTTAACCAAACCTCCATATCAACCACTTGTTAACCAAACGCTCCATATCAACCACTTGTTAACCAAACGCTCCATATCAACCACTTGTTAACCAAATGCTCCATATCAACCACTTGTTAACCAAACCTCCATATCAACTTGTTAACCAAATGCTCCATATCAACCACTTGTTAACCAAACCTTCATATCAATCACTTGTTAACCAATCTGTTATATATATATAGACAGAATAGTGAAAGAGGCACAGTGCAGAAAAGACCATATTGACATAGACAATGATCACTACGACCAATTAAATAACCAAATCAACGAATTGCTTTTTGCAGACGACCAAAGTCTAATCTATGAAGACAAAGATCAACTACAACATTACATGAATTCATTGCTAATAGCATGTAGGAAGTACATGAAAATAAACAAACAAAATACCGAGACCATGAAAATCAACAGAACATCAAGCAAACATACAAATAGACAACACCAGAATAAAGCAAGTTTCTGAATTCAAATATTTAGGAAGCATTTTCCCAGAGAACAGAAAACTCGATAGAGAAATAGAGACAAGGTGTCAATAAACAAATGCAGTGACCTACCAGCTGGCACCATTACTACAACACCCAAAGATCAAGATGGAAGTGAAAAGACATGATAAAAAGTATTTTCTTACCAACACTTTGTTACCAGTGCTAAACTTGGTCTCTTACAGCACCACAGAAAGCTCACCACGTGGGAAATGAAATGCTTGAGGAAGGCAGTGGGAGTCACAAGGAAAGATAGACTACGAAATGAGGACATCAGAAGCAGAGTGGGCATAACTTAATGCACCGAATACATCGAAAGACAACAAATGCAGAGTTTGGACATTTAATGAGAACGAAATACCACCAATAACAGCATACAATAAAAAAGAGATCGGGTACTAGAGCTAAGGAAGACCAAGAAAAAGATGGATGGACAATATCAAGACCACACTACTTGGAGACAAAAGATGGATAGACAATATCAAGACCACACTACAATATCAAGACCACAAGAAACACGGATATAACACAACAAGGGCGATTCATCTAGCCCTAGAACGCAAATTAAAGCTCCCATCCCTACGCTTAATGGCAAGAGTGGACAGCCAACTACATCTTCCACCTGGGAATAGACAAAAAGATATGGAAGTCAAATGAGATCAAAACAAAGCTGAGAATCGTTCAATCAAATGTGAAGTCAGTGCTGTTCTATGGCTCGGAAACATGGAAGACAACAAAAGAAACCATCAGAAAACTGCAGACCTTTGTAAATAGATGTTTACGTAGAATAGAGCGACTGAGATGGTATGATAAGATTACAAACGAGGAACTCAGAGAAAGAACTAAGCAGATACCAGTGGAGAAAGAGCTCAGGAAGAGACGCTGGCGATGGATTCAGAAGACCGACCGGAAGCATTACAAGACAGGCACTGTTTTGGAACCCGCAGGGAAAGAGGAGGAGGAAGGCCTAGACAGACCTGGAGAAGAGAGCTGGGGGCTGATATTAAAAGGATAGGTAAAACATGGAAAAGAGTTGGAAGGGATGGCACGAGAGAGGAAGAGCTGGAAGAAGTTTGTTGAAGACTTGTGCTCCTCTGAGAGTGGAAAGGTGAATAAGCCATGATTGTGCCTGAATTTATGACGGGCGAATAAAAACAAATGTATTATAAATTAATGTCGGTATGAGCCTGTTCCCGGAATGAAAACTACCTTAATTTATTTTTACCTGGGAATGAGGGAAAATGAGCGAGCAGACAGACTCGCGGGTATCGCTACAGTGGCAAGAGTAGAGTAATAAGCATGGCTAATTGATTGGAACATCATCATTGCAATTCAGTGAATAACCATGTGTGCTCAGATTTCATTCTTACACTAAAAGATCTAAGCGGCAGTGCACGAACTCCGTAGCACCGACGAGGGTCCTGGTGTAATTTTGAAGATGTGGACATTTTTGGCAGGAATCTTATCTTAATATTTTTTGGAGGATTCACGTGATGACTTGGATTCTATTCATCATCATCATCAGGTAGCTTGTCCCTTCTGGAACTAGGCTCCCATGGCAGCAGTCCTGAAAAACTCTCTGTTCTGTGCAGGTTGACCGGCGTCAGCAGCAGTCATTCTCAGATCGTCAATGACAGCTTGCACCCATCGTCTTCTAGGTCTTCCTCTCATTCTTCTTCCAGGTACCATTCCCTCCAAATTATTTTCTCTAGGCAATCATGTCGGTTGATGTGTCCGAAATATTTAATTTTCCTTGTTTTTAATGCTCTTTAATAACCAACCTCTTTATATCAAGCTGTTGCAGAACAGAAGCGTTTGTTCTTTTCTATTTCCATGATATTCTTAGTACTCTTCTGTAGCATTTCATTCAACGGCATTAATGATCGTCTCTGCCGCTTTGTAAATGTTCCATGTCTCACAACCATTTGTTGCAAAGGGAAAAACGCAGGCTCTTAAACACGCGAATTTTGTTCCTACGTCAGTTCCCTTCTATAGGTTAGTTAGCTCTTTAAGTTCTGGCAAAGAAATGCTCAATGGATTCTGTTAGAGTATTATAATGTCGCTTTTGCTCTAGAT
Source organism: Arion vulgaris (assembly GCA_020796225.1). NCBI lineage: Eukaryota > Metazoa > Mollusca > Gastropoda > Stylommatophora > Arionidae > Arion > Arion vulgaris. The sequence goes on along the minus strand of CM036764.1, from coordinate 42,148,527 downwards.
AGAAGTCCGCTCTTGATCGCAACACTTCTCGCCAGATAATCCACCCTCTCATTGCACTTCACTACAGAATGACCTGGGTCAAGATGAAAGGGAATGACGGAACCATCAGTGTAGACTTTATCTTTCCCCGATGTGTAATTTATTAATTCTTCGACTTCTGTGTTGACTATTGTAGGCAGTGTCGTGACTTGATCTGTTTACTTTAGTGACTACCACAAAGGATTGTCTGTGCTCAGTGGATATGTATCCACTCTTGGATATGTATCCTTTCTATGTTTGTCAGGCTGACATACCGTTTAAGACATCTGTTGGTCAGCCACGATTGTCCATGATATTGTCCTTTGCAGTTTTCAAGTTCATTATGCAAGGTTGTCCTTTAGATAGAAGACTGTTTAATAGAAATTTGACCAGGCCGATAACTGTAAACAACATGATTGGCTTACAGCATTTGAGCAGAAATCTCGAGACTCAAACATTTACATCCAACTGAAACTTGAGAAATAGAGCTTGATCATTTACATAAAATTGATGCATCGATTGGAAATTTTGCCATTTTAACAACTAGGGTTTGCCATCATTTAAATTTAGAGCATGTCGATTAGAACTACAGATTATAGAAAGTTTCACGTAGTCAGAGGACAAGTTGTACATCGCTGCTATTCATGTCTTGACCATTGGCAACCAGCAGAAACCAGACTTTAAATATTTTTGAGACATCAGGCAATCCAACAGAGAAACTAAAACTCAACAGATCCAGTTAGATGTAACGATACAACATGGATTAACATCGACAACAGAAGTAATGACATTCGCCAGAAGAAAACACTCAACATCTCCATCGATAATCATCTACTAAATCAAGTAAAAGATTTCACGTACCTGGAGCATTTTTCAGCAAATGGAAGAATAACTAATGAAATTCAACACAGATGCAACAAAGCAATCAAATGATAGGGCAAATGGCGCCAATTTTAAGATGCAAACACGTCACCATGAACACAAAAGAGCAGATGTTCAACACAATCCTTCTCCCACATTTGTTACCAGTGCCAAACCTGGACGCTGCAATCAAACGATAGAAGAAAACTAGTCACAACAGAGATGAAGTGTCTATCGCAGAATGATGGGTGTAACAAGAAAGAGACTTCGTTGAGAAATGAAGACATCAGGGAAAAAGTGGTACAACATCAGTACTAGACTTCATCAAGAAACAACAAATTAAATGGTTCGTCACGTAAGCAGATTACCATTCATACAGTTCACCTTTCAAGACAATGCTGCTCCGATACAATGGGTACAAAGCAAAGGTAATAGAAAGATGGGCCTAGAGATAACTGTAGGACTGACTGATTAAGATTGTAATCAATCAAGCCATCTAGCCCGTTTAGAAATTCTTCCACCTGCGCTTGAGGCAGTACAGTTCGAGAAGAAGAAAGAAAGAAAGTTTCGCCATTAATATTGTGCTAAATTTAACATGACCATCTTCCGCTTGTCGTTACCAATTCGTAGCTCACTAATGAGTGCCTGACATTAATTCACGGGTAATTGCATTTGTTCATCCGATATAAGTTTCTTTGTGTTAGTTACCAGTTTTATGACCTTGTTTGCGACATTTATCACATTGTTTGTATCCAGCAATCTGTGGCTCGCTAAGATGTTGATAGTTGTCAGTTTTGTTTTGATCAACCGATGGTCATGAAATTGAAATTCATTGAAATCATTGTGTTCAGGCCTAGTGTGTCAGTTGACGTTGAGTTGCTGTTGGCTACTGTTGACACTGTTGCAGACCCGCATCTAGTAAGTTCGTAAGTTTATTTGGCAGCAGTTCTGCATTTAGTTTGCAATTAAACACATTGTTATTGATTGTTCTAAATATCTTCATCGTGTAAATAACATTAACAATATTAATAATCCCTATGAATATTTTCTCGCACATAAAAAACATAATTATATAATTAGTAAATTACAATTATTACAGTCATTTCATTATTTATTACAATGATTTGAATAATGGTTCATTATTATTATATTTAAGTCTAGTACTATTTGACAGTGAGAATGCAATGCAGCAGCAATGCTGTGATTTTGCTTTCCAAAGTTAATTTTACTTTGTTATTAATTTGTACTTTAGAAATAGAAAGAATATCTTGTCAGAAAAGTATATATTTCATAAAATTCATACTATACTCATACTCACATACTGCTGAACTTGGATTGAGTAAATACAGTAAGTAATAAGAGTAAGATCATATATGGTTTATTTACTGTAGGACTATACTGGTATTCATATTGTTAGTTGTAATCAATCAAGTGCCATGCCTGCCGGCGTAGGCGATCATGTCTCTCCACAACTCTCTTTGCTTGGTGCATGTAATCAGTTCTGACGTCGATATTTTGTCGAACCATGATGTCAGGCCATCCAACATCTTCTCCCTCTGTCTTCCACGATCTCTCCTTCCCTTAATTTTACCTGTAGTCACCAAATGTTCTAAACCTTCTCTTCGCATTATATGCCCGAAGAACCTTGATTGTCGGATTCTTATTCTTTTGATAAGGTTTCTTTGTGTGCAGGCCTGATTTAAAACCTCCACGTTTGTTTTCTTTGCTGTCCATGGAATTCTCAACATTCTTCTGTAAAACCACATCTCTGTGGCTTCCAATGATCGTATTGATTGTTTGTTCAGTGTCCATGATTCGCTGCCATACATAAGAATTGGTTCAATATAGCATTGGAGTACTCGTTTCGCAGTGTCATTGGTAGTGAGTTCACGCATAGTGTGTTCTTCATTTTCATAAAGCTGCTTTCGTTTGAGCTATTCTACTCCTAATCTCTGTTGTACATCTTCCATCTGGTGTTAAGAATGTTCCTAGATACTTGAATCGATGGACTTGTTTCAGTGTTGTGTTGTTTATTTTGATATTGCATGTTGGTGTTTCTTGTTTCTTGGAGACAACCATAACCTCTGTTTTCTTTATATTCATGCTTAATCCTTTCTTTTCACTTTCTCTTACTAGTATGTCTATCAAGTCTTGCAGATCGTGTTCATTTGTAGCCATGAGAATTGTGTCATCAGCGTACCTTAGGTTGTTTATATTTTGTCCACCGACTGCTATTCCTGTCTTTTCTTCTATAGATCTCATGATGTTTTCACTATATAGTTGAATAGGTCAGGTGAGTACGACCCTTGTCGTACTCCTAACTGTATCGCCTGATAGATTCCAATCTTACTCTCTAGTCTAATGGCTGCGGTTTGTTGCCAGTACAAATTCTTGATCAGTCTAAGATCTTTACCATCAATATTTATATTTTCTAATATGCTGATTATTTCTCCATGTTTTACTTTATCGAAAGCTTTTCCGTAGTCTATGAAACATAGGTATAAGTCCAACTTCATTTCTATTGATCTTTCCATTATTGTTCTTATTGTATATATTGCGTTGTTTGTTCCTCTTCGTTCAACAAAGCCACATTGTTCTTCCTTAACTTCTGGTCTTATTTTGTTTCGTCACTTTCTCATAATAATGCTGAAAAGTAGTTGTTAGTTGTAAACCATCTCCTTTTTGCGCACTTTCAAAGTAGATCACAATTTGCATAATAATACTGTGGTTAATGATGGTGACTCCCTGTTATTGTTAAAGTATAATCACAATAGATGGCCCATGGAAGGAGTTATAGTTTTTGCTTTAGTTATTGCTTAACACTGTGGGGCTCCTGGCACTCTGTATTGGTGAGGAGGGGGCTTCACTAGTTCTCAGACAAGTGTTCAAAGTCTTCATTCAGCTTGACTTGTCCCTGCTAACCTTCCAAGTTTGGTGTATTCATATCCGTGTCTTAGGTCTTATTTTTATAGTTGTCCTTGTGTGAAGTTGAGGCTGTCTAGACAATTCTTGTAACAGAAACCATCTTTCTGTACAGGCTGTTATTGATTCAGCATATGACCCAGCCATCTGAGACAAGATTAGAGAAAGATAGTGGCAATGACGGAAATTTCGGTATATTTCAATATACCGTCACTAGAATATCAGAAGCATCATTGTTACTATACCATGCATACAGTACATCGAGAAGAAAAGAATCAAGTGGTTTGGCCATCTAATGAGAATGGAACTACATTTACTACCATCACATGCCTACAATAATTGACACTCAGGGCGCAGAGCAAGAGGCAGGCCAAGAACATGATGGATAGATAACATCTCAAGAGTCCCTGCGAAAGCATGGGCTGACAACGTCAAGTGCAACACACCTCGCACAAGATAGAAAACTAAATCTCCCCACGATGCTTCATGGCAAATGTGGTGAAGATAAGACCGTCTGTTGCCTTAGGAAATTCCAAATATAAACTTTAGTCTGTTTATGTGAAATACATTAATATTTATTCCCCTGTGATGCATGCAGATTCCATGATTGCTGACAAAGGGTGTAGTGCTCAACACACTGACTGTATACACAACAACCTCAGTGTTAATGGTCAGCCACCTCCATAGAATGGATCTCAGGGACTCGGCTGCCTGCACCTGTGGAGCACCAAAGCAGTTCACAGAGCACATCCTGCAAGACTGCCCCAGCCTGAGCAGTGTAAGAATGGAAATCTGGTCTTAAGAAACAACACTACAAAACAAATTATGGAGGACCGGTGAAGACCTCAAGCGCACCACCCTGTTTATGACACATACCAGAGTAGTCACATAGTAGAAGTTGATTGCAGAAGAAGAAGAAGAATGGTCAGCATACTATTTCTCATTCACTACAATAGTATGACTACATTTTCTGAAGTCCTCTTGTGCAGCTGTGCATCCATGAAGAGGTCATCAGCAATACCAGAACCAAGATGAACAGATTTACCACCTTTGGTTAATAGCCATATGTCTTATGCTTGAAGGCTCTGCATCATGTTTATATTATTTAGCCTGATCATGAGGATCTCTCTCTCGTGGTCACCACTTAGACTGATGTACCAGATTTCCTCATAAATTCTGCTGTTGTCTTTAGGGACTTTGTCCCCCGGTACAGCTTCTCATTTAGCTCGGTATTTTCCGGCCAGGTTTCGTTTCTCAGGCCTGCTAGCAGGGGGCGAGTATGAGGATCCGACATTTGGCTTCTATGTAGTGTGGTCAGAGCGCAGTCGTCTGCTAATATTATTCCCTATCATCATCATCAGGTGCCGTCTCCACATCAAGGTTGGCTGCAATGAATCTCCAGCATCCTCTGTCTTTCGCCTTGGTGTTGCACTCTGCCAGACTGTAACCTGTTCATTTCTTAAAGTTTCCTCCACTTATCTCTCGGTCTTTCTCTTGCTCTTCCCCTCAACTTTCCCTCTATAGTCCGTTCAACAACTCATGCCCACACTCCAATGCGAATGTAGCAAAACCATCAGTTCTACAGTAGCGAAACTTTGCACACAATCTTAGAATTATACCTACGCAAATTTCTGATGGAAGAAATTGCCATAGGAAACCTGGATTTTGTAATATAACGGTTTCCTTTGATGTTGGCAGCATATTTGGCAAGTCTGATACAGCATTTTAGTTTTTACAGTAAATGCACACATATGACATTTGATGTCAAGTCTCATTCAAAGGCGTATTATCCCAGCTCATACATGGGGGCCAATGTTGATACTGCAATGAAATAAACAAGAAATGTAGACAGTTGTATTATTTTTTTTTAAAATAATGTCGGAAATGCGCGTATAACATTAACACTTTCAGTGCCACCGACGACAAAAGTCGGCGAAGGTTGAACTCCCTTTGATGCCACGGATGACTTTTGTCCTCGGGAGATACGACTTTTTAAAACGGGTAGTTTTGCTTACCGTACACCGTTATTACATTACGAACTAGTTCCGTATTGTTCAGAGTAGCTTTCCCAAAAAGGCGGATCTAGCGAGCGCATGTTAAAAATACAGTAAGTCCGATTTTTATTGAATTTTTCGCGATCTTTCATAAGTAAACAACGATCTTCAAAATGAGCGATGTAGCTGATGTTAGTAATGTCCAAAATGACTCCGATTCGACATTTTAGCCAGTGATAGTGACCAAACGGGATCTGAATGTGATACAGATTTGGACTTTGATTCACGTGACGATATTTATAGATCGATCGCGGATATTCCCAGTGGTGCAGGCGTAGGTGATGGACCCTCATCTCGAAACGGGGCGTGGCGCTGTCACTGCTAGACCAAATCAAGCAGAAAACAAATGGAATTGGATCATTTTTGAGAGTGAACATGATGTTTTTGAACAGAAGTGGGTTCCACAATATGGTCTTGAACAGGGCAGTCAAGTAAACACCACACATTTTTCATTGAGAGATTATTTCAGACTGTACTTTACCGATGATGTAATCAGCCTAATTGTTCAAGAAACGTATCGTTATGCAGAACAACATGCTAACAGCAACAGCTATTCTGATAGATCCCGTAAGCAGAAGTGGAAGTCTATATCATTTGAGGAAGTTGAAGCTTTTATTGGTCTTCAAATTGCAATTGGATTGTGTAAAAAACCTGCATTATATGATTATTGGGAAACTACTCATTGGCTTACCCAGACACCATTCACGAAAGTCATGAGCAGAAACCGATACCAAATTCTGTGCACGTTTGGAGCGACGCCAACAGCAGTTGCAGCAATAATTCTTGGATTATATTGTAAATATAATGTACATATATACAGGTCAGTAGTACTGTACATGTCAAGACATAACTACATGTATTATGCTTATAAATAACAACAATAACCAAAACTATCTTTTTTCACAATTTTTATTTTGTGCAAAAAATCAGACAACTTGTAGGTACACAAATGACACTAAAAATACATGCTACATACCAGATAAGCATAAAATAATGTTTAATATCATGTCATCTAACATATTTGATTTCTCTAGTTTTGAGATCAATTATCTATTTCTTAAGAATTATTTTTGATTGTACCCTTGTTTTTGGCAAAAATAGGTTAAATCCAAGATGGCCGCCAAGGTCACGTATTCCAAGGTCACACGATAATGTCCAAATCGTAAAGCCAATTCATATATGAACATTATACCAGAGTCTCAAAGTCCTATGTTTATTTGTTTATTTTATATGTTTTTTTGAAATTATCACTCTGAAAACTGATGATATCCAAAAAATAGTGTGGCAGTGGGCCAGACTTGGTTGAAAAAGGTGTGGCACTGAAAGTGTTAATGACACTTTTTGCATTGTAATAAATTTGCACTTCAAACTCATTATGTATGTTAAATCAATGACTGTCAACAATATAGAAGTCAACAATATTACAAAATAACTTAACACTAATTTCAACATACGCCTTTAACTAAATGTCCGTCTCGCACTAATGACATCAATTCTTTACCAAGTTCAAGCCCAAGTCGTTATGGTGGCCGAAAAATGCAAGAACTTTTAAAAACCGTGAATTTCGCCCTGAATGTTGCTATTTTTGTCATCAATGTATTAAATTGCTGTAAACATGAGTTTTCTTCAACCATGCCAACAAAGGTGTTAAATATATAGCACTAAGAAGGAAACCTCTAGATGGTAGGATTGTTTGAATGGCAAAAATATTTTGTAGCGTCGGGAACATGTGTAGTTCACATGCAAGTTTTCAAGTTATTTCATCAAATGGTTACAAAGATACACATTTTTATCTGTGGGCATGACAAGTTGAACGTATTATAGTAAATGTTTTATCATGGTGTCATGTCTTTTTATGTGCCCAAAATACTTTACTTGTCTGAATTTTATTTCTCTTAATAATTGTTTCTTCATGCCTAGTTTTCCTAAAACTTGTTTATTTGTCTGTTTTTCTGTCCATGAAACTCTGCCTATTCTTCTATATATCCACATCTCAAATGCATAAATTCTGTCTTCTAACTGCTTGTTCATTATCCATGTTTCCGAGCCATACATTAATATAGGATATATATAGCATTTGATCATTCTCATTTTTAGCCTGTTTGTGATTTGTTTGGATGTCAGTAACTTTCTCATACTATTGAAATTATCCTTGGCCATTCCTATTCTCTTTTTAATTTCTGTTATACACCTGCCATCATCTGACCAAGATATAAGAAACTTTTACTTGATGTAGTAATTCTCCATGTATTTTTATATTCATTTTAGGTTTTCCATTTCCTTGTTTATTACCATAGCTTTTGTTTTCTGTATGTTAATGTCTAATCCATATTCCTTTGCTAGTTCTGTCCAATTGGTCCATTAGTTCTTGTAGATCTTGTTCATTTTCTGCTACCAATACTGTGTAATCTGCATATCTTTTGTTTATTATTTTTCCATTGATCTTGAGTCCTGACATTCCCTCTAGTTGTTTGAAGATTTTCTCTGTGTAGATGTTAAATAGGCTTGGTGACAGAATGCATCCTTGTCTCACTCCTCTCTTTATGTCTATATATGGAGAGTAGCTATTTTCATATTTTATTATTGCTGTCTGTTCCCAGTATATGTTACTTATTAGTCTGATATCATCCCCATCTAGGCCTATTTCTTGTAGACATATGATTAGCTTTTCATGTTGGACTCTGTCAAAAGCTTTGCTATAATCAATGAAACACAAGAAGATACTTTTTTACACTTCTATATACTTGTCAGCTAGTAGTCTTATACTAAGTATTGCCTCTCTTGTTCCTCTGTTCTTTCTAAAGCCAAACTGTTCTTCTCCTACTTCTATGTCTATCTTGTTTTTAATTCTTTCATGTATGATCTTGAGTAGTATTTTTGTTATATGGTTTTGTTATTCCCCTATAGACCCCTCTTATTCTATTGCTTAGTACTGACCCAGTAAGCCAGCTTTTGCAGGCTGGCAAGTGTGTAGGCATAGCATACAGCACTCAGAAGAAATAGTTTAATATCATTTTTGCAATCTTCTCCCTCACATTTTTTCTTGTACTTTCGTTTGCTTGAAATATTGTCTAAATATTCAGTGCTATTCAAATCTGCTGAGTACAACCAATATGCACTACTCATTCTTCTACATCTTCCCTCGAGTTCAACAGTGCCATATCTCTATATTGTTCCAAAATATTTTATTTCCGATTTCTTTTAATGATTCTATATTTGTCACTAATTTTGTATGTATGCTGTATGTACAAATTCTATATTTGTCACTAATTTTGTATGTATACTGTATGTACAAATTCTATATTTGTCACTAATTTTGTATGTATACTGTATGTACAAATAAATGACTAAACCAGATAATTATATAAATTTCACCTGTCGATTTTCAGAGTACTCAGCTTATCATGTCTAGTGAGCTGCCATCAGCCTCGGGCAGGTCAGTGTTCTCAGTCTTTGGCTTCGGTTCAAGCCATTACTCACAAGATGAAGACTTCAGTTCTCCTTTAGAAACTGCCCCAGAATCCTTTGATGCAAGTTACTCGTTAACAGCTGTGACCAAAAGAGCAAAGAAAGTGGCAGCCAATGAGGAAGCAATGACATCACTGTCATCTGAGACAGGTAAACATTACATAAAGCTACAGTAAATATAACAAAGAAATTTATTGATAGATTATTCTTTCATATTGCTAATATTTTAAGAATAACTACAATGCTCTTTATGCAACAGTTATTTTTCTTTGTTCACTCTACATCAACCACTTGTTCAAACCACTCTTTGTGGTCTGTATGCGATTTGTGTCTTAGAACGTAAGTTTGTTGTGCCAGTTAGACGCTACATACTCGTAGACCGGCACAATCCAGTTCCTGTATACTTTTTTTTATTCAGGTTCGTCTTCCTAAGCAGTGGGTTGAGGGCCCAGGAAAAAAACCTGTTATTTTTATGGTCTCCCAGGTCAATTGAGCACTCTTCAGCTCCTCAGTAAGACCTCGTCTCCAAGTCTGCTTAGGCGTCCTCTTTTTCGTTTCCCTGCGGGTTCCACTCGAGCACCTGTCTAGTGACACTCGACTGTGTCTTCCGCAAAGTATGGCCTATCCATCGCCATCTTCTCCTCTTGACCTGTGTCATCATAGGTTCCTGCCCTGTTCCTATCCACAGATCCGTGTTTGTAACTCTATCATACCATTTCAATCTGAGAATCCGCCGTAAACATCCGTTGACAAAGGTCTGGATCTTATTTGTATTTGCCCTAGTGACTCGCCAAGTTTCCGAGCCATACAGCAACACCGACTTCACATTTGAGCTGAAAATCCTGAGCTTTGTTTTCGTGGAGATGGCAGCGGACTTCCACACCATGTGCAGGATCGCAAAGGCCTGTTGGGCCTTCCTAATCCTAGCCTTAATGTCCTCATCTGTACCTCCTGATCTGCTGATCTTACTTCCAAGGTAGACAAATTCATCCACATCTTCTATGTCCCTTCCCTCAATCAGTATTGGATCTTGCTGTATGTTGTTGCTACGCATTACTTTAGTCTTCTCTTGACTGATTTTAAGGCCGACTCGTTGTGCAACGGGTCATCAGCAAGCTACTCATTTTCACTTCTAAGAATAACAACATTTGTTAACATCCAATAGTTCCTTGTTAACATCCAATAGTTCATTTCTAGATTTGTAGTTCATGTAAATGATTCTGCACGATCAGTCGATGCTTTACAAGATCCAGAAGGGCAGGTTTCGGTATGAGTGGATGTCGTCTATAGAAGTTTCTAACTTCCTTTAGGCAATTTGGAGTTACCCGTTGTTCAGGTCGAACTGGATGGCAGAGTAGAGGTGTGTTTAATCAGCGAGCCACAGGAACCATCAGTATGCATACTTTGATATCTGTTGGGGAGACTGAGCACCTATGGGTCTACCCGGAGTGCAATGACGTCAGTTTAATAACCAAAAACTTCTAAGAATGACTAACCGACCCCAACTCTGCAAGATGCAGACCCGGATACAAAACACACCTTGTAGACCATGCAAGTTTTGTAAATAATTTCGTTGCTTGAATCTTGCAATGACATTTTAGCATTATTTATTACTAGATCTGAAGTTGATCTAGATCTCTAGTTATTACTAGATCGCCATGAATATTGTCTTGACTTTGGTTGTTTACATTGTATTATTAATTCCTAGTTTTGCAGTTTGTGTAATGACCATGACTTTTATCTTGACCAAGTTCCTTGTAGTTCGTGTAAATGATTCTGCACGATCTGTCGTTTTAAAGATTCGCCTGGTTTAATCACCTAAGGGATGTATTGTCTTTTGAAGGATTCTAAATATTTTCGTTATATATATATATATATATATATATATATATATATATATATCACGGTAAATAAGTAATGCTACAGTTCTGTGTAGACTCTCTCTATTCATTGGGAAACATGTAAAAACAAAGTAATGTAACTTTACAAAATACAATAATGATACACAGCAACGTTTCCACCAAAAGGTCTTTATCAAGCAAAGGATACAACAGGAGTGAAGAATTTCACTTCTTTCACAGCACACTTCATGCAGAATACAACAATAAATCCTAACGCCCCTAAAATGAAAATCTGTGACTAAAAACATAAAAAAAACTAGAAGTGGAAAAAAAGAAGATGAACAATAAAAATATCAAATATAACATATATACATTTACCATACACACATATAGAATATGGAGCATGAGAAGAGAAAGTACTAAGATGCAAATAAATGTAGTGCATTGAGTCCTTGGGGTTGCAAGCTACCATATAATGATATAAAACGATTCTCCAGAGCAAGTCGACTTCAATCATCCGTAGAACATGATCGAATGACTGGAAATGGATATCGTGAGCTCCCAAATGGTCTGTTCCATTGGAATGAGTGGCTACACTGGTCACAGAGCATTTGCGTATAATCACAAGTTTTGGCGAAAGCGATCACTAAGCATTTTGCCATTTTTGCCTATATATGCCTTGTCACAACGTTTACAGGTGATGGTATAGATTATATTGCGGGACTCGCATGTAAAACTATCCTCAATAACAAAAGTTGCCTTAGGAAAAGATACAGTATGGGTCTGTACCACATAAGAACATGTATGTCATCGCCGACTGCCACACCGGACGGTGCCAAAATGACCCTGTACATTGGATTTACGGTGACTGTACGAACATATCCTTAAGATTTCTGTCCCGTCTGTAAGCTACCAGAGGATAGTTTTGGAAGACTGAATATGTCTCTGGATCTGATGTTACGAGGCGTGTTCAAATGAAAACGGGACTTGTGGATTTATTTTAAAAGTATCATACGCAAATTAACAGTTTCAACGGAATTAAACAAAGCAACCACTTGTGAATAAGAATGCACCTGGGTTCATCAGAAAAATCTCCGTATGCATTTAGGCAAGCATCCCACTGTTTAGGTAGACGTCGAATGCCGTCCGAGAAAAAGGTGCGTGGCTGCTCACTGAACCATGGGGTCACCGCTGTCTTCACGTCTGCGTCGCTGTTGAATCGCTGTCCCTTTAGTGCTTTCTTCAACGGTCCGAACAAATGGAAATCACACAGGGACAAATCGGAACTATAGACTGGGTGATGAAGAACTTCCCAAGAACAATTTTTGCTACGTGCGGACGAGCGTTGTCAGCAGATCTTGCACGGCCAGGTCAGGCGCATATTGTTGCAACAGAAGAAGCCATAGCCTTGCTTGATAAAGCAGTACTGACTGATCGTTGTCGGATCATTCGTTCACTTGCAGAAGAATTCCATATGTCAATTGGGACAGCCCACATGGTTGTTCGGAAGAAATTGAACTATCGGAAGGTGTGTTCACAGTGGGTCCCACGGATGTTGACTGACCACCATAAGGAAGAACGGATGGGGTGGAGTTTGAACCACTTGATGCGTTACAGGACAGAGGGTGATGCATTTCTGTTGAGCATTGTGGCAGGTGATGAATCGTGGTGCCACCACTATGAACCGAGCAGCAAAATTGACAGCATGCAATGGAAACATCCAGGTTCACCAAAACCAAAAATTCAAGACACAGGTTTCTGCTGGGAAGGTTATGGTGAACAAATGTTTTGACCATGAAGGGCTTTTGTTGGCCGATTTTAAGGAACCTGGTGTCAACATCAATGCCGCCCATTATAAAGACACTTTAGACAAGCTGCATAAGGCCATCAAGGCTAAGCAACCAGGTAAACTTTCTCAAGGTGTGATTCTTCTCCACGACAACGCTCGTTGCAAAATTGTGCAGGAAACATTGGCAAAGAAGAATTGGGAAGTTCTTCATCACCCAGTCTATAGTTCCGATTTGTCTCTGTGTTATTTCCATTTGTTCGGACCGTTGAAGAAAGCACTAAAGGGACAGCGATTCAACAGCGACGCAGACATGAAGACAGCGGTGACCACATGGTTCAGTGAGCAGCCACGCACCTTTTCTCGGACGGCATTCGACGTCTACCTAAACAGTGGGATGCTTGCCTAAATGCATACGGAGAATTTTTCTGACGAACCCAGGTGCATTCTTATTCACAAGTGGTTGCTTTGTTTAATTCCGTTGAAACTGTTAATTTGCGAATGATACTTTTTAAATTAATACACAAGTCCCGTTTTCATTTGAACACGCCTCGTAGAATAGACAGATGACGGAATAAAACTTTTTTCACCAGTGAACTATGTGGATGGATAGTTGAGATAAGTTGCATCCTGTCAAGAGTTGGAAGTCCTATGCTGGTTGGTAAGGGCATCCTGGCGAGCAATTTTCTGAACTCGAAGCATAGCAGATGCAAGCACCTTCTCCGGGTATAGACTGCTGCGGAAGAAATCAAACATCTCGCGAGCTCTATCAAGAAAATCATCATCCTCGTTACACAGGCAACGATGGCGCAAGATTTGAGAGAATGGCAAAGAATCACGACAAGCCTGGGGATAGGAAGAGGTATAAAGGAGAAAACTGTGCTCATCAGTAGGCTTAATATACTTATGCTGTGATGGTGGATTGGTTTATGGTGATAGTGATGCCAAGAAAGTCTATATTCATTAGATGTGATAGTTATTCTTCTTCACCCTTTGACCCTAGGGAGGCATAGGTCCACAACCAAGGCCTTCCTAGCCCGGCTATCCAAGGCAATCTTTTCCAGATCTCTCAACTATCTCCCCATTTTCTTGCCATGAGTCCCTCCTTGCGGGGTCCTTCCTCCTCAGGTGGCAAGCTATGAATTTTCTTGGTTGTGGTTTCTGTAGCTATCTAGTGATTTTTACGGGGATGTCCAACCTCCTTAGTCGCCTCTTATGACATGCTTGGCAGGTAACAGTGGTTCCTTTCTTTACATCCTAATTTGGGCCCCGGTAACCACTCGGGCATGATAGTTATTCCAGTCTTACAAGAAATTTGTATCTTCTCATGGTATCCTTGATAGTGATTCCTGTTACTATATTTAACTTAAAATATTATCCAACCTCACTGTATCCTTAATCAGGACTGCATTGATTGGTTGATCCTACATTGAATGTTGTTGCAAGATTTCATCATCATAACAGAAGCCCGGACATGTGTTTATATATTCTGGTTGTGTGGCTAGGATTTACTAGGTTAACAAAACTAGACAAACTAATATTGTGAAGGTTTCTTGTAATAAAAAAATATGGATTTCACAAGGTGGTAAACTTTAATTTTCTAAGTGTAGCAGAACAGTCAGTCACAAACAGTTAACAGGTTTTTAGAGGCCTTTAAACAAGATGCAAGTAAAGATAATTCAGTGTTCAAGAACTGAACTCATTGTACTTCCATGTGGACACTTTAGTCTCTTTAGCTAATAGCGTAGGGTATGCATGCTGATTGTTCCTGTCACACACTGGTTACAAATATGTCTAAACTGTCCTGTATTGTGCGTTGATCCCACACTTAATTTCAAACTCCTTCATTCTCATCACTGCTGGTTCATCTACTCTTGCGTCTTCTTCTTGATCTTGCGCTATCCTGCTATGATTTCAGGCGTAGTCTGGCATGGCGCTTCTGACTGATTATTGCGTGAAGGCCTGCTAGAACTGATGTCTTAATACAAAAAAGAGCATCTTTAAAATGAGGTGGAGAAAATGAATATATATTTAAGTTGACTACTGTTACCGCCAAACCTTCCTGCTTCCAGTGAAACATAAAACTGCAACTGTTGCTCTCCGCCTAACTTGTATTTTGGGCCATCTTCAGCTCTGCTCAATAAACTTTGCTGCCTCAGACTTCCTACTCTAGTTATTTGTCATGTAGTTTTTGGCCTCCTCACTGTTCTCTGCCTCTGTGAGTTTCAGTCAAGTTCATATTTGGTTATGTTGCTTGGTTGTTTCCTGATATGTCCAGTCCATCATGACTTTCCCTAATTTCAAGTTGTAATTGACTTACTGACCTGTTCTTTACAATTCCGTATTTGTTATCACTTGTGGTCATTTGATGTGGATTATATATCACATAGTACATCTGTTGGTGACTGTATGTAGCTTGAGTGTAATATTCTTGATCACATGCCATATGTGGCCACACTCAGTCAACCTGAAAACTAAGCTTTGGACAGACCTGAAGCTGACCGCCCAGTTTGTGGTTCGCAGTAAATTAAACGCATGACCAGAGATCGCTGAAGAAGATCACATGTCATAAAGCCGGACATACTTTATGTTTGTGTTTAACAGTCTTGTTTTGAATAAACTTATTTCCAAGAGAGAAAGTTGTTGAGTTCCACACTGGACAGAGAGAGAGAGAGTTGAGAGTAGATCTGGATATATAAGTTTAATCTGCTGAAATATAAGAGCCATTTTAGGTTGAAAAGAGCATGCCTCTGCCACATACATAGAGGCTTAATACACCACAAAACCAGAAGAGAATAGAATATAATAGACAGACAATGAAATGAATCTTATATGACCAGTGTTTGTTTCAAGGACAGAAGTACTTCAATGTTTTGTAGTAGTGAGTCTGTCCCAGTGAAGTAAGTCATGGACAGTGAATGATGTGGATTCTGTCCAGTAGTTTATGACTTGAGCAGTAGAATAACTAGCAACTGTTGACAACTCGAGCAGTAATATAACATGCAACTGTTGACAACTCGAGCAGTAATATAACATGCAACTGTTGACAACTCGAGCAGTAATATAACATGCAACTGTTGACAACTCGAGCAGTAATATAACATGCAACTGTTGACAACTTGAGTAGTATTATAACATGCAACTGTTGACAACTTGAGCAGTACTATAACATGCAAATATTGATGTCTGAAGCTTGCAAACGGTTTCTAACAATTTCATGTTTTGTTTCTTCCATAGAACACAAGCTAAGACTTAATCCACCAGACCAGTCAGATTTGGCAGTGCAGTCATTTTGCCAGTCAAACAAAACATCTAGCTCGACACATCATCCTCAAGGAAGTCACAGCCTTGCTCGTCGATACTCCACTGCCCAAGAAGAAACCGGGGATACACTGAGTAGCAGCTCAGAAGTCCTGACCAAATTCAATAACACATTGACTCAGACTACATACATGCTGACCAAAGCTGGGGGTACCAACCCAAATATCTATTATAACAGTGCCAGGGATGCAAGTGCTGTCTCTCATATATCCACTACCAGCATTCCTTCTTTGACCCGTGTCCAGTCAAGCCCTCATCTATCTGTCGTCCCAATGGGTAGTCCTCATAAAGAGTCCCTGCTAGGCTCTGATATGATATTACAGTACATGCGTCGCCATCAGTCACAAAATGATCTATTAGAAGTTGCAGAGTACAAAACAAGTGATGATGCACTCAGTAATGCCAGCTTTGTCGGCAGTAGTGTGGATGTGTCCTCAACAGTCACAATAGATCCCCCTAAGTTCAAAGAAGACCTGACGGACACACACAACTCTGGGTTCAGTATCTTGTCCAGAACACGTCAGTTTGGGACCTGGTTGACTAAAGCAACAGATGGTGAGAAAGTGGACATAAGCAAAAAGGACTTGAACGTGTTAGCTCCAAACTCATTCTAATGTTTGTTAGGTCTACTACCTGATGTCATTCAGTTTTTCTATGTAGCTTAACAGCTGCCAATTTTAATGTTTGTTATACTTACTACTACCAGTGATCATTATCATGTTTAATTATACCTACCATAAGTCATTTTACTGTTTGTTTAGATCTACAAGCATCTATTTTGATGTATGTTATACATACCAGTGGTCATTTTGTTTGTTACAACTACCAGTGGTCAGGAGATGTCGGTTTTTTTTTTGACATTGTTGATATAACATGACCAGCATTTGTCATGTCATTTGATAGTCACTACTACATTTGTTATCACATCAGACAGTGAATTTTATTCTACTGGGAACAGTCTCTCAAATTTAGTTTATACGGAGAGATGAATTGTTTTTATAAATGATTCACAGTGGTGGCTTTGTTCTTTGTTAGATATCTGAGCATGACCTTTATTTTGTCTGATGCATACATGTCCCATTTACATGGGGGCAAGGGGGTGTATCCATGTCTGTTAGGGCTGACATGTTCCGTCTGTGATGGGGAAACTGATTGAGTGATCCTGGTCCATGTTCTTGCACTTCCTAACACTGTTCGCAAGACAAAAGCAGCTTTCTCTTTAAACTGGTAGGCTCCCTGTGCAAGTCTTAATAAGATCAGGATAGCTAGTGGGCCAAACATCTGTCACATCTATTGTGTGTTCTGTTGCAAAGTCATAAATTTGTAGAAACATAAAGCATGATTCCTAATAATTTGAGCACTTTAGTAGGTATTATTGATTTGTTGAGGAAATTTTGTATTGCCTGCATAGATCTTTCATGACTGTTCTAAAATAGGTAATGTAGGCAGTAATGACTGTTTTGTCAACAGTACTTTAGCTGTGTTTTCAAGTCACCCAAAAAATTATACTTAAGTTCATCCCTAACAGACGCATATAGCTCTGGGTTCAGTATCTTATCTAGAGCATTCTAGTTTGGGACCCGGCTGACAGAAGAGACTGATTGCTAGAAAGCGGACATTACCAAAATGAAACTTGAGTGTGTTAGCTCACCACTTTCTGAAGTTTGGTTTTACACCTGCCAATTATAGTTTATCAACTATCATGTTAATGTTTCGTTATACTTACCAGTGATCATGATGATGATTGCTAAATCTACCAGCTGCCCGAGTGGTTACCGGGGCCCAAATTGGGGTGTAAAGAATAGAACCACTGTTACCTGCACACATGTCGTAAGAGGTGACTAAGGAGGTTGGAAGTGGGGCTAGCTACCTACCCCACACTGTAAAAAACACTAGATGGCTACAGAACGAACCGAGTAAATGCCGGCTGAAACCGAACACATCGTCGAAGGATAAGCACCAGAGCTCAAAATGGTGCTGAAGATGTGACGCAAAACAACCAGTGCTAAAGCTGCATGTATCAGATTTCCACATGAATAGAATTTATGGGGAGGTCTGGTACATCGGTCTGGGCGGTGATCGAGAGAGAAATCTGCCAGCAGTTATTTGGATGTTTACCAGTAGTCATATACAATTTTTCTCTCCACATTTTTCACATTGTTTATGAAAACATGACCAGCATTTGTCGGCTCAGTTGACTCTTAGTGGATCAAGGCAAAAGCCAAGGTTTTTTTTACAAGCCATTTGTTTTTAGAATTAAAAAACACCCTTTAGTGTGGCTCTTGGTAAAAAGGTGTCCAACCTATAGCCACGTAGTGTGGCGTTTGGTCCACAAGGAGTAAAAGTCGCTGCATTTATCAACATATTGTCTTGTAGTTTTGTCATCAGATATCAAATCCATCTTTGAATGTTCTTCTTCTTCTGTGATCAGTTTCTCATGTTCATAAGTGTACACAAGAGAGATGAGTTGCCTCTATGAATGATCCCACACTGGCTTCTCTTACTCTTTGTACAAAGGTATCTTTCTGAGCATAGTTGTTCAATGTAATATGTTCCATTTACTCGACATACACACCTGTTATAGTGGTTGAAATGTTCCATCATCGGTGGAGGGAAGTTATTAGAGTGATCGTTCCCGTACTCCTGACAATGTTTATTGTTTGAAGAGTAGTCTTCATTTTTATTTTGAAGTCGTATCGCCATCCTACTTCCATAATTGCCTTCAAGTCTATGATATGTCTCAAATATTTTACTATTTTTGTCATTTTATCATTTCTCCCTCTCCAGTAGTCGACCATATTAAATTCAATTTGGTATATTTCAATGTTCATGATATTCTAATTCTTCTATCATTTGTATTCAAAGGTAATGTTGTACTGCTCATCTGATTTTCCAAGTGCCCAGGTCTTACAGGCATATGACGAGATAGAAGATATTTGTACTTATAACCAACCAAAATTTTATGTTCCCACATTTATCTTTATAATGAGCAATAGCTGTTCTCCTGTTTTAGTAATTTTTCCTTTTTTTTTTTTTTATAGCTATGTCTGGTATGGTTTGAATACAAAGGATTCACTTTATTGCAATTATTCTACCCCATATGGTTTAGTCCTTCTCTGCAGAATAGAACATTACCTGCCAAGAATTATTGCACAAAATATGAACTCTGTAGTTCAACAATCTTAGGGAGCATTATTTTTATTTAAATGCACTTCTGATATTGTATATGTATATGTACTCATATTGATAAGAATGAATTTAGTTTTTTTTTATTAGTACATTCAGATCATGATTTTGTTGCTCACTTATTTTGGACTAACATAATTAGTCTGTTAGGAAAAACTAGCTTATGGCGGAGTTATGCGGAAAACCACATTATGCAAAATCTTTGAAAAAGACCTAGCGATGAGCTGAAAGGCAAGCGTACACTCAAAAGTTGTCACAGTAAAACACTTGCCCATTTGTAAAGATGAAAAAGGTCATAAATATATACTATGCCATCCTGTGATGTTGATAATAATACTATACCATCAGCATAACTGATATTTGATGAGCTGCTTCATTCTACACTTTGTCTGGATATTTCATCATAGTTTCTGTGTACCAAGTCGCAGAGCACAATGGAACACAGTATATACAAGCCTGGTAAACTTCAAGTTTTATAATAAGCTAGCCAGATCATCTATTTCATCATCTATTCTTAGAGTTGCTTGTTGATGATCTAAGTAAAGCCCTTTTTGTTATTGTGTTATGGAAAGCCCATATCTTTCATTATTCTCTTGTTAGGTTGCAAGCAGTCAAATACCTTCTCTTGTTCCTCTTACCTGTCTAAAACCAAATTGGACTACATTATTTTACTTCTTTGTTTTTCCTCAAATTGTTATTTTTAACATAATTTTTACTGCACGCTAAGCAGTGCTAGGGAGGAGAAGCAGCCTTTGACAAGAACACAATTTTACGTCACAACGTTCAGTACCATTTGGAGCTCTAGTGCTTATCCTTCAGTGAAGTGTCTGATTTCAACCAGCGTTTACTGGGTTCGCTCTCTGTTAGTCTTTTGCTGTCCCCAGCCAACCTACAAGGCAGCAGGTTGTTTGGGTTCAATTACACAGTGGGTGTCTGTTTTCCTACCGTAGTATCCCCCAGGTCGACCCAGCTTCAATTGGGTACCAGGAAAAGCACTGGAAAGTAAAGGCGGCCACGTATTGACCACATCACCCATCGTGTACCAAAAGTCAATGAAAAATTCAGGCCAAAAACCGTATTACCCTATATACATACCACTTGCTATATAAAGGGTTTTCCTTTGTATTCATTTTCCTGTAGAATGCTAAAATTATTTTGACCATATACCTTATATCTTTTCCTTCTATTTATGGGCATGACATGTTTATAGATTCAACATTATATTTTGTAGCTCACACAGCGATTACTTGTTATTTGACTAGGACAGTGTAATCAACACTTAAGTATATATTATATATAGGGCAGTCTGTCCACATGACTAAATTGCCAATCTTGAATTTTGTATACATGTGGTAGTGAATTCAATTACTTACGGTACTGAGGCCACTATGAAAGCTTGTTCTAATCTGCTAATTGTCCTATAATACATAAATGTGCAGCACATTACTTAACCAGTCAGTCTGCTGTCTTATTTCTTGCTATTCCATAGTGAAATGGTATTTACTGCAAGATGATGACTTTGTGCTGGTTTCACAGTACAGACATGGAGTGAAGACACAATTTTCTGGACTGAAGTGCCAATATTTTGTTTACATAAAACTTAAATTGTGTCAATCTTGGCATACATTTATCTGCAATATTCCATCCATCTTTCTAAAAATTTCCTTAATTGTAGTATAAGATTTCTCCCATGTTATCTCAAATGGCATTTAGATACTCTTCAGATGTTTTTAACAATTTTTGATATATTTGTTTTTTCTAGCTGCTCTGAAAAAATATGAAACAAATAACCCTCACTGCATCAGCACTTTCTTCTATGGGGCATTCTGTGGTGGCCCTGTGCCCCTTGAAAGATAAACACAAATTTCCTTTGAATATACACATCTTCACTATATAAGAAACCAGTGTAAATTTGTATATATTTTCTTGTTCTGTATCAAACCTTGCTAGATTGTTGCTAGGACACAAAGTCCTATGGTCTTCATTTCCTTGGTTAGGAATTTATATATAAAAACCAATCAGGCATGACTTCAACCTGGCTGCCCTCTAGAGCTCTTTAACTATTGATGTCAAGATACTTCAATGCTCTGTATGCTTTATGGTGGTGGTTCTGTGTGGTTAGATGATATCTGACTTCTCCCTGATGTTGGTTGGATGTGCACTAGTTAACTGAGCTGTAAACGTATTGTAAATGACTCATTAGAAATGCCTTCTGTGAGTTTCACTTTCAAAGATGTTTTTGCGTTTGTTCTGAATGTAACATCTTGATTATTTCTATTGTAAAATTAATTTACCAGTTTCAAAATGTAAACTGTTGATGTAAAAAATAAGTTTTGAACTTATTACTATATATATATTTGCACAATATCTTTTGATAACTGTATGTGGGGGAGAATATTATGAAGCAGGGTCTATCATGTGGGATTCTTTTATGGTAGACCTAGTTTCATGTTTCTTTTATTGGAATGTATTTGCTGATGCGGCGTTGGTGTTATTATTTCATGCCTGTTTGATGTAGTAATATTATGTACATAATAATGTCAGGGATTCTTTCAGTGGAGAGAGCAGAAGCTTGGTTCTGAATACAAATTACAATTCTAAAATGTATATTCACTGACAACACAAGATGCAAACTCGTGAAATTGCACAATCAGTAATGATGAAATTATTCACAAGCGTTGAATATCTTGAGCATCATAATTATCAACAATTGGCACAGTATATGGCAATTCAGGTTTTAGTTTAGTTAGCGTCGGATCACCATCACTGCACGTCGAACAAATTAGTCCATAAGTGCTCCGATCTCTCCCTCAGTATGTCCATCAGCATGCCACAGTGTGGCGACTAATGACACCGGTTCTTTGTTGGTTTACAATTCTTCTTTGTCTGCCAGCATAGCGTTCTTGTCGAGCTACACCACACTTAACTGTGAGTTCTTGCAGTCTGGTTAGTGTTGTGGATTCACCGCCATTACGTGAATCATGTACACGCCCTCTCTCCCTTAAGGAATTTATAACATCAGCCTGGTCCATTGCTCGTCCACTTTGGACAGCAGCCATACCTGCAAGCCTATCCGCACATTCATTCCCCTTACACCTGCATGCCCTGGCACAAAATAAAACTGATCTTTGTCAGCTTAGACCTCCCCAGCATACTCATTGAGTCACTGAGAAAACATGCATGGATAAAAGTCTGTGATTCTAGCCAAATCATCGCTTTGGTAACCGCCATGATTTCCATAGTGAGACTGCTTGTAGTCACGGCAAAACCACCGTCTTCCTTCACAACATCACCTCCGACCTGAGCAGTGAAGGCCACGAGCTCCGCACATGTCGAATCACCGAACCATCCGTATAAATGATTACATCATGCTCAGATTCGTTCTCAGAAATTAATGCCTGAACCTCTGCCTCCACAACAAGTGGGTTGTGTTGCCTACATTCTTTATCAAGTTCGATGCATACAGAAAAGGATGTAGCGATTCCTCTTGGCACTGGTATCCATTCTTCACCGGGATCAATGTCTTCAAGTGTACACACCTGTTCAATACAGTCCTCGGCCTGACCCATCCAAGATTTTCCTCTTTTTAACCTATTTCCTTTTGTCTCTTTATTTCCAAGTGCAGAGGATGTTGTGTGTCAGCATTGACTCGAAGGTATGCTCGTGCACGGTTCATCAGTATTCTATACTCCATAGTAGGATAGTCAAGGAGATAGCGCATCGCCCTGCACGACGTGTCTTTAGTGCAACCCAGTATAATGCGCATCGCCTCGTTCTGTATTCTTTCCAGTCGTTCTATCTGACTATGACTGAGAGTCAGGATCGCCAGCGCATACTCAAGCACAGAAAGAACCAGACCCTGGTATAAAAGACAAAGATGGCGCTGTTCACAATCCGCCGCAGCCATTACCCTCATCGCCAGCAAACCTTTCCTCGCCTTCAATATCACATGAGCTATGTGTTCCGTAAAAGCTAGACTACGATCAAAACGCAACCCCAGGTATTTCATAGACTGAGATCGCTCCACCACCTCTGAACACAAAACCACAGATGGTGTTGGAGTGTTGACGATGTGGTTGTTTAAAGAGAACCATGTCACCTCTGCTTTTGTGGGGTTGACCAATGCTCCTGCTTCAACGCACCATCTACCTATGCGGTCGAGTTCTGACTGAAGTTCCTCCACAAGCTGTTCTCTAACCTTGCACTGACGATACACCAACACATCATCTGCATATGACATTGTCCTTCCTCTACCCGTGATCTGCTCTTTTGTGATTCTCACAGTATAGGCATTGAACAACACCGGAGATAATGGTGACCCTGTGGTAAGCCAGGGTGGATTGTTGTTGGTGATGAAGCCCAACTGCCACATTTAAACACTATCTTTCGCTGGAAGAGGGCCGCAAAGATCCAATTGAGGAGGAATGGGCTGATATTGAGTTCAGTCAGCTGCACCATTAAAAATGCAACGGCACTCTATTATAGGCATCTTCAAGGTCAATTGCAGCAGCACATGTCTCAATGCCGAGTGAAAACCCTCATAGACATCGTAGGCGAACACCGCTGTGTTACGCCATGTCTCTCTATATGGACGGTACCCTCCAAGGGTGGGTGGAAGGAGACGTAACTCTCTAGTTGGCAGGATATTTTCCTGGCAATTATTTTCTCCAGCAACTTGCCTATTGTATTCTGCATGGTGATTACCTGATAGCCCTGAATTTTTGTGTGGTCTTTGCCAGGCTTCGACAGAGGTACCAGTGCAACCATTCTTCGTTGATTATTGCAGTCGTAATGCTTTTGTTGTAGATGCCAGCCAGTTCTTCCCACTCCCCATCAGACAACCCACCAATGTCACCATATCGTATGCCATCTGGACCAGGTGCACTGTTTTTGCTCTCCGTACAGCATCCTTGATTTCCTCCACCGTCACCAAATTCAGGTGTTAAATAGTACGAAGAAAAAAAAACCCAAAACAACCTGTGGCATAACACAAGCAAGGAAACAAAAGTACTCCTGGATTCCTGTAGCAAAACATAGATGTAAATCATGGACTATACCAAGCATTGAACATGCAAATGAAAAGTTTGAACTTTGAGAAAATGTTCGCTCAAAGTCCTTGGCTGAGGAGGACATTTTGTCAGTGTTTTGGTAGTGACTGTATGTGCTATTATACTGTATGACCAGACCTTAGACCTTGCATATGTTTCTGCCCCCTATACTTTGGTTATAAAGTCACAGGATAGACTTCTGTTACGATCGCTGAAGATGAATGGATTTGTTCTCTTGTGCAAAGTAGTGGAGTTTGTGCTTTGGCTCTAGTTTTGGTTAGGGTTGCTTGTCCTCAAGTTTGGAGTTTTATTTCCTTACAACATTAATACATGCTTTCTAGCTGGCTCTCAGGGAAGCAAAGAATAGTAACACTGCGACCTACAAGGCATGTTGTAAGACGACTAAGGTAGGGGCCTAGGGAAGCTACCTTAGTAATTAGGGCATAGTTTTCCTCTAACACCAGAACGTCTCTTTTGTCTGCCATGTCACACTCTTTTCTTCATCTATGGTTCTGTTGCACATGCTCCGATTAGTCTTGTGTAATACTCTTATAAGTATTTAATAAGCTAATGTGAGGGATATTATCCCAGCCCTTGCAGAGGGCTGTCTTTCGTTCCTGCCGGTAAAGCAGGAATACTTTGGCTGTGATCTGGCTTGGATAAAGTAACTTTTACTTTGGCTGTGATCTGGCAGGGATGAGGTAAATTTATTTCATACAAATATGTGTTTTCCTCTCGTACTAATTGTTACATAGGGTCTGCAAGTAATTTCTCCATATTACTGTCTTGGCTTCCATGGAATTGAGATATAATCGTGCCTCTCCCAAAGTTCATATCAGGGTTTCCCTAGGGTGTCCTCATTTTTCTCCACTTATTCTTATAACCATTTTTACCAATTTCTCCGATTTCATCTTTTCCTGAATTTGTACATTATAAATGCATGCAACAACGTTTGGTAATTTTCCCAACTCACCTGGCATTTGTCAACATTAGAAAGTGCACAATTTTGTTGTCAAAATTGCTGCCCAAGTCATACATTTATCATTTCAGATTCCAGGGTGATATCTTAATTACTTGCAGAATCTGCATAAAATTTACCTTTTCATAGCTTATCTGCAGTCCAGCTTTTAATGCCATAGATGACAAGTTGTATTATTGTTTTATTGTGTTGTTTTTTAAGTTGTACAAAATATTCTGGTGAAGAATTCATTCATGTGTGCTGTTTGTTACTTGAATGATTTGATAAATTATTTGTTGCTGTCTCTTTCTTGTTCATATTTATTTATATATATAATTATTCGCCGCGTGCCCAGCGTGTTCGTGAGCGCTTGGACTACGGGTTCAACTCTGCGGACTGGCAGAAAAGCTACAGGTTCCCCAGATTTACGGTGTTCGTGGCACCGCGCCGAAGGGTTACGATGTCCATGACACCGAGCCGAAGAGCTTTCAGCTCAAGTGCTTCTGGATCGGGAAAAAAAATAAATATATTAATTATTTATTCATGTTGTCTCTTGTACACACATCTCTCACGGAGACTACCTTGTAAGACACCAAATATTCTGTCTAATCATTGCTCTTGCGGCTTTCTTGTATTTAGAACAACCACAAGGGCTGTGTTACTTATCCAAGAATTGCTATTCTAGACTGTTTTCTCTCTCACGATCCCGTTGCAGCCTTAGCATGGGTAGCTACGTCACAACTTTCAGTGCCAATTGGAGCTCAGTTGCTTGTCTTTCGGCCGTGTATCTGATTTCAAGCAACGTTTTCTGGGTTGCTCTCCGTTAGCCTTTGGCTGTCCCAGCCAAACCCACAAGGCAGCGGTTGCTATTTTTTCAGGGCAGCAACCCTTAGGACGACCTGCCCTCATGGGCTGATGAGCGTCATCCGCCCAGCTTTACCTGTTTTGTTAATGGGCTGCTTGGTTTGCCTACCGTCCAGTTTTGTTTATGGTTTGCTCCGCTAGCCTTTGGTTGTCCCCAACCAAAACTACAAGGCAGCAGTGGGTCCCTACGAAGAGAACAGAGTCGTGGGACGCTTTATGGACGTTCGGGTCGGCACTAGGCAATTTGCATTGGCTCTGTAATTTCCTTTGATCTGGGAAACCCTGGGCTGGGGCCCCACGCATCGTAATGTATGGGTCGTTTCATTCGGTCTATCAGCGAAACTTTAGATTTTGCACTCGCCGTTCATCACCAACCCTGATATTTCCGGGGATGTTAATTGCGTGAACAATCGTACCCTGCCCTGCTGTCTCAGGGAGGACAGTTTCATAAGGTGCTAGAACGTAACTTTGGGTTTTTCGCGGCCAACTTTACCCGTATCTTAGTCCGCGCTTGGCCTCATGTACAGAGTTTTATCGCAATCTTCCCTTGTGCTACCGTCACCTAATGTACCACAGTAACCGTGTATTGGGAGTGCCACGGCACGCTGCCCAACTCGCTTCGAGTTCGCTCCGTTCAGGATGCACCTCTCATCCCTTCGCATACAACCTTTATGGTCTGCTGGGAAGCTGATACGACCAAGATATATGCGTGGACATGGCGCCGTGTTTCACTTCATGTCTCGGATTTTGGGTGCATCTCTTCCCTTGCAGAGATTTTGTTTCGTACTTCTTTTGAACATTGGTCATATTTTATCGGACTTGCCAGAAATGTGTGTGTTGTTCAGGGATTTCCGGCCCATGCATTGCTTTTCCGAGTTTGCACTACATCCACTGTTTTGTTCTCGTACGCTGCTGTTTCTACTTCTTTTGAACTTTGGGCATATTTTATCAGGCCTCGGCCAGGAAATGTGTGCGTTGTTCAGGGATTTCCGGCCCATGCGTTGCTTTTCCGAGTTTGCTTGCACTACTACTTCTGCTTGTAGTTCTCCCGATCCCTGCCCCCTTAGCCAGACCGGAACTTGAGTCTGTTTCCAGGGTCACCACGTGGAGGTTAGGGACAGGGTCTTTATTAGTGCCGGCTCACTAATCCTGGCACACCACCTCATTCGCCTTTGACCCCCTTGGAGACTGTTTTCATAAGCTCATGTGTCCATGAAGGTATACAACCTTTTTTGGCCTCCCAATCATTTCTATTATTTAGAAAACATGAGACACATCTCTCTCTCGGAGCACAGAACTGAAAGTTGTGTTGTTGACACCTAATGAAACTGCCCTCTTGATTATTGTGTGCAGCCCCAGCCCAACGTAAAGGAAAATGCAGGTAAAATTGCTAAATGGCCGACACGCATATCGGAACAGTGGAGAATTGTTCCATTCCTGAGCAACCTCACCGTGGCAAGAAAAGCAAGGCTAATAATGTAAAGGTTTGTCTTCTCGTACAAACCCAAACATTGACAAAGGCGTCCTGCACTTTCGGATGATATTGTCCTGCATAACTACAACATGCGCATGCTCACAGGCTCTTAGATCAAACAGGCCAATTAAACAGCCGAAAATTGATTGTTCGAGTGAACGCATATGTCTGTGCAAGTTGTTGCTCTATAATTTCTCTGGCACAAATCACACACAGTGGTCAATGGGTGGTTGTTCTAGAACAATCACGGAAGTGGCTCTCTGGATAATCACATGCAGATTGTAATCACATGCAGAGTGTGATCAACAAGTGACGTTTTTTTTAGCGTCTACCGCTCTAGAAATGAGGTGGAAATGCGGCGGTTACCAATAGACTCTACCTGAGTAGGAGTCTCCGCAACACTAAGCTAAGCACTACACATCTAGAGTTATTGGAGGTTTCTGGTCTGTACGAAAGTTGGGTACTCTTCCACACTTCAAATATAGAAAAACAGCGAAAATGCATAATTCCTGGAGGTTCGAAGAAGAAGAATGTCACAACACATCTATCTCTCACTCTCTGAGTGATGTCACAACACCTCTCTCACTCTCTGAGTGATGTCACAACACATCTATCTCTCACTCTCTGAGTGATGTCACAACACATCTATCTCTCACTCTCTGAGTGATGTCACAACACCTCTCTCACTCTCTGAGTGATGTCACAACACATCTATTTCTCTCTGAGTGATGTCACAACACATCTCTCTCTTTGAATGTCACACTGAGTGATTTCATAAAACACAATATGAAGGTGACATTGCTGAGCGATGTCACATTACACAATTTAAAGGTGAAATTACCAGACAACAACAACATACAATATGATGAAATCAACTCCACAAAATTAAGGTGAAATCACAAGCTGAATACACAAAATTAAGGTGAAAAAAGAAAGTAAACCAGGCATGAAAACAACAGTAAAAACAAGCAACTAGATGTAACGCGATGGCCAGAGATGTGAAAATACAGCTGAAAGATGACAAAAGATTCTTCCTAAATGAAAAAGCAGAAGCAGCAGGCAGTAAAGGTGACCTCAAGGCACTCTATGAGACAAACCAGATTGTTGAGTGGGAGGAAAAATAACACGAACAGGTCAGTGAGAGACAAGACTGGAAATTTTTGACTAAAATAGAGGACCAACGAGATTGCGTTGGAAAGAGCATTTCCAAGAAGTGCTAAATAGACCTTCCACACAAAACCCACCAGACCTAGTGCAAGGAGACCCACTTGACATAAATGTAGGAGAGATCACAAAACAGGAAATCCACAATGCCTTGAAGAACCTGAAAAATGGTAAGGCAGCAGGAGAAGATAATATCCTGGTGAAAGCACTAAGGGAGGGATGAGAAGAGATGGTAAATCAGCTCCACATATTGTTTAACTTGGTATAGAACAGAGAGGAGAGATCCCAGCAGACTGGAAGAAAGGCCTCCTAGTAAAACTGCCAAAGAATGGAGATTTAAGACAATGTGGAGAGGGATCATGCTATTTATCATTCCCAGCAAAGTCCTCCCTAGCGTTATCCTAGCCATTGAACAGAGGCTTAGAGATGAACAGGCTGGATTCCGGAAAGATAGATCTTGCAATGACCAGATAGCCACCCTGATAATCATTTAGAACAAACAATGGAGTGGCTGACTCCACTCTATATGTGCTTTGTTGACTTTGAGAAGGCTTTTGACAGCATAGATAGGAAATCAATGTGGAATATCCTGAGAAACTATGGGGTGCCAGTGAAGACTGATCTGGCAACTGTATGAGGGGTTTGCCTGCCAGGTTATCCACAATGGAAGACTGTCCAAAGAGTTCCAGATCACTACGGGTGTTAGACAAGGATGCATGCTGTCCCCCTCCTCTTCTTGGTGCTACTAGATTGGGTTGCAGACACAGTATATGCTGGGTCTGGAAAATGTATTCAGTGGACATTTATGTCAAAATTAGAGGACCTGGACTTAACTAGCGGATGATCTTGCCTTGCTCTTGTACAGACTACAAGACATGCAGGAAAAAGTGGATGCTCTGGCAGAAATGGCACAACTGGTTGGTCTTAAAATCAGTCAAGAGAAGACAAATATGCTGCGAAACAGCAACATACAGCAAGGCCCAATATTGATAGAGGGAAGGGATAAGATGTTGGTCAATTTGTCTACCTTGGAAGCAAGATCAGGAGGTACAGATGAGGACATTAAATGCCAGGATTAGGAAAGCCCGACAAGTCTTTGCTATCCTGCATACAGTGTGGAAGTCTACTGCCATCTCCCTGAAAACGAAGCTCAGGATATTCAGCTCAAATGTGAAATCTGTGTTGCCGTATGACAGTGACTAGTCACCAAGTGTAATACAAATAAGATTCAGACCTTTGTCAACGGATGACTTTGACAGATTCTCAGACTGAGATGGTATGATAGAGTTGCAAACACAGACCTATGGATAGAACAGGTAAGGAAATGTGCCCAGTCTAAGAGGAGAAAATGGCACTGTGTTGGGCATACCTACGGAAGACACAGACGTGTCACTAGGCGAGCACTTGAGTGGAGTCCGCATAAAAGCGGAAGAGAGGACATAAATAGACCTGGAGACGAAGTCTTCTCGAGGAGTTGAAGGGTGCTCGACTATCATCGGGGACCATAAAAAACAGCAGGAGACCGGGAAAAGTGGTGATCAACTGTTGATGCCCTGTCGCTTCACAAGGAGTGGAGAGGAATTGTTCATTTGAGGATCATATTTATCGGACATGTACATAATTGCTCCGATCTCCTTCCAAGCATATATCTCTGTGTTTAGGCTAACAACTCTCATTCTGTGTTGATTGATGTATCTACTGGGTTTTCTCTCGTGGTTTTCCTGTCTTGCCGCACCTATCGATATGCACAACTTGCGCAACTGAGATAGAGAATACTCTTTATCTTTGTCGTTGAAATCTTCAGAGCGTATGTTTTCTCTGAGAGCGTTGATGATGTAGCTTCTGTCCATAGAAGACCCATTCTCAATCGCTAGCATTGCCCCCAGCTACCAGACGATGACCTCATTGCCTTTCACCTCCAGGACTGGACAAAATGAAGTAAGTATCCAACATCAAGACTGGCGAGAATAAAATGCTGCAGTCATAATACAATAGAAATTACTAGCGATGTCATAACACAAATTGAGCAGATGTCATAACACAATTGAAATTACCAGTGATGTCATAACACAATGTGAAATTACCCAGTGATGTCATAACAATGTGAAATTACATTGATGTCATAACACAATATGAAATATCCAGTGATGTCATAACACACAATGTGAAATTACATGTGATGTCATCAAAACACAATGTAAATTACCAGTGATGTCACAAAACACAATGTAAATTACCCAGTGATGTCACAAACACAATGTGAAATTACCCAGTGATGTCCAATACAATGTAAATTCCCAGTGATGTCCAATGTAATTACCCAGTGATGTCCAAATGTGAAATACCCAGTGATGTCACAAATACCTATAAAATTACCCAGTGATGTCACAATGTGAAATTACCTAGTGATGTCCCAATGTGAAATTACACAGTGATGTCACAAACACACAATGTGAAATTACCCAGTGATGTCACAAATACACAATATGAAATTACCCAGTGATGTCACAATGTGAAATTACCCAGTGATGTCACAATATGAAGGTGAAATTACCTAGCAATATCCAGCGCGGATTAGCCTAGTAGCAGCAAATGCTACGGGCACCACGCTTCTGGGGGCCCCGCGCCTATGTGAAAGAGATGAAAAGGAAAAAATAACCACGAAGTTATATCAAAAACGCATAGCTGTCTGAAGTTTTAGTGTCGTGTGTGATGGTGCTGAATCCAAAGAAATGAAGCAGAAGATACAGAAGTCGCATATCACTGTCTAGTAGATGAAGGCAGATGAACTCCAAATATTGTCAGCTCTTATCAAGAGGATTTGGAAGAAAGCATAGGTGACGAACTTGTGCAGTTCGTTGAAGTGCAATTTTATAAACTTATAATGGAAAATTCATTAGAGTCGTGTTTCCCAAGTGTAGAAATAGTCTTACGAATTTACTTGTCTTTAATGATTACTAACTGCAGCGGAGAACGTTCTTTTCAACATTAAAGCGTATAAAAAGTGAGTTAAGGAACATGATGGGACAAGATCGTCTAAATAACCTCACCTTAATGAACATTGAATGTAATTTACTTAGAGAATTGATTTGTCTAGTATTATCTCTAAATTTGCTCACTTTAAATCGAAACAAGTTTGTTTGCAAAAGTTGCGTATTATTATTTATTATCATACAAAACCTAGGGCCCCGCGTTAAAATTTGCTACAGGCCCCGCGCTGACCTAATCCGGCACTGGCAATATCACAAAATAAGAAGATAAAATTACTTAGTGATGACACAATGCACAATTTGATAGTGGAAGCTGCTGTTTCAGTGGAGCCTAACAAAACATACAACTCTGGTGATAATTGAAAAAAATCACAACAGACAACCAAAGACCAGCAAAGTGTACACATTATTCAATGAGCATTGTACATACATGTAATGGTGAACAAATTATGTGATAATCAATGTGATAATGAGGATGATGATGATGTTGAAACCAAGGTTAAACATATGATGACACTGGTAGAATCATCATTACCTTGATATGTAATCATAGTCTTATAGCAATGTGTGATAACTTAAAACATAATAATAACCCACAATATTGTTGTATACATATATGATAACAAGAGTTATGGTTCACATTTGGTAATATTCATCTGTCTGGCTTAAACTGATGGGGGTCTTTTTTTTCTGCTACAATCATATGAAGAGATTTGAAATGTTGCGCTAGGACATGTCAGCTCTTTATGATGAGAAAACTAGTCAATAGTTGTTCCATTTAGTGGTTCCATGTTTTATCTGTCTATGCTTTCTATCTTACAACTTGTACTTTCTTCCTATTGTCTGGACATCATTATATATCATCATCATCAAATAGCATGTCTTGAGCAGACATTGCCACCCTAACAGTCCTTTAGAATTTCTCTTTCTCATAGACCAGATGTTCTACCTCTGTAGCAGTTGTGCTCAAATCATCAGTTTTATCGTGAATCCAACGTCTCCTTGGTCTTCCTCGCCTCCTCTTTGTCAGATGCCTCTGCCATAATGGTCTTCTTCAACCCTTTGTGTCTTTTTATATGTCCATGATATACAGAGGACTCTTCTGTAACACTTTTATTCAAAGACGTATATGTCATTTATATATATATATATATATATATATATATATATTATATATACGCCGTCTGCCCAGCGTTTTAGTAGCACGTTGGACTACGGATGACTATTCCTCGTGTGTGGGTTCAATTCAGCGGGATGGCAGAAAAAGCCACAGATTCCCCAGATTTACGGTGTTCGTGGCACCGAACCGAAGGTTTACGATGTCCATGGCACCGAGCCGAAGAGCTCAAGTGCTTCTGGATCGGAAAAATATATATACACACTTTCTACTTATTGCATTCATATCATAGAGAATCTGCCAGAATAACGTATACACATTTTCATTGAGCATATTTGTCTATATATCGTCATCATTAACTGTCATATTCTGATCAAATTACAGTAGCAATGTGTAGTCTGAACACTAACGATAACATTGCCCAAACAGCAGTTTGTGGTACTAATAGGTGTCTAGACACTAACTGCAACTACTTTGAGTATCTTTAGTAATGAAAGAACTCAATAGTAACTTGTATTCATCTCTTGATGTCTAATGTTGTTTGTTGGTTTGTTTGTTTGCATTAATTCTTTACGATCAGTTTAATAACTCTTTGTGATATGTTTGGTCTTAGCTAAGAACGATTATACATTGCGTGTCTCCGTTCGTAGACCCCTACAAGTGTCTGGCGGGTGCATCCAAAAATTTCGGCCAACAGATGTCTGAATAAATTTAGTATTAAAATATTTACACAAGTTGTTCTTTTAAAAAAAAATTGCTAGAGCACTTCTATCAAAGTCCATGTATATAACCATGTATGGAAATGTGTATACATGATGCTGGCGTATAACAAAATGTGTATACCTGATTATTCTGGAAGACTATATATACTTTCTTCTTATTGCATTGATATTATATATATATATATATATATACTTCTTTTATTGCATGTGAAAGAAAATGGATTCGACATATCAGAATAATCAGACAATATGAGCAGAGGTCATTGCAATATATATATATAATGTCATGGAAAGATAGAGGAAGAGATAGAGATGATGTTGAACAACTTAGCAATATATCACAGAAAGTACTAGCAACTGTGGAACTAGCAGATAAGTTATAAGTGCATGAAGTTACCACCAAAAAAAAGGGTTCAAAGGCGAAGGCTTGACTTCATTGCACCAGGTTTCCCCATGGCTCTGTCCCTGTCAGCAGAGATGGCATACCATCTGCAGAGAGCAGTGCACTAAGCACAAACTCCATAGCTCCTGCAACAATCCTAGGGATCTCATGAAAAAAATTGCACATTGAGTCTCGGTCCGGATTCGAACCCACAACATTCAGTACGACAGACAAAACGACTTAACCATTGAAACCCCAAATTAAGTTATGGAGAGAAGTAATAACTAATTTCAGTAGAAGGTTCAATCTCAAACAGCTGTTGGCAGAATTTATGGGAAATCTGGTACATCAGTCTAGCGGTGATCCAAGAGAGAGAGAGAGACAGCTGTTGGTCTTCATACTTTGATCATCTTTTGTTAAACCATGATAAATCTAGCTACTCATTATTACAATGGTATATTATAACCATTAATAATAATGAATATAATAGAAGAAATCTTGAAGAAGTGCACATTCATTCAGTAGTGTATATCTGTCTGACAGAAATGTCATCACATCACAGCTGTGCTAAACACATCCTTATCATATGCAAGGTGTCAGGAATCTAATCAATATATTTGTAATGTGTATATATGTGCTTTTGAATATAAGTGTTACAGAAGAGTCCTTCGTATATCTTGGACAGAGAAGAGAACAAATAGATCTATCCAGAAAGAACTCAAAATCAAAGAAAACTGGCTGATGCTACAAATAAGAAAGAGAAAATTGAGATATTTTGGACATATAAAAAGACATGAAGGGCTGTTGAAGACCATCATGAAAGGAGGCATACCGGCAAAGAGAAGAGGAAGACCACAGAGAAGATGGATTCAGGATGTAACTGATGGTTTGAACATGATGGCTGCAGAGGCAGGACATCTGGCCTATGAGAGAGAGAAATTCAAGGACTGTTGGGGTGGCAAAGTTCTGCTCAGGACAAGCTATTTGATGATGAATGTGTCTATTATCATATCAAAGTAAACTGCATGAAAAGACACAACACACACATGCCCAACCCTGATCATGGTTATGTCTCACTTGTTGTAGGAGATTGTGTTGCAGGATTGAACTCCACAGTTACCTCCGCACACACTAGAGATGTGCAACAACACACAACTTCTTCTGATTTCATCCAGTATGAATTCAGATGTAGCCATGGTGCCTGGTGTAGCGCTCCTGACTGATTTTTGCTTGAAAGCCTGCTAACCATTTGATTGTTTTCTTGCCATACAGGCAGGCCTTCTCCGACTTCAGAGGTTAACACACAACTGAGGAGGCTGTTGTCATGATCGCTTGCAATATTATTATCATCATATCTTGCACCCATCTTCTATATGACCGTACACTATTTTCTCTTATGTCTCCTTTCATGACTATCTTCTCCAAACCTTCAAGACAATTTATATCATGAAAACACTTGACTTTGGCATATTGAAGTCATATAAATTGTTCATCAACATGAAACATACAGACAAAATATAATATCTTTTCATGGTATTCTATTCGTTTCTAGAGACAATAGATAGATGCAGTCAATCAGATCATGGAGAATTTTGTAAGAGGTGTGACATTCTCCTGGCAAAATGATATTATCAAAGCTTCCTTTAATTTTGTTCTCAAGAGTGTGATCCAGCTGCTGTCCCTGATAAGCTCATGCCAGTCTGGTATATTCATGTCCAATGCCGTCTTCAATTCTTGTTTGAAGATGATTTTATAGTAAAGAAAGGGTTGTTATACAATTTTTTTACTTGATGTCAGTTCTCTGTTTTAAAAAAAGGGGGTCTCCTCTCATTCCAAAACTACTTGGTTTGCTCCCTTGGGATGTATTTTCCAGAGACCCCTGATCATAATGTAGGTGAGATCGAGTTCCTAGTCCTATCAGAGACAGACGATAAAATATATGTTCTGTGTTCAAATTGAGCACGTAAAAGAAACCTTGACATTTCAAAATCAAAATGAGCAGGTTAGACAGCCGCTGACCGGGCAAAAAATCCGTAGAAAAATAACAAAATTCTATCAAATATTTTCACCACCTTCTAACCTACATTGGTGATTCTGCCGGTGCTGCAGAGTTCATGCACTGCCGCTGATATCTCGTTCGTGTAAGAAAAATATCAGAGTACACATGGTTATTCACTGAAGTGTAAAAATAATAGTCCAATCAATCAATCATTGTTTAAGATATCCTTAAAGTTTGACCATCCAGCATGGGGTAACTTGTCCATTTTTGATGAAGTAGATTGATCATACTGGACTTCCCAACCTATTCCAATACCTTCATTGTTTGTTACTTTGTCACTCCATGAGATCCTGAGTATATCTCAGGCAGCAACATGTTCGATCTCTATCTTATACAGGCAAAGCATTTCTTCAAAAATAACATCATTTAGATGATGAGTTGACTGGAGATTTCCCCCAACAAGAAAATAGTATGAAGTGAACAGTCATTGATACATTTACCATGAAATACAAGGAAGTTATTACACAACTTCATAACAACTATCACAAACATCCTTCACACGTGTCGATACACTTCCTATTTCACAAGTGTCCATACACTTCCCTATCTCACAAAAATATTTGACACCCCTTCCTATCTCAACGAGGACTTGCATACTCCCTATTTCTCAAAAGGGTTGCCACTCTCCATATTTAACAAGTGTTGATACACTCTCTATTTCACAAAAGGGTTGACACCCTCTGATTCCACAAGAGGGTTGACACTTTGACACCACAAGAGGGTTTACACCCTCCATATTTAACAAAAGAGCTGATGATTACATTATTATACAAATATAAAACAAAAGTAGCATATTGTAATGAAAATGTGGAATGCTATAATACCATGGAAGCCCTGTTTTTACAAATACATCTTAGATAAAAATCAGAGACCTTTCATTTAAATAAACTTCATAAATTTTAAAATAATTCCCAAAAATAATAAAAACACACAGGATCACTTGCACAAGTTATCTGTTCCAGTACATCTCATTAAATATATACAAGACAATTCTGAGTGGGTGGGTTAGTTACAAAATCAAATGTATGATGTCTGGAAACTCATCTTTAACAGTGGTTCTCAAACTCTGTGGCAGAATCACCCACAGAACATCTTATTTTTTTTTTAAAACTGTCGTTACTGCCTGTAGTACTGCTATGTAGGACAGGGGGACAGGGACGAGAACCTGAGGAATTTAATGGTCACATGGTTAGTGCAGTCGCTGTGAAAACTGTTCAGGTTAGGATTGTTCATTATATGCCCCCGGCAGAAAAAAATCCTTGGTCTTATCGAGGGTTTAACACGGGTCGTTCGCATGGGAGCAGTGCTCTAATCCATTCAGCCAGATGCTCCTCAACATGTCATAGACAATCAATATATTTGTCTTGTCATAGACAATCAATATATTTGTTTATGTAAAGTTCTTATGAGATTGCTAGCATAAAAAGTAAAGAACTCATTTTCATATCGTGTGCTAGAGGTAACAGACCTATAGCAAACACCCACAAGATCCCATCAGCAGACCAAACAGAAAACTGCACACAACAATCTTCTGTCTCAGAACAGGTTACTGCAGGCTCACCCATCACGTGCATGGAATAAAGCCTACTCAGTGTGCATGTCATACTAAAACACAGACTTCAGAGCACATCCCGCAGTCCTGTCCACCATACATACAACAACGAAGTGAAACATTGCCTCAGGAATGAAGCTTATAGATCAAGCTATGGGAAACACAAGAGGAACTCTAACTGACATGCAGCTTCGTAGAGGCAACCTATGGTTCAGGCTGAGCATACAAAACTGGCTACACAGTAGATGAAAAAGATACCATGTGATATATTGAGAAATACAGTGTTAGGCGCATATATTTTTTTGACCAACTACACATGTTTCACGATCGACCAACTACAACACGATCCACGATGTGACGAACTACATACGATCCACAATGCGATCAACTACATACGATCTACGATATGACCAACATTTACACTTGTAGCCTTGATCTCCCAGTGTTTCTTTCTCGTGTACTCAACTAAGGCTGGGTTGAAGTGAGTGTTGTGGCTGTCTGACAAAATGTCCACTTCAACTTGAAGATATGATGCTGTGACAGGACAACACACTTACAAAGCAAGTACACTAACTAACCACTAAGCTATCTTGACTCTCAATCAAGTGCTAGAGTCACACACAATTGTACATACTGATTCTGACAATTGTAGCAACCTTTCAAACAGTTTGAGTACTCCGGTATTATAAATTTCGTTCAAATTCATCTACATAAGTGGAAACTATATGACATAAACTTGCGCAATATCACATACAAAATAATCCATATGATAAACATATACACCTGCGATGTGACATACAAAATAAATAGACCTTATGATAAACATATACTAAAGAAATGTCATGTACAAAATAAACCATATGATAAACATATACACCAGCAATGTCACATACAAAATAAACAATATGATAAAGATATACACCAGCAATGTCACGTACAAAATAAACAAACCATATGATAAACATATACTAAAGAAATGTCACATACTAAAATAAACCATATGATAAACATATACTAAAGAAATGTCACATACTAAAATAAACCATATGATAAACATATACTAAAGAAATGTCACATACAAAATAAACAAACCATATGATAAACATATACTAAAGAAATGTCACATACAAAATAAACAAACCATATGATAAACATATACTAAAGAAATGTCACATACAAAATAAACCATATGATAAACATATACACCAGCAAAATGTCACATACAAAATAAACCATATGATAAACATATACACCAGCAAAATGTCACATACAAAATAAACCATATGATAAACATATACACATGTGATGTGACATACATGGCATCCATATGTTAGGCAAGAAAAGGCGAGTGCACCCCAGGAAAACTTGTTTATAAGACAGTTCTATGCCAATCCAGTCTTCTCAATTTCCGCAAATTTTCTTATGATCATTTTATTTCATTTCATATTATTTTCATATTCCCATCCTGGAAAAAGTTCTGAGACGCCCATAGTTGCGTACATTAAATAAACCTTATAAAATAATTTCTCTCATACCGTTATACGTTACATAGGACCTACATGCAATTTCTCCAAATCGCTCTATCCTGGGCAACTCACTCAATCTCCTCATGGAACTGAGACTGATATTTCTTGCCTCTCTCAGCAAAGTTCGTTTCTGGGTCTCCTTAGGTCGTCCTCTCTTTTTTGAACAACTTGCATCCCACTTCATTGCCTGCTTTGATCATTTCTTCACAAGGTGTGTCCAATGTATCTCCGTCTTCTCCTTCATATAACAGTTGTCACTAGTGGTTGACCAGACATTTCCCTGATTCCATCACTTCTCCTGAATTCGTTCAATTTTATGTTCATTACTTTTCATTAGTTTATTTAAATAAACCCATATAATATATGAAAATAAAGGCAATCGTTGCTAACACAGTCACAATAGTCCCCAAGTAAAAGATAAAACAAATGAAATATTCCAATAAACATCACAGGTTAAGAGGAGAAACAACAACAATAACTGAATAGATAGAAAATGTGCTTGAGTATGTTGATATCTTATACTGTACACACCAGAACTAGTTAGTGCTGATAATCTGGTCTCTCTTGTTGTAATATATATAAATAAATGTCTCACATACTGCTGGCACTAACAATATCATCTTATCTATACAACATATTTGATATCATTTATCTAGAGTATATATAATATCAATTTTCTACTATAAGATACATCTAATATCAATCCTTATATTCCAATATGTGGTTTTGCAACCCGATTAGCCTACATCTATCAACTTAGCCCTATAACCAACTGCCCTTACATTCCCAACTATTTAGTTCTAAAACCAACTGCCCTTACATTCAACTATTTAGTTCTAAAACCAACTGCCCTTACATTCAACTACTTATTTCTAAAACCAACTGTCCCTACGTCCAACTAGCTCTAAAACCAATTGTCCCTACATCCAACTACTTATTTCTAAAACCAACTGCCCCTACATCCAACTACTTATTTCTAAAACCAACTGTCCCTACATCCAACTACTTATTTCTAAAACCAACTGCCCTTACATCCAACTACTTAATTTTTAAAACCAACTGTCCCTACATCCAACTAGCTCTAAAACCAATTGTCCCTACATCCAGCTAGCCCTAAAACCAACTGCACTTACATCTATAAACTTAACTCTACAAGCCCATCACATCTACATATTAACAACGTGGCTCTACGACGCATCCTGTATACATTTGCGAGCCTGCGCTTCATTCTCAATAATCCTACCAATGTAGTATATAGCTAAAACACCCATAAACCCAGCTGTCACCATGTAAGACACCAGAGTTCCAGTGATATGAACTATGGTACCCATGGCTGATGTTAGAACAACCTGGGACAAGAAGTAAGACCAGTCTAACACTGCAATATCTGAACCAATGCCTCGCTCAGTGTCTGCTAACACAGCTGGAGGAAGGTCCGCAAATAGACCTGGCAAGAAAAAACAATTTATTATTAAGAAAAAGCCACTTCTTTAGCATTATATATGTTTTTAATGATTACTTCTTCTTCTTTGCGTTCAGTTTTGTAATGTTGTCTAAACCATGAGATGGGTTGCCTCTATGAAGCTTCATGTCAGTTGGGGTTCCTTGAGAGTTCCTCATAGTTTGCTCTGTAAGCTTCGTTCATGAGACCATGTTTCATTGGTGTATGAATGTATGGTGGACATGACTGCAGGATGTTTAATGATTAAAAATAGTTTATTCATCATCATCAGATAAGTAAAGTCAAGTTGTAATGGATAATTTTGTTTTGTTTGCTCTGTATTCTGGTATTCAAGACACATAATTTAGCACCTCCAACTGAATTTTGCTAGAAGGATTACTTTCCTTATCGCCTGTGTGTTGTCAGGGCCCTCAAGAGGAGTAAAGAATAGTAACACTGCGACCAGCAAGACATGCTGTAAGAGGTAACTGAGGCAGGAGCCTAGGGAAGGTACCCTAGTGAATAAAAAACTTCCCAGAAAACGGATGTGCTGGCCTACTTGTAGGCGCATAACTGGCACAACTTAAGATTGCTCTTAGGCTCGGATCACATACAAATCACAAAGAGTGGTTAACTAGTGGTAACGTATGGAGCATTAGAAGAACAAGAACTTTCCTTGTCACCAGGGTCCCTCACCATTAAGGTGAACCTTACTCTGACTTCAAGTGTACTTGTAAATTATATGAAAAAAAAATGAAAATTGTGGTATATCCTTTACAGGACGTAGCCATTAACCACAGTAAACGAGTCTTTGATTTTCTAGGCACCACTTATACGTTCAGTAGTCTGCCATTGCCTTCTGAACGAAGAGATCTATTTTACCTTTTGTAAAAATCCCACGGAAACGAATTTGCTTTCAAACTTGTCTACTATGGGGTTTGAACCAGGTATGCTTGGGTTTGTAATCGAGCTCACTACCGCTTGAGCTACAGACACTCACCGTAAATTATATCCCCAAGTAAAATATCAAGATCTCCTGTAATTCAACTTTGTACCGTCTACACACTGATAATTTTTGACCAAGCTGTCATTGAACCCCAAAATGGCCACAAACACTGAGTGTTATCAACTTTGCTCTCAGTAACACAATCATAAGGGATATGATTATGAAAAAAGATATTCCCAAAGACCTCAGTAGAACAGACCAGATCATTATATTTCAGGAACGCAACGGGACATTTGTACTCAAATACTCAATACTAACACAGTAAAAAGAAAGTAAGTAAAGGAACCCTTCCACACCTTGTGGTACATAGGTGAATACAGTGTTAGGCCTGTATTTTTCATTGACTGTCGGCACACGATGGGTGATGTGGTCAGCATCACGCCGCCGCCTTTACTTCCCAGAGCATGTCTGGTACCCAGTTGAGGCTGGGTCGACGTGAGAGCCGCGTGGTCAGGAAAATTCCACGCGCACTGCGGAGTTGAACCCGACCACCAGCCTTGAGAAGCGAGTTCACTAACAACTACGCTACCGCGGCTCTCACTAACACAGTATGACAACCAAAATATGAGCAGATTAAAACAAGTTCTGCCTGTGTATTGCCAGGGATCGCAAGGGGAGCAAAGAATAGCAACAATGTGACCTACAAGGCATGTTGTAGGAGGTGACTGTGGTAGGGGTCTAGGGAAGCTACCCTAGTAAATAAAAAGCCTCACAGAAATTGGATGTGCTGTCCTACTTGTAGGCGCATAACTGGCACAACGTACAATCGCTCTTAGGCTCGGATCACATACAAATCACAAAGAGAGGTTTAAGTAGTCGATATGGAGCATTCGAAGAAGAAGGAGAACTAGTTGTCATTCTATGTCTAAGAGATGAGCACAATCGATTCTGCAGTCACAAGAATACAGGATAGGTAATTTAAACCATGTATACATGCACCCCAGACTTTAGAGCACATACTTCAAGACTACCCTGAGTACAAAATATACTGAGACAAACTCACTGACCTAGTGAAATAACACTGGAAAGAAATCTACATAGACCTCTGTGTGAGCTACAAAAGGGCAGTGAAGTTTATATACGTCTAAAAAAAGGTTCTAAAGTTGAAGGATTGACTTCAATGCACTGGGTTTTCCCAATATGGTTCTGTCCCTCTCTGCAGAAATGGCACACTACCTGCTGAGAGTATTGCACAAAGTACGAACTCCTGCAACAATCCTAGGTGTCTCTGGAAAAAAATGCGCTCATGAACAGAAAGGCATTTCCCTGATTCGAACCGATGACCTTTGGAAAGGCTAAACTTAAGGTCAAGGCAAAGGCATAACCACTTGCCCACAGAGACCACCCAGTTTATACAAGAGACAACAATAAATATATTTCCACAGAGACCACCCAGTTTATACAAGAGACAACAATAAATATATTTCCACAGAGACCACCCAGTTTATACAAGAGACAACAATAAATATATTTCAACAGAGACCACCCAGTTTATACAAGAGACAACAATAAATATATTTCCACAGAGACCACCCAGTTTATACAAGAGACAGCAATAAATATATTTCCACAGAGACCACCCAGTTTATACAAGAGACAGCAATAAATATATTTCCACAGAGACCACCCAGTTTATACAAGAGACAACAATAAATATATTTCCACAGAGACCACCCAGTTTATACAAGAGACAACAATAAATATATTTCACAATATTTCAAATGAGCAAGTTTTTTCATTAGTTTTTTATTTTTAGTCGTCGGATCATCATCACTGTACGTCCAACGAATTAGTCAATTAGTGCTCCGATCTCCCACTCAGTATGTCTCTCAGAGTGTGGCGACTAACGACCCCAGTTCTTTGTTGGTTTACTATTCATCTTTGTCTACCAGCATAGTGCTCTTGTCTAGCTACACCACACTGAACTTGAAATTCTTGCAGTCTAGTTAGTGTGGTA
The DNA here is from genome assembly GCA_020796225.1 of Arion vulgaris. Lineage (NCBI taxonomy): Eukaryota > Metazoa > Mollusca > Gastropoda > Stylommatophora > Arionidae > Arion > Arion vulgaris. The sequence continues at coordinate 42,104,810 of CM036764.1, read as the reverse complement.
GATTCACCACTATTACTTGAATCATGTACCGGGACCCAAATTTGGGCGTAAGGAATAGAACCACTGTTACCTGCCCTGCATGTCGCATGAGGCGACTAAGTAGGTTTGGCTGAAATCGGATACATGTGTCCTAAATGTGTAGAAGTCAACCTACTGCCTTGCAGGATGGCTGGGGACAGCCAAAGGCTAACGGAGAGCGAACCCAGTAAACGCTGGCTGAATCTGGACACATTGCCGAAGGATAAGCACCAGAGCTCTACATGGCGCTGAAGATGTGACGAAACCCACCCATGCTAAGACTGCATGAATCAGATTTCCACATGAATGAATTTATGGAGAGAACTGGTACATCAGTCTTTTAGGTGATCGCGAGAGAGAAAGAATCGTGTACACGTCCTCTCTCCCTAGGGAATTTATAATATCAGCCTGAACAAAAGTGATATCAAGTGAACAAAAAGTTTAGGAAATCAATAAATGAAAATCTAAACATATGAACTTATATACAAAAATTAACACACAGTTCATGACATTTTCAAACAAAATTTGTTGGTCACCTTTTTATTTGTATGATACTTGGACACAAGCATGTACGGAATGGTGGTGATGGTGGAGTAGGCAAACCCAGTGGCTGCTGCCATTAAGTTGACAACATATATATGTCGTATCAACACCATGCCCATCATAGAAAACACAAAAGTTACCATTCCCAAAGTGAAGGTTGTCTTATACCCGTAAACGATGGTCAATCGCTCAATGAAAATGAAAAAATGCTGAGAAAATACAGTGTAACAGAAGACCCCAACTGGCAATACGAACACCCTCATCATAAGCTTTTCCTTCCACACTGTTCTCAGGTGCATTTGGGTTACCACCATACACAACCTGTGAAGATAAATAGGTGGAACTCATGTCAAAATTGGAAGCACAACAAGTATCTTTGTTTCTTTTTAAAAGCACATTAAAAATAAATTTCTAGAAAATTATAGTTAGGTATAAATTTGAATGCTGTGAACGATACAAGAATGGAAGTCTACAGTGAATGATACATGCATGAAAGAAAATCTATAGTGAATGATACATGAATGGAAATCTACAGTGAATGATACATGAATGGAAGTCTACAGTAAATGATACATGAATGGAAGTCTATAGTGAATGATACATGAATGGAAATCTACAGTGAATGATACAAGAATGGAAGTCTACAGTGAATGATACATGAATGGAAGTCTACAGTGAATGATACAAGAATGGAAGTCTACAGTGAATGATACATGAATGGAAGTCTACAGTGAATGATACAAGAATGGAAGTCTACAGTGAATGATACAAGAATGGAAGTCTACAGTGAATGATACATGAATGGAAGTCTACAGTGAATGATACAAGAATGGAAGTCTACAGTGAATGATACAAGAATGGAAGTCTACAGTGAATGATACATGAATGGAAGTCTACAGTGAATGATACAAGAATGGAAGTCTACAGTGAATGATACATGAATGGAAGTCTACAGTGAATGATACAAGAATGGAAGTCTACAGTGAATGATACAAGAATGGAAATCTACAGTGAATGATACATGAATGGAAGTCTACAGTGAATGATACATGAATGGAAGTCTACAGTGAATGATACATGAATGGAAGTCTATAGTGAATGATACATGAATGGAAGTCTACAGTAAATGATACATGAATGGAAGTCTACAGTAAATGATACATGAATGGAAGTCTACAGTGAATGATACAAGAATGGAAGTCTACAGTGAATGATACATGAATGGAAGTCTACAGTGAATGATACAAGAATGGAAGTCTACAGTGAATGATACAAGAATGGAAGTCTACAGTAAATGATACATGAATGGAAGTCTACAGTGAATGATACATGAATGGAAGTCTACAGTGAATGATACAAGAATGGAAGTCTACAGTGAATGATACATGAATGGAAGTCTACAGTGAATGATACATGAATGGAAATCTACAGTGAATGATACATGAATGGAAGTCTACAGTGAATGATACATGAATGGAAGTCTATAGTGAATGATACATGAATGGAAGTCTACAGTGAATGATACATGAATGGAAGTCTACAGTAAATGATACATGAATGGAAGTCTACAGTGAATGATACATGCATGAAAGAAAATCTATAGTGAATGATACAAGAATGGAAGTCTACAGTGAATGATACATGAATGGAAGTCTACAGTAAATGATACATGAATGGAAGTCTACAGTGAATGATACAAGAATGGAAGTCTACAGTGAATGATACATGAATGGAAGTCTACAGTAAATGATACATGAATGGAAGTCTATAGTGAATGATACATGAATGGAAGTCTACAGTGAATGATACATGAATGGAAATCTACAGTGAATGATACATGAATGGAAGTCTACAGTGAATGATACATGAATGGAAGTCTACAGTAAATGATACATGAATGGAAGTCTATAGTGAATGATACATGAATGGAAGTCTACAGTGAATGATACAAGAATGGAAGTCTACAGTGAATGATACATGAATGGAAATCTACAGTGAATGATACAAGAATGGAAGTCTACAGTAAATGATACATGAAAGAAAATCTACGGTGAATGATACATGAATGGAAATCTACAGTGAATGATACATGAATGGAAGTCTACAGTGAATGATACATGAATGGAAATCTACAGTGAATGATACATGAATGGAAGTCTACAGTGAATGATACATGAATGGAAATCTACAGTGAATGATACATGAATGGAAGTCTACAGTGAATGATACATGAATGGAAATCTATAGTGAATGATACATGAATGGAAATCTACAGTAAATGATACATGAAAGAAAATCTACGGTGAATGATACATGAATGGAAATCTACAGTGAATGATACATGAATGGAAATCTATAGTGAATGATACATGAATGGAAATCTACAGTGAATGATACAAGAATGGAAGTCTACAGTAAATGATACATGAAAGAAAATCTACGGTGAATGATACATGAAAGAAAGCAGAATGTGAATGATATATAATGTGAATGATATATGAAGTGGAGTCTACTATGAGTGATACATGAAGTGAAATCTTGTTTAGTGGTTACTGTATCAACATCATAACCCTCATGACAGAATCATAGCAGCTCAGCCTTCCCCAGCAGATGTCATCCATAGGGTATGCCCGACCTATCGTCATTTTCTCCTCTTTACCTGGGTCATCATAGGTTCCTGTCCGGTTCTTATCCACAAGGCAAGACCATATGTATATACAATAATAACATAATTTCTTGTGTTATCTACTCATCATCATCAAATAGCTTGTCCTGAGCAGAACTTTACCACCCCAACAGTTCTCTGGAATTTCTCTCTCATAGGCCAGATGTCCTGCCTCTGCAGCCGTCATGTTCAAACCATCAGTTACACCCCGAATCCATCTTCTCCGTGGTCTTCCTCTTCTTATATTTGCCGGTATGCCTCCTTCCATGATGGTCTTCTCCAGCCCTTCATGTCTTTTTATGTCCAAAATATCTCAATTTTCTCATTTCTTATTTGTAGCTTTCTTTGATTTTGAGTTCTTTCTGGATAGATCTATTTGTTCTCGTCTCTGTCCAAGATATACGGAGGACTCTTCTGTAACACTTATATTCGAAAGCACATATACTGTGCTATAAAGCACATATATATGTAACCTACTATCAGTTGAAAATTTCGAGATCTGCTTTCATATTGCTCAAATCTCTTCATTCACTTAAGAATCACCTGAGTGGTTACCGGGCCCAAATTTGGGGTGTAAAGAGTAGAACCACTGTTACCTGCCACGCATGTCATAAGAGGCGACTAAGGAGGTTTGGCTGAAATCGGATGCACGTGTCCTAAACATGTAGAAGTCTATGCGTTTAGGGCTACCAAACCAATGTGCAACGTATACACATTCTTGGCAAAGATCAAACATATCACAAAGAGTGATTAAAATTGGTCGTAAAGAACGAACGCAAAGAAGAAGAAGAAGACTTAAGAGTAACGATAACTCTGGAAATTGATCATGCTTACATCTATATGGATCTATTCCACCTCTTTTGGTAGGTCGTAACTGGGGTCACCAGGTTGATTGTTCTTTCAGTCTGTGCCGTCCTTAATAACATTAGTATTTTTGTGTAGTCAGTGTTACTGGTTTGCAAATGAGTTTGATCTGGGCGATAGAATGGCAGTGATAGGAGACCAAGCATATATCTCTTCCCAATGGGAGTATGTCTAGTGCAGTTGAGGACTATAAGCATGTTTTCATTCTGAACACATTTCAGGTGCACACAGTATGACTGATATCATGAGGATACCAAGTCTGTTGTCCACCATGCATATAACCAGTTAATGGAACAGAAAAACAAGTAGCTGCTTCTGAAATATGCAATGCTACTGTTGCCTTGTAGTTTGATTGGGGACAATCAAAGGCTAGCGGAGTAAACCGTATACAAAAATGGACGGCAGGCAAACCAAGTAGTCCAAAAAAGACAGGTTTTCTGGGCAGATGATGCTCATCAACCCGGGAGGGTAGGTCGTCTAAAGGTAGCTACCCTAAAAGAAAATAACACCCTGCTGCCTTACAGGTTGGCTGGGGACAGCAAAAGGTTAACGGAGAGCGAACCCAGTAAACGCTGGTTGAAATTGGACACTTCACCGAAGGATAATCACTAGAGCTCCAAAATGGTACTGAACGTTGTGATGTAAAATTGCGTTCTTGGCAAAGGCTGTGTATATATTACAATTAGAATGATAAACATGGATGAAAAAGAATTATAGTGAGAGAGAGAGAAATATGCAACCATCATAACTTTTAGAGCTGCAAGACAGCTGATAGTGGGCCTGCAACATTGTATTATTTGTTCAACATGTCTAAAAGATAGGATGTGATCAAAGTTTATCCCAAGATAGTAAAGTCTGTTAGGATGATAAATAGCCTGTCCATCATCATTGCACTTCGATGAGTAGCCATGTGTGCTACAATCTCTTTCTACAAGGAAGATCTCAGCTGAAGTGCATGAACTCCTAGCACTGGCGAGGGACTAATTGTAATTTTGAAGATGGTGAAGATATTTATATCGGAATTTAAAAAAAAATCTTTTCAAATTAACTTTGCCCAGGCTGCGGTTTTCTAGCCTGCTCTTCTCAATTTTGAACTTCCAAGGGTTCTTTTATGTGCTCAAATTGAACACAGAACCAACGTTTTATCTTCCGTCTCCGATAGGATTAGAACTTGATCTCACCTACATTGAGATCAGGGATCTCTGGAAAAATATCCAGATGGCTCTACAAAGGAACGAACCTGGTACCTTTGGCACAAGAGACAAGCACCTAATCTCTACACCACAGAGACCCCCCTGCTCCCCAACAAATGTGATTCCTGGTAGGTAGGGCTTGGCTATGGAATTATGTAAAGATAAGATGCAGGTCTTTCAGGGCTGACCTGGTATTGAAACTCCTTACACTGTGACGTTGACTGTGAATGAATGGAATTATTCAAAATGTGAATGGTAAAAAATATGATGAATTATATCTAAGTAGATCTCAAGATGAAGGATTGACTTCCCTGTACCGTGTTTCCCTATACGGCTGATCCCTCCTTTAGAAATGGCATGTCACCTGCCTAGAGTGCATGTCACCTGCCTGCAGGAGTGCATGTCACCTGCCTAGAGTGCATGTCACCTGCCTAGAGTGCATGTCACCTGCCTAGAGTACATGTCACCTGCCTAGAGTACATGTCACCTGCATATAGTACATGTCACCTGCATAGAGTACATGTCACCTGCCAAGATTATTGCACAAATACACAAACTCTGTAGCTCCAGCAACAATTCTAAGGGATCTCTGGAATAAAATGCACTTGTGTTAAACGACATTGTCAAGATTTGCGCTCGTGTGGTGCCGGGGCCAGTAAGGGAAGCAAAGAATAGTACACTGCGACCTACAAGGCGACTGATGTAGGGGCCTAGGAAAGTTACACTAGTAAATAAAAAGCATTGCAGAAATCGGATGTGCTAGCCTACTTGTAAGCGCATAACTGGCACAATGTACAATCGCTCTTAGGCTCAGATCACATACAAATCGCACAGAGTGGTTAATAAGTGGTCGATATGAAGAATTCAAAGAAGAAGTCAGGATTTGAACCCATGACGTACAGAATGCAAGACAACTGACGAACCTCTTCGTCATAGATACCCACCTCAGCCCCACCAAAAACAAATGATGTAAGTATCACACAATATGAGCACATAATAACTGATGCTAATTGATAAATTGTTACTGACAATATGTTTATATGGTTAGAAAAATGATAAAACTATCAATCAAGTGCTGCTGAGCCGGTTGGCGTAGGCGATCAAATCTCTCTACATCTGTCTATCTCTGGTATATATCAACTCCATTGTTGAACCCCATTTCAAGCGTTCCAGAATGTTGTCTCTTTGTCTTCCTATATCTCTATGCCCCTGTATTTTGCCTGCTGTAACCAAACATTCTAAACTGCGCCTTCTAATTATATATCCAAAAAACATCGATTCTCATTCGATTGATTAGATTTCGATATGAATCTCCGACAAGATCTCCTCATTGGTCTTTCTAGCCGTCCATGGAACTTTCAACATTCTTCTGAGAAACCACATTTCTGTGGCCTCCAATGTTACTATAGAAGAAACTTATCTACTTATTTAGCCTGCCTGTTTGTAGCGTTGACGACGGGTGACAAACCCACTGTGAGTGCGGTTCAATTCCGCGGGCTGGTAGAAAAGCCATAGGTTCTCCAGATTTACGGTGTTCGTGCCACCGAACTGAAGGGCTGAAAACTCAAGTGCTTCTGGATCGGAAAAAAAATCTACTTATTTAAAAAAAAATTGCTATAGTGAGGATTACAGTATGGTTACTGTGCCACATAATATGATGAAGCCACATAATGATGAAGCACATAATATGAAGTCACATAATATGATGAAGTCACATAATATGATGAAGTCACATAATATGATGAAGTCACATAATATCATGAAGCCACATAATATCATGAAGTCACATAATATCATGAAGTCACATAATATGATGAAGCCACATAATATCATGAAGCCACATAATATGATGAAGTCACATAATATGATGAAGCCACATAATATGATGAAGTCACATAATATGATGAAGCCACATAATATGATGAAGTCACATAATATCATGAAGCCACATAATATGATGAAGTCACATAATATGATGAAGCCACATAATATGATGAAGCCACATAATATGATGAAGTCACATATATCATGAAGCCACATAATATCATGAAGCCACATAATATGATGAAGTCACATAATATCATGAAGCCACATAATATCATGAAGCCACATAATATCATGAAGCCACATAATATCATGAAGTCACATAATATCATGAAGCCACATAATATCATGAAGCCACATAATATGAAGAAGTCACATAATATGATGAAGCCACATAATATGATGAAGCCACATAATATCATGAAGCCACATAATATCATGAAACCACATAATATGATGAAGCCACATAATATGATGAAGCCACATAATATCATGAAGCCACATACTACCATAAGTCACTAAAACTAAAGATGAAATGGCTGATAATATTTGCACAAACAGTTTGTCAAACTCAACACTAACCTGGCCAACATAATCTGTGTAGTAAATATTAAATCCCATGATGGCTGTCCATGAACAGACATCAGCAAATGCTAAATACTTGAGCACAACAGGAATTTTAAACAGTTGAATTAGTTGATACGGCACCAACTGTCTGCCACACCAACACACACAGCCTATAACGGAGGTTAAGCACCTGCCTTGATTAGGCAGACATGTGGTGAGTTTTAAGAAGATAGACTGAATAGTTTGAAGGATTTTCCATATACTTCTCTGCCGATGCTTAGAACCTCTAGTTCTGAGATGACCTATTTCAGTTCCATCATCTGAGTTGCTGCTGGACTCATAACCACTTTCATGAGTAATTTGTAGTTTTGGCGCTGTCGTTGTTAAGTTCATGTGATTAGATGATGATGATAAAGGCAAGGATGAGTTGACAGTGGCAATATCAATGGGGGTTATTGCTTTTAATAAAGGTACTTCTTTGGCAATCCAAGGTGGCCGCAACATCAAGGTAAAGACAATGATGAGAAGTGAAAAAATTGATGCTTCCTGCCCTCCAAAATAGATCCCCAGAGGATTTGCTGTCCAATCGATGGCTGTCAGAAGGTACCCAATGATACCCCCAGAACTTATCATTAAAGAGTAGACTGTGAATATTTTTTCATTCTGTTCCGAATTTTTGGAAGCATCATTGAGAAGAGCTTCACAGGGGGTAAGGCTTGCTTGTGTTGTAAAGTCTAAAAAAACGACTCCAACGGCTAGAGCTATGGATCCCAACCTTTTGCTGATTGGTCCAACACCGACTATCAATGAGATAAAATATTCTCCAAATGGAATCAGATATAGAGCACATACTAGAAGCAGTGCGAGACAAAGGATAAATGGTCTCCTACGACCAAACTGACTGTAACATCTATCGCTGGCTCTTCCAATAACAGGCACAAAGAGGAATCCCAACAGGGGACCCATCCCCAATAAGAAACCCATATTCTCCTCTGAATAACCAGCCTTGAGAAGCATCGTGGATGTATGTGAAACCAGCACACGCAACAATCTCCACACCACAAACTACAGCGTTCAACAGTAACATCTGTAGCATGCTGAGGGTCACCTTCGGTACCTTGACAGATGTTGAAGATGAAGTCATATCCAGTACAACTGCTGATAGTGGCTCCATGGTTATTAGGTTGACCCTGAGAAGTTGCTAAACTGATTCGCCTGGAAGTGAAGATGTGCTCTTATTTGGCTCTAAGTCATGAACTTGTGACCTGATCAAGAACAATAAAACATCATAAGTTGAACATTAACTCATTGATCTAAGAGACTAGCAATATGTACTCATCTCTCCTTATTATTCATTTTGCTTGCTTATGTGATACCATACATACATGTCTTTATCCTCAAACGCCAATTTATTAAATATCACCGCAGCCTCCCCTCAGTTTTTTTGTCATGATCTGATCTGATCCGCTCCGACCAGCTCAGATTTGTAACTTTCCATACATCGTCTCATTCAATAATATAAACAACATTCAATAGATAAGGTTGTCAGTTCAGATATATACATGCACTATTTTTGTTCCTCTCTGTTCATGAATGTACGATATTTCATCACTGCTGTTATCTGTGTTGTTTGTGAGCAGTCTATTTATTCTCTCACAACAAATAAATATGATGTGCATAAACACACTGAGTTCAAATATCATTTAAATATGATATCATACAAACTAGCACCCAAGTAGTGAGACAATCAAAGTATTGCTTAAGTATGAAATAATAAATATGATGTAGGATATACACACTGAAGTACTTAATCTATAAATTTAAAATGAACATCACTGACAAACTAGCACCAAGTAGTGAGACAATCAAAGTATTGCTTAAGTATGAAATAATAAAAGTATGTACGTGATAGGATATGACAGGAGGCTGAGAGTACGTTCAGATCGGTATAATTATACTGCAAGACTGCCAACAGCTAACAGGCCTGAGAAACAAAACCTGGTCAGAAAATAAAGAGTTTAATGAGAAGCTGTACGGAGCGACGGAGTCCCTAAAGACAACAGCAGAAATCATGAGAAAATCTGGTACATTAGCCTAAGCGGGAATCGAGAGAGAGAGAGAGAGAGAGAGAGAGAGATCGGTATAATTGAGCATAAATAATCTTGAGAGTGCCGATAGCATAGTTGCTAGTGCATTGCTATATATGCACTTGATTCAAGTAATAAATTTCACAGCTGGAGTGGAATTTTGTCTACCATAAGGCTCTCAGGTAGACGCGACCTCAGTTGAATTGAGCTGAATACCTCCCATACAGCTATACGCTTTATAGGGTCTGCAAGTAATTTCTCCATGCCGCTCTACCCTGTGCAACTCGTTTATGGATATCTTTTATGGAATTGAGTCCTATATTTTTCACCCCACTCAGCAAATTTCGTTTCAGGGTTTCCCTATGGCGCCCTTTCTTCTTTGAACCCTTTGTCTTCCATTTCAAAGACTGCTTTGCAATTATTAACTCACTTTTTCTCAGAGCATACATCTCCATCTTCTCTTTCTTATAACAGTTGATAACTAGAGGCTGGTCAGAAATGTCGGATTTCATCATATATCCTGAATTCTACTTTATGCTCATTATTTTTGGCCGACATCTACTTTCAAATGTATTAAACTTTCTATATCTTTGGCTATTTTGCAAGTGTGGTTGGTATATGTTATATGTTAGAAAGAATATTAGTATTGGGTACCAGAGAAACACTGGGAAGTAAAGGCGACTGACATGATATTAACCACATCACCCATTGTGTACTGTTGGTCACAGAAAAATACGGGCCAAACACCGTTTCCTCCAATATTTAGGGGGTCTCTGTGGTTAAGTGATTATGCCGTTGCCTTGCGTTCTGAAGGTCGCGGATTCGAATCCGGACCGCGATGCTCTGCTCACTAATATATTTTTTCTAGAGATCCCTAAGATTGTTTACCGCAGCTACGAGTTCGCGCTTGTGTAATAATCTCGGCAGGTGGCATGTCATATCTGCGTTGATGGATCGAGTCGTATAGTGTACAATCCGGTGCAATGAAATCAATCCTACGTCTTTAGATCATCTTTAGATACATCCTCGATATAGATTTTGCTATAAAAATGAGTCCTTTACTCTATACTTGATCATCTCACAGTGGGAAGGATTAAGGCAATGTGTAGAGCGCTCGTTTTTCTGCTTGATCATCTCACAGTGGGAAGGATTAAGGCAATGTGTAGAGCGCTCGTTTTTCTGCTTGATCATCTCACAGTGGGAAGGATTAAGGCAATGTGTAGAGCGCTCGTTTTTCTGCTTGATCATCTCACAGTGGGAAGGATTAAGGCAATGTAGAGCGCCGTCTCGTTTTCTCAAACAATGATAGCGAAAAATAGTTGTGGGTTTATTTTTCACAGTGAGAAAAGGAATTGAACCTCTACCTTCTGCACACTGGATTAAAAAGCGACATGCAGTTCATACTCAACTGTATGCAAATGTTACGGGACGTTTTGTATGGTATCAATGTTCTCACAGTACTCTGTACGTGACTGCCACACAATACCAGTGGGTAGTTTATATTGTGTGATAATATTTCCTTGAAATAATCTAGATTATATTGGCATGTCCACGTCAATCTATTTGCGTATGTGTCATTGATTTGTAACGCGTTCTGCACCATAACTAAAATACTCCCCGTCTTATGTAGGCCAGGTTGTGTTCTCTCTATCTATATTGTTGCTAATATCAATAAGAGGGAAGACGGCAATAAAACTATATATCAAAGACAAAATATATAAAAACACGGAAGTAATGTCGTTTTACGAGTACATGGGAGAAGAAAACCCACACCTGAAATCAACGTTTCGACAAACTGGGATTTATCAAGCAACGAATACAAAATCCGTTACGGGTTTAAAAAAATAAAAAAAAAAGCAATATACGACACATACGACACACGGCAGATAGACAATAAGAAAGCAAAAGTCATATACGACACACGGCAGATAGACAATAAGAAAGCAATGGTCATATACGACACACGGCAGATAGACAATAAGAAAGCAAAAGTCATATACGACACACGGCAGATAGACAATAAGAAAGCAAAAGTCATATACGACACACGGCAGATAGACAATAAGAAAGCAAAAGTCATATACGACACACGGCAGATAGACAATAAGAAAGCAAAGTCATATACGAACGGTAGAATAAGAAGGAATTAATAATTTTGCGCTGATATTAATAAAAATAAAATTCCCCGTAGTCTTTTCAGAACTTGGATATGAAGTATCTGTCCTTTCTCGTTTCTAGACCCAAGTGTGCAGGAGGTAGGAGAGCCAATTAATTTCCTCACGTGTGGAACGTCGAGTGTGTGATTGAACCCACAGCCCTCGTGTCCGAGTTGATAGAGGAACGCTTATGCATGACGTTAATCCATCATACACGATGACATTACTCAATGTAAATGTACCGCATGTGGTATCAGACAAGTGTTTTTGGCCTTAGGTTTGTCTTCTATAAATTGCTTCTTCTTCTTCTTAGTGTTATTCCTTTCTATTTCTTCTTCTTCTTTGCGTTCGTTCTTTACAACCAATTTTAATCACTCTTGTGATATGTTTGATCTTTGCCAAGAACGTGTATACGTTGCACATTGGTTTTGGTAAGCCCCTAAACGCATAGATTTCTACACGTTTAGGACATGTACATCCGATTTCAGCCAAACCTCCTTAGTCGCCTCTTACGACATGCATGGCAGGTAACGGTGGTTCTATTCTTGACACCCCAAATTTGGGGACCGGGACCCACTCTGGCGTCCCTTTTCTATTGAAAATAGATAATAGGACTGCAACTTGATATATTGTTTTCAACACAATTTTATTTCTTAGTTTTAAAAAAAAAATGCAGTTTCTGTAATAGCTACTTTTATAACTGATTTAGGTTGCTAGTCCTATGGAAGGGGGCATCCGGGCAAAGAAAAGAGGAAGACCACGGAGAAGGTGGGTTCATCATCTCTTCTTCTTTGCGTTCGTTCTTTACGACCAATTTTAATCACTCTTTGTGATATGTTTGATCTTTGCCAAGAACGTGTATACGTTGCACATTGGTTTGGTAGGCCCCTAAACACGTTTAGGACACGTGCATCCGATTTCAGCCAAACCTCCTTAGTCACCTCTTACGACATGCGTGGCAGGTAACGGTGGTTCTATTCTTGACACCCCAAATTTGGGCCCCGGTAACCTGTCGGGCGGAATTCATGATGTAACTGATGAAATGAGCATGACGGTTGCAGAGGCGGGACATCCGACCTATGAGGAAGAGAGAGAGAGAGAGAGAGAGAGATTCCGAAAGACTTGCAAAGTTCTGCCCAGGACAAGCTATGTGATGATGATGGGTCTTAACCAGAACGTGAAAAAGCTGAGAAAATATTGTAGCAATAGAGAGCAGACATTTGTAAACATGGGTTACTGATACAACTTTAGTAACATAAAACATATATGTTCTTCCCCTTCCCATGATCTGGAAAGTGAAGAAAAGAACCCAGGTTCATGCTATGAGGTATATTGGAGCATATGGTGTTAGGAAGGTATTTTTGACTGAAATCTGATGCACGTGTCCTAAATGAGTAGCAGTCTATGCGTTTATGGGCCTACCAAACCAATGTGCAACGTATACACGTCCTTGGCAAAGATCAAACATATCTCAGAGAGTGATTAAAATTGGTCGCAAAGAACGAACGCAAAGAAGAAGAAGAAGAGAAAGGTATTTTTCTTTGACCATCAACACAAGATGAGTGATCTTGTCAACATCAGTGTTTACTTTCCAGTGTTTCTTTAGTACTCAACAGAGATTGGGTCGGTCTCAGAGCCGTTACGTTCGGAATATGCTAGGTTATATTACGTACCAAATAAATTAAATGTAACGATAAGGAATATCCGTATTATTAACATTTTTCATGAATAAATAACAATAGGCTTACACAATTGTGTAACATTTCAATAAAGCTTACAGTGTTCTATCAAACATATATCACAGACCCATCAAGGAGAATGTCTGATTTCCGACTAAGCTAAACAGCCTTATGTAACCGGCGGGAGTGGGGCCGAGTGGTTACCGGGGCCCAAATTTGGGTGTAAAGAATACAACCACTGTTACCTGCCATGCATGTCGTAAGAGGCGACTAAGGATGTTTGGCTGAAATCGGATGCACATGTCCTAAACGTGTAGAAGTCTATGCGTTTAGGAGCCTACCAAACCAATATGCAGCGTATACACGTTCTTGGCAAAGACCAAACATATCACAAAGATTGATTAAAATTGGTTGTAAAGAAGGAACGCAAAGAAGAAGAGTAACCGGAGACCACGGTTTGATCAATTTCTTTTGGTTGAAACGTCTATTTAGTCTGCATTTGTAAGAGGTAAAACTTTGATTTGAAAAGTTCATCTTCGTGGTCCAATAAGTATATTTCTGATGACCTGATATTGACTGCAAGGCAGCAGGTTGTCTTCCTTATTAATATTTCCCTCCTTGTGACTAGAGCTTATATCTACTATTGCTGGCTGGATGGTTCACATCATTGAACACATGAGATATATTTCATTAAACTAGAAGTATTAGTGCTAGTTGTTGCTTCCTCACATCCTGTTAAACCCAACTAATCCATTTTCTTTTCAAGACTGATTATTCACTAAGTATGAAGCTAGGTTATTGCGAAGCTGACAATCCATGTCTATGGCTGTACCAATATGAGTCAACAGTAGACGCGCCGTGATAGAGTAAAGGGGATGTTCTGTCAATCATTTAATCAGAGATTATATTCATAAAAGTGTTCATATTATAACAATATATATATATATATACAATTAGTTTATTTGTCCTAAGTGTGGGATATTATTTAAAAGACTACAGCAGTGGTTCCCAAACTTTGCATTACTGTGGACCCACACAAGAAAAATACATTTGGTCTGCCGCGGACCTACACAAGTTTCTAGATATGAAAATCTTTTATCACAGAATTATTATTACACCACACCAATAGTCAAGCCGACTTAAATTTATCAGATTGCGTCAGACTTCAAATGATCTTTCATTTTGTCCTGTCAGACACTTAGACTTTTGTCTGGTTCCTTTGATTTCGCAGTGAAACTATTTTACCACTGTTGTTAAACATGTTTTAAAATTTCTTTTTTTCTGTTTGAAATGTCAAAGATCATAATATTTCTTCAAGCGCATGAGGACCTATGTGCGTGCCTCGCGGACCACAGTTTGTGAAACGCTGGCCTTCTTCTTTCTCGAATCCTGTATGCCTCACAGCGTCAGGTCAGGAAGAGATTTCTAAAACGGGCCCTAGTATGCGCTTCGTAGATAGTCTCTTTCGTCGCCTCTGTTATCTCTGAGGTCCATCTTTGCGTGGCCGGCCTTTTGCTTTGTACCCATTGTATCGGAGCAGCATTGCTCTTTGGGTGCACTGTCTGATGGTAATCTGCTTACGTGACCGAACCATTTAATTTGTTGTTTCTTGATGAAGTCTAGTACTGATGTTGTACCCACTTTTTCCTGATGTCTTCATTTCTCAACCGGTCTCTTCTTGTTACACCCAGCATTCTGCGTAGACACTTCATCTCTGTTGTGACCAGTTTTCTTCTATCGTTTGTTGTCAGCGTCCAGGTTTGGCACTGGTAACATAATGTGGGAGAAAGATTGTGTTGAACATTGCTCTTTTGTGTTCATGGTGACGTGTTTGCATCTTAAAATTGGCGCCATTTGCCCTATCATTTGATTTGCTTTGTTGCATCTGTGTTGAATTTCATTAGTTATTCTTCCATTTGCTGAAAAAATGCTCCCCAGGTATGTGAAATCTTTTACTGATTTAGTAGATGATTATCGATGGAGATGTTGTAGTGTTTTCTCTCTGGCGAATGTCATTACTTCTGTTTTGTCGATGTTAATTCTCATGTTGTATTCGTTACATGCTAACTGGAGTCTGTTGATGTGTTGTTGTAGCTGTTCTTCTGTTGTTGATATGATTGCCTGATCGTCTGCAAAAGAAATTCATTTAAGAGTTCTCCGAGGTTGTTTCCTTCGCTGGTGTTAGCTATTTTACAAATGTGGTCAATGTACGTGATGAATAGCAGCGGGGATAGTACGCAACCTTGTCTTACTCCTGACCCTACGTAAAACTTTTCTGATAATCCTGTATTTGTTCTAATCGTACATTGGCTGTCAGTATAAATGTTCTTGCAAAGGTTGATTAGGTGTTCATTAACCCCATAGGTTGTTAGTATTTTCCACAACTTGTGCCTATCTACGCGGTCGAACGCTTTTTCCCGATCTACAAATGCAACGTGTAAATGTTTGTCGGATTCGATAGTCCTTTCTACTAACTGTCTGAGGGCGAATATTGCGTCTGTACAGCTTTTGTTCTTCCTGAATCCCATTTGGGAGTCATTAAGCTGTGGCTCGATGATGTGGCCGAGCCTTTTCTCAAGTATTTTGCAGAATATTTTCCCAGTGTGGCTCAGTAGCGCTATGCCTCTATACTTTGTACAGTCCCTCTTGCTACCTTTCTTCTTCCAGATGGGAACAATTGTAGCATTCCTCCAATCTTCTGGTGTTTCTTGTGTGATCCAGACTTGGTTGAATAGTCTATGGAGCCAGCTGATTCCTACCTCTTTAGTTGCTTTGATTAGGTCGGCCGGGATATTGTCTGGGCCTGGTGTTTTATTAGGTGGGGCCATAGTTACAGCATTTCTGATCTCTGATAGTGTTATGCTTGGTTCTACTTCTGAAGTTACATTTACTGTGTGTTCTTGAGTGTTCGTTGGTCCTCTTGTTGTAGGTTGAGAAGTTCACTAAAGTAGTTCACTAAAGAAGTTCGCTGGCCTACTAGTTGCATATTAGTTTGTTATATTTATTTAGTGAGTCCTTTGCATAATGTACATCTCACTATAATCCGTACGAAAAAATGTCAATCTCTACCCAGCCTCCTCCATCGTCGTATTGGTCGTTCCCCTGCCTCGTCTTCCAGAAACCATGACCATCATTATTGTTCTATCTAAACCACTTTGACGTGTCATCATCATCAAGTAGTTTGTCCCTTCCCGAACTTGGCTTCCATGGCAGCAGTCCTGAAAAACTCTCTGTTCTGTGCAAGTTGACAGGTGTCAGCAGCAGTCGTTCTCAGATCGTCAACGACATCTTGTACCCATCGTCTTCTAGATTTTCCTCTCATTCTTCTTCCAGGCTCCATTCCATCCAAAATTATTTTCTCTAGGCACTCATGTCCTTTGATGAGTCCGAAATATTTAATTTTCCTTGTTTTTATGCTCTTTAATAGCTAACTCTCTTTAATATCTTTGACATTTAATGTAACCCAAATATTTCAAATTTCCGAGACATGACAATGTTTATGAGTCAAAGTTCCTCAATGTTCCGATCTGGAAGAATGTATATATTTTCAACTTTCTTGTCCAGGATTATTCAATCATATCTCTCAGCGCTTCGTTTAAAAATTCTGATTTCCTTCTTCAAATGTTGTCTAATGGTTCATGATTCACATCCATAGATTATTAGCACAGGAGAAATTAGTTTGGTATTATTACTATATACATAGGACGACCTAAGGAGACCCTGAAACGAACTTTGCTGAGAGAGGCAAGAAATATCGGTCTCAGTTCCATGGAGGAGATTGAGCGAGTTGCCCATGATAGAGCGGTATTGAGAAATTACTTGCTGGCCCTATGTAACGTATAACGGTACGAGAGGACTTATTATTATTATTATTATTACCATAAACGTTTATTTAATGATATTGAAGAGGTGCTCTGTTTTAACACATCATGTTAATACACAATAATAATATAGTTCCTTATATAATGTACATAACCTGGTGAACACAGATAGTTGAAATCGTTGGAAAATAGTGTTGGACAATTTTAATCTCACATGGAGAATAAGGGCTGCTACATGTATATGACTCATCTAAAACAAAAATGAATAATTTATACAATCTAGTCAGCTGTACCTCATCGACTGGTTCAGTTATTTAATCCAGTACTTCCTGTTTCTATTAATACGGCAGTATCGAACATTTGGATAATGGCAAACACTTGACACCAACTATAGTGCGTTTCAAATCTCGTGCCCACACACTTCTTCTAATATCTCAATAACCCTTGCATGAAATACAATGTAATTTTGTATGTGGTGTTCGATTTCCAATGACATTACGAATATATAATTTAAATGTATGTAGGTACAGCCGTTTTACTGAAGCGGTAATTTTCTTATTTTCTTTAATCTTTGACTACCTAATAATTATTGTGGTAGTACAAAATAGAATTTACAGTAATAAAACAAATTTAACACTTTTGATAAGTCATAGTGTATCCACATTTTTCACGTGAGTTGAAATCATTCAAAAAGAAATGACTTTATTTCAACTTGTACCTTCATTTCGATAGAGTTGTCATGTTAAGAGGCCAGGATGATTGTGGTGGTCTTGAAAAAGACCAGATGTGTACATTGATGACAATTTCATGCAAATATCTGTATTGCATATTCTTTTACTAGACGACGTCGGAACTTTGCCGTCTTGTGCCACTACATTGTTGTATGATGCATTGTCCATTATCAGACAAGAATGCTTATCTAATGTCGGAAGTATAGTTTTCTCAATCCACTCTTTAAATATATGACAGTTCATTTCTGTGTGGCAGTCCCGATTATCGGCCGATTTCGAAACAAATAGGA
Source organism: Arion vulgaris (assembly GCA_020796225.1). Classification (NCBI taxonomy): domain Eukaryota; kingdom Metazoa; phylum Mollusca; class Gastropoda; order Stylommatophora; family Arionidae; genus Arion; species Arion vulgaris. The sequence goes on along the minus strand of CM036764.1, from coordinate 42,086,372 downwards.
GTTGAGTATTCTTCAACAGTCCATTTTGTCTACTGCCTGCATGTGCAATTATAAAACTCTGACCTTTGCCACTTGGTACTAATTTCTTAATCGTTCCATCTGATGATTGGCAAACACGTAATCACAAAGTACTGTAGTTTTACAAATTACAAAAACAATGACAAAATACAGCAACGTTTCGACCAACAAGGCCTTTATCAAGCAAACGAACAACAGGAGGGACAAATTAAAAACAAATGGACGACCAAATACAAACGTTTCTAATGAAAATCTGGGAATAAAAACGAATAACGAAATAAATGTAACACAAAAACACACATAAAAACTAGAAATAGAACGGAAGAGAAACAATGAAAAATCTAGTAAATATATAACTTGAATACATGCAACATATACCCATATAGATAGATTACAAGGCATGGGAAGAGAAAGTACTAAGAAGCATAGGAATGTAATACTTGAACCACGTCGTCGCAAGGTACCATACAAAGAAATCAACCGATTCTCCAGAGCAAATCGACTGCGATCATCCGAGGAACATGATCGGATGGCTGTGACCTGGACATCGTGAGCTCCTAAATGGCCAGTATCATTTAAATGGGTGGCTACAGGGTCACAGAGCATTGGCGTATATCGCGCAAGTGTTGGGCGAATCGGTCACTGAGCCTCTTGCCTGTCTCACCGATATAAGCCTTGTTACACCGCTTACAGATAATGGCATAGATAAGATTACGGGACTCGCATGTGAAACCATCGTCAATAACAAACGTGGCTAAAGAAAAGATACAGTACGCGTCTGTATCACATAAGCACACGTGTTGCAACGCCGACGGCCACACTGGACAGTGCCAAAATGAGTCTGGATATTGGACTTACGACGACTGTGTAATAACATATCCTTAAGACTTCTGTCCCGACTGTAAGCCACCAAAGGATAGTTGGGGAAGACAGAACGGGTCTCAGGATCTGACTTAAGGATAGACAGATGACGGAATAAAACATTTTTCACCAGTGAACTATGGGGGTGGAAAGTTAAGATAAGTTTTACTCTGTCAGAGTTAGTAGTCCTATGCTGGCTGGTGAGGGCCTGCTGGCGAGTGATTTTCTGAACTCGATGCAGAGCCGAGACAAGCACCCTCTCCGGGTATAGGCGCCTGCGAAAGAAATCAAGCATCTCTCGAGCTCTCTCAAGAAAATCATCGTCCTCGCTATAAGGCGCAAGAGCTGCGAGAATGGCAAAGAGTCACGACAAGCCGGGGATGGGAAGAAGTATAAAGGAGAAAACTATGTGCATCAGTAGGCTTGTAATATACTGATGTAGTGATAGTGGATAGGCGTATGGTGATAGTAATGTCAAGAAAGTTGACACAAGTAGTGGAGATGTGAGAAGTAAAACGAATAGAAGGGTTGAAAACATTAATGAAATTAATGAAGCGTGACAAATCGGCTTCAGGCATATCAGTAATGCCAATACAGTCATCAATGTATCTGTGATAGACAGACGGAAGGGGCCATCATATGTAGTCCATACTAGGTGTTCAAGATAACCTATGAATAGACAAGCATAACTAGGTCCCATTTTAGTACCCATGGCAACCCCACTGATCTGCTCAAAGAATTGGTCATTAAACTGAAAGGAGTTAAGAGTGAGAACTAGTTCCGCAAGACGAAGGAGAGCAGAAGTTGACACAAGTGGATTAGTTCCCTATTGAGAAAGAACTGGAGAGCTTTAAGACCGTCAGGATGGAAGTATAGAAGTGTACAATGAGCACACATCAAGGAGGAAGAGACGGTAGGTTCTCTCGGGTAGCAACTAAATAGAAGAAAAGACAGACAAAGCGTGGTTCGTATCTTTCAAAAATGACGGGAGTGTGGTGACTATGGGATTAAAGATACTATCAAGGAATTCGGAAATGTGTTCCGTAGGGCAAGAGCAAGCAGAAACGATAGGCCTACCGGGATTGTGGAGTTTATGAATTTTGTGGAGCATATAAAAGGCGGGTTGACACCCAAACAGCTATCGATCACACAGAGTGATGATGCACTAGTAGGAAGGTCGTTCGTGGTAATTAAGTTCTTAATGACTTCACGAACCTTATTATTATTAGACAGAGTGACATCAGTAGGGCTGGTTTATAAAACTGAGTGTCACGCAGTTGGTTATGACCTTCCTGAAGGTAAAGATCTTTGCTCCAGACGACTATAGCTCCGCCTTTGTCGGCTGGTTTGATAACAATGTCATCACGTCGACGGAGGTGTGATAGAGCACGAAATTCCGACGGTGACATGTTAGACTGCCATAGGCGTTTGGGGTGGAGCAGTCCAATATCATGTATAGTATTCTTAATAGCATCAAAAGTTGGACTGCAGATAAGCTATGAAAAACAAATATAATGAAGACACCTATGGCAAGTAATGCAGATATCACACTGGAATCTAAAATGATAAAAATAACAGAGCAGTTCACCTATTTAGGTAGCAATCTTGATTGCACAGGAAATGTTAAAAAAGAAATTATGATACGAATTGGCAAAGCAACATCAGCTTTTAAAAGTCTAAATAAAATATGGAACTGCAAGTTATATAGTATTAAAACTAAATTACGAATTTTCAATTTAAATGTTGTATCAATCCTAACATATGCTAGCGAGAGTTGGAAAATGACTAAAGATATAGAAAGCAAGTTGAATGCATTTGAAAATAGATGTCTGCGAAAAATAATGAATATAAAATGGAATGAATTCAGGAGAAGTGATGAAATCAGAGATATGTCTGGTCAACCACTAGTGACAACTGCTATAAGAAAGAGAAGATGGAGATATGTTGGGCGCACCTTGAGGAGAAATGGTCAACGAATATCAAAGCAGGCATTGAAGTGGGATGCAAAGGGTTCAAGAAAGAGAGTCGACCTAAGGAGACCCTGAAACGAACTTTGCTGAGAGAGGCAGGAAATATCGGTCTCAGTTCCATGGAGGAGATTGAGCGAGTTGCCCAGGATAGAGCGGTATGGAGAAATTGCTTGCAGGCCCTATGTAACGTATAACGGTACGAGAGGATTATTATTATTATTATTCTTGATGTAGAGATCAAGAGCGTTAGAGGCACCAGGTTTGGGTGTCCAGTCATGTTTACGAGTAGAAAACTTAGAAAACATACTCGTGTCAGGACATTGGTCAGTGTCAACCTGGTCAAAACGTTGGTCGAAACGTTGCTGTATTTTGTCATTGTTTTTGTAATTTGTAAAACTACAGTACTTTGTGATTACGTGTTTTGCCAATCAAATAGTTTTACTGCAGTCTCATCTATTTTGTGAACATCTGATGACTGCCCTTCTTTTCCATTGGTGTGGTGAGCATTAATCCATGTTTCGTCTAAATACACAATGTCATAGCTTTGTCGACGTATGTCTCTAACTTCACGCAAATATTTGCTTCCCATCACAACTAGATGCGGTTTCTCACAGATGTTTCTTCCACTGGCTTATGTTCTAAATCCGAAATTAGTGTGAGGCTGGATAATATTGTTGACTTCTCAAAACAGACATTGATATAACATTTCTAATGAGTTTGAAGTTACGATGCAAAAAGTATCATTAATTCTATACGCATATTTTCGTAAATAGCCACATATGGGTCATCTGTACCACAGTATATAAGAACTAGAGAAAAGAGCTATTTTATTATAGTGATACCTCCCTGCCACATATGTTAACACACGCACATTCTAACGAAGAAGTAGCAATTTGAAAAGAATCTCCACAGTAGCTCCGCCATAACAAGGTGCTATAGAAAAGTTCTTAGAACATCCAGGACAGAGAAGAGAAGAAACAAAGACATCCTACAAGACCTAAATATCAAGGAGCAATGACTCTTAAATAACATCATGTTCCGGAAGATGAAATATTTTGGCCACATTAAACGTCACAGTTGTCTGGAGAGAAAGGTAATGGAAGGTATGGTTCCTGGAAAACGAGGCAGGGGACGACCAAGACGAAGATGACAGCAGGACATCAAAGCAACCTTGAACATGATGCTGGAAGAGGCAGGCAAGAGACATATAACTTTTCAGGCGGGCTCTGATGAATGTGACGTTCCGCAAAGGACATGCTACTACTTGAGCTCCGCCATTACCAGTCCCAAGTCTGGACGTGAAAGGGGGATTGCATTATGACATGACAGCCAACTTTAACAGTAATGTAAGTTATTTAAAAACAATAATACAACTATGTCTACATTTCTTGTTTATTTCATGATTGTATTGCAAGTATCAACATTGGTCCCCATGTATACGCTGAGATGATACACCTTTGAATGAGACTTGTCATCAAATGTCATATGTGTGCGTTTACTGTAAAACTAAAATTTCGTTTCAGACTAGCCAAATATGCCGCCAACATCAAAAGAAACCGTTATATTACAAAATCCAGGTTTCCTATAGCAATTTCTTCCATCAGATATTTGCGTCGGTATAATTCTAAGGTTGGGTGCAAAGTTTCGCTACTGTGGAACAGATGGTTTTGCTACAATTTGCATTGGACTGTGGGCATGAGTTGTTGAACGGACTATACCTTGCGTTCTTGGTTGCATTGTACATGTAATTGAAAAGTCTTGGATCCAGTGATTGAATGTACGTCGATTTACTACCAAAACGCACATATCCGTCTGCTCAGGGTTAGAAATGCTCTCACCCTTAGCTTCTAGACAAAAATATTGATACATCTGTATTGTGATGCTTTGTATTGTCACAAAATTTACTCTTATACTCATTGTAAAGATCCTACAATGTGCACGCCTCTGAAAGGAATAAGGCTATTGAAATGACCTTCGAAAAACCAAACGTAACTTGTCCGCTCAATTGTAAACACTTTTGGTCTTCTGGTAAATAACGGGAAAACACTAAAAACACGTGGATATTCTTCTTCTTCTTTTGTCGTCACACTGCTACCGGGTTGTTGCCCAGTGTCGTGGTTTTCTGTTTTTGTCTTGCGCTGTTCTGGTGGCTTGTGTGATTGTTATCTTTGCTCTTTCACAGGATTCTGCTACGCCATCTAACCATCTTTTGAGGTTTTTTAAAATTACGCACCAATAACAACGCTAAAGCTACTGTAAGCGTTTCAAATGTATGTCTAGTCTAGTTCATGTGTGATGTTTTTTGTATACTGCATATAAGCTAAAGTGAAAACCAGCTGTTTGTTTTCATTGCAATTATTTCCTTGCAATGTCATGACGATTAAAAGATCACATGCAAAATATCACCTCTTTACGTTAAAGGGCTCCGGACTTACAGAATTTCAAACATGGGCATGAGTTTTGAAACGCACTATAACTAGATCTTCGCTGTGTACACGAGGGTTAAACTCGATACTATTGGTTATAGTAACTCGACAAAAACAACTGGTAAAGCAAGTCTTGAATAGGTAAGATCTCGGTTGGGACCACCGTCGAGATATGCACATTCTGGCTAAATAATAAATAAGGAGATATCTACTCTCCAAATAGATCATGTATATATAGGTAGCGTTAGAACAACAAGAATGTTGAGAGGAAGTTTTCATACATTTTCCCCACTGCCGATGTGGTCAATCTGTTGTTTCTCACTGTGCTGATGTGGTCAATCTGATGTTTCACACTGTGCCGATGTGGTCAATCTGACTTTTCCCACTGTGCCGATGTGGCCAATCAAAGTGGTCAATCTGACTTTTCCCACTGTGCCGATGTGGCCAATCAAAGTGGTCAATCTGACTTTTCCCACTGTGCCGATGTGGGCAATCTGACGTGTCCCACTGTGCCAATGTGGTTAATCTGACTTTTCCCACTGTGCCGATGTGGCCAATCAAAGTGGTCAATCTGACTTTTCCCACTGTGCCGATGTGGTTAATCTGACTTTTCCCACTGTGCCGATGTGTTTAATCTGATGTTTCCCACTGTGCTGATGTGGTCAATCTAACGTTTTACACTGTGCCGATGTGGTCAATCTGATGTTTCACATTGTGCCGATGTGGTCAATCTGTTTGTCTTGCGTTCTGAAGATTATGGTTTCGAATCTGGTCGGTGTCATTCGGTTCCCGCGCATTTCTTTCGGAAATCTCTAGAATTGTTGCAGCGAAAACGATGAATAGATGGGATAGCAGAATCCTGTCAAAAAGCGGGAAAAACTATAGCGCAAACCACTACAGCAACTCAAGTCAAAAACAGAAAAACCACGATACTGGGCAACACCACGGTAACAGTGTGACGATAAAAGAAGAAGAAACAGAACCAGTAAGAGTTACTAGTCTTACTAATGACTTGTTTCTACTGCATGACCATATGTTACCAGCAACAACATTACGTTAGATTAGCTTATATTTCTTGCTAATCCTTCATTGAATATTTTTTTTAAAATCATCGACAGTAGAAGCAACATAAGGTGAACGGAATGGGCTTGGCGTGAATTCATATACTAGAAAACACATGTCTGATCTGATCGATTCACGTTTACCATTAGTTACTAAAAGATAAAACACATTCATTAAGTTTGTAAGTATTTGTTTGTTTGTTTGTTTGTTTGTTTGTTTGTGTTCGTACTTATCTACCCAGTTAACCTTTTTTGTGATATGTGTGATTTGCTCCCAGAACGTGAGTACTAGATCAATACAGTATGTAGGATAGACCAGAGCCAACTATAAACTTATGGGCCTTCGGACTCAAGTAAGAATTATGGGAAATCAGACCACAACTACACCACGTGACCTCGCATTCCAGTATTGGTGTATATAGACGAATTCATTTTAAAATCAACACAAAATGCTAAATCGAAGTTATATTATGCAACAAGTTAAGTTTAACAATAAGGAATATCAATATTATGAATATTTTTACCAATAAATAACCATAGACTCACAGAATTGAGTAAGATTGCAAAAAAGCTTGCAATGTTCTATCAAACATATATATTTTCCAGCCCCCAACTTAAACTAGGTTATGGATTTTCCGGTCAGTTGTCAAGTCCAGTTAGAGTTAGCTGTGAACAGACACATCCGAATTTCCGTCACAGTGTAATCATATTGTCCATTATGATACAAATATGTACAGACGGGTAACTGTATGATTTGATAAACAGAAAGACCCCAATTTAAAGTACCACATCTGGAGTTATACTGTAGCATAATATCAGATCTAATTGGTCATATTGAGGTCGTCAGATCTGACCCATGTCAATCCGCAGTATTTAAGACTGAACATTTCTGGGTTCTTCTTTAACTGGTAAACTGTTACAGAACAGACATCCTCACGCACATTAGTATTTCTAGGTCTATGAAGGTATCGCTATACATCAAACTCGAAATGCTTCTAGTTATCAGTTATATGAGGACTATTATCATAGCACTCCGGACATGTCCCTATGTGCTCTAATCTCCTCCTCAACAAATCCAGCAGCGTCCAGTGGCCAAATGAAAAAAAGGTCAGCTTGGTAACTATGCAACTTGGACTGGTACGTGTCCTGGGCATGGTAGATTAATTACACGTTCTTGGTGAAAAGTGAGAAAGCTCCCTTGGTCCTTAGATGTTTAGTATAATAAGGCAATAACACGATATAATTACAACAAGACAACCACGATAGCATAGTAGTTATAGTGCAGTTGCTTCGTAGATGCAACTCTCAAGTTGGAGGCGTGATCTCAAGTTAAAAATTCCCAGCTGGAATTGAATTTCTTTTCGCCCAAAATGGCTCTCATGTCGACCCACTCTCAAATGAGTACCAGAAAAACACTGGGAAGAAAAACACTGGGTTGTTGACCACATCGTGTGTCGTTAGTCAAAGCATGACCCGCGTCAACATAAGGCAGACTAACTCAGACGTGAAAACCAAAATTCCTGTTTAATGGGGGCTGGTTTTGTATACGTTTGATATAATTTTTTGTAAGCTTTTTGTAATTTTACTCAATTCTATGAGTCCATGGTTATTCATTGATGAAAAATATGAATAATACTGATATTACTTAGTATTAAACTTAACTTGTAACATAATATAACCTTGGTTTAGCATGTTGCGTTGTTTTTAAAAATAAATTCGTCTTTATACAACAATACTGGAATGTGAGGTCATGCGACGGTTGTGGTCTTATTTCCTAGAATTTATACCTGAGCCCGCCGGTCGTATGTTATCGGAGGCCATGGTCAAAGATTAATACAAGTCTAACACTGTATTCTCCAATATACATCAAAGTGTAAAAAAAAAAGGGTTCATTAAGTTAAACGAACAACAAGCTACATTTTAGACCTGATTCAACAACCTGAGACATTAGGCATCACGTCCAATCATGACCTTTCTTAACCGTGTGACCTACTTAATATGTCAAGCCAGGCTTTCACTTACATCTCGTGATATTTAATACCAGTGAGTTTCGTTATAGTTATTTTATTGTCTACAGCCCAGACTAGAAAGAGTATGATATATGAGTAAAACTATATTTAAAGGTCAATATTTCGAATGTTCGTGTGTCACTGCAGGCTCAACCACCACATGCACAGAATAAAGCCTGCCCAGACTGCACAGTGTGCATGCCAGACAGAAACATAGACTCCAGAGCACATCCTGCAGTCATGTCCATCATACATACACCAACGAAATGAAACATGGCCTCATGAACAAAGTTTACCGACCACAAGCTATGAGGAACTCTCGAAGAACTCCAACTGACATGCAGCTTCATAGAGGAAACCCATCTCATGGTTTAGACGAGCATACGAAACCGAACGCAAAGAAGAAGAATGCTCGCGTACACATCATCATCATCATCGGGTGCCGTGTCTGCTGGCGATCACCAGTTCATTATTTTCTGTCCCCAATGTCGACTATCAACTTTGTTACTGACACTCTTCCATGTTATGAAGCTCTACAGTATTTGTGTCTATTCTCTGCCGTCCTCTAATATGTGCTCCCCCTGTGAGCCCCGTGAACACATGGGCAGCTCTACTTGTTATAATAGTGTAAGCATACTTTCTTAATATAGAAATCAAGTGCTGATAAAATGTGACGATGGATTGGACACGCCCTCGTGCTACAAAAATCACAACATAACCAAAGTTTACTGGACTGGAACTAACAGGGGAAGAGAAGAATGCGAGGTAGAAAAAAAATGCATGGCCAATAATAGTACAAGATGAAACCAAAGAGGTCGGAGTCTTATTAAAAGAATTTGTTTTATTTTGTAAACCGGTGGAAAGCGATATATAATCGTTTGTGTCACTATGAGAAAGAACGTTTAGTAATATTACGCCCGTGTGTTGCAGGAGACCATCGGAGGGGGAGAGAGGAGGGAGCAAATAATAGTAACACTGCGACCTTCAAGGCGTGTCGTAAGAGGCGACTGAGGTAGGGGCTTAGGGAGCTAATCTCGTAAATAAAAAGCGTCGAAGAAATTGGAGGTGCTGGCCTACTTGTAGCAATGTACAATGTCTTTTAGGCTCGGATCACATACAAATAACAAAGAGTGGTTAACAAGTGGTCGATATGGAGCGTTCCAAGAAGAAACATAATTCGACATCAAACCAACACTCTGATGCAGACTCATGTTGCACATCATGGAATGATTTCTAATTCGAGTTATATGATTTAGCTGGTCAGCACATAGGGATTGATTAACCGCGACAAAGTAGCTCACACTTTATCATTCACCATGAGGTGCAGCAGGATGAGATGCCAGCATTGAACACTAAGATGGGGAAATAGTGTGGGCATCGAGCTTAGTCCAGGTTTCTATCTATCTGGAATGATAATATATTTATAATTATATTCTATCTGGGTCAAATATGCTCGTATATATAAATATATATATATATCCGTTCAGAAAGCAATTGCAAACTACTGAACGTATAAGTGGTGCCTAGAAAACCAACAACTCTTTTACTGTGGTCGCTGGCGACGTCCTGTAAGGGTTATGTCATGATTTTAATTTTATTTTAATTATATATATATTACTCATGCAATTTTGAAGTATTAAGAGAGGGACAAAGAAGAGTTTGACAGAATGCACCAAAATTGTAACGTCAGGATATGTTGGAGATTCATTGTAGCCGAGCTTCGATGTTCCAATCAATCAATCTATATGGAGACTCCAAGAATGGCGGGGAATGCTCAGCGCTATAGAAACGCCGCTATCTAGCAAAGTGTTAACAGTATTAGTAAGACCTAAAACATAGCCCTATTTTAGGCATATGTTTCTGTCATTAAAATAGAAATATATATTAAGTTTGCTAAGAAAGTGCAGGTCCAATTCAGTTTCAGTTTGGAATATCTTCATTGCACTCCGGACATGTCCATATGTGATCCGATCTCCTTCACAATATCTCCAACAGCGTAACCATACCAGTGCTAACCACACCTGTTCTGCTGTTCAATTATCTTATTCGAGTTACAATGTTTATTTCTAGCAGTAGAACTTATATATATATATATATGAATATTTTTTTGTTATATCACAGGAGTCCCTATGTATGGACAATGACCAGACTAATTTTATCATTACCACAAAAACACACAACAGCAATACGAAGAATAATAGACAAGAATAATGACAAAACAAAAGACTCGCACAGAAAGATGAACGAAAGTACACAAAGAACAACGATGGAAAGTAACTTGCAATGTATGTATATTTGTACATGATACATAAATCTGAACAAAAGCACGGAAAAAATAAAGATGATATAAGGAGACCGTAGATGACACAACATAAATAAAAAAAATAGTGTTGAGAAAACGTACTAAACAAGGAATGAACAAAGAGGAGACAGAAAGAATATATCGAAAACAACAGTTTAAAGTAGAAATTGTAATGGTTGTACAAAGCAATTGTAAGAGTTGCACAGACATATACAACGTTTCATAACGATGTGCTAACAGAAGTCAATGTACCAAGATGTGGATAGGAAAGACAACGTCAAATTGTTGCTGAAAATATGTTATGTGAAGAGACAGGCAGCAGTATCTAGGAAATTAAACTTCAGGTGTAGCTAGACAAGAGCTATATGCTGGTAGCCAAAGAAGAATAGTAAACCAACACAGAACCGGTGCCGTTAGTCGTCACAAGCTGAGAGACATACTGAGGAGGATGCACTTATGGACTAATTGGTTCGACGTGCAGTGATAATGCACCGACGACTAAACTAAAATAAACCTAGGAGAAAAAAAAATATGTGTTACTGAAAAGACAATACCAATACTGGCAGAACCAAATGTGTTCGATTGGTGTGCATGTTGATGGTTCCAGTTGCTCGCTGGTTAAATGAACTCTTCATTCTGTTACTCAGATCTTAATCGTACAAAGTATGATTTCAAAATTCGTTTAAACGTACTATAAACCAACCCCAGATCCCAAGAGCAAAGATCCCAAACATTAACATCCTGTTGTAGAAGGCCCAAGTGAGATGGGCCGGTCGCGTTGCTCGAATGCCTGATAAAAGTATTCAAAAAACAGTTGATGTTTGGTGAGCTTGAAAGGGGCAGACGATCAGTTGGTGGATAGATAAAACGCTTTAACACTCTTAAAGTGTCTCTAAAATGCTTCGATTTAGACACCACGAGCTGGGAATCCCTTGCGCAAGATCACCAAATGTGGCGCTATAACTACAGTACTTTGTTATTACGTGTTTCGCCAATCAAATAGTTTTACTGCAGTCTCATATATATATATATTGTGATTATTTCGCTATAACAACACAAGAGGAACTCGCATAAGTGAGAATCGACGTACTGCTGCGGCGCAGAGAAAACGAGCTGCGCGAAAGGACAAAACACACAACACCCAAATGTCTAATCTCGATCATGTAACCCCCGACATGTAATTGTGTTCGAGGATTGGATTCTACAGTCACCTCAGCATACACCAGTGAGGTGCAGCAACACATGTCTGGGACTGTTGTCATCATCGCTTGCGATGGACGGCTATGGTGATATTTTGTAACATGCTTTGTTACAAAAACTGGAGAAAAAAAACACGGACACAGTGTTGGGAACTAAGAGGGGTGCAGCAACACATGCCTGAGATTGTTGTCATCATTGCTTGCGAGGGACGGCTATTATATTTTTTCTAAATGCTTTGTTACAAAAATTGGATGAAAAAAAAACCCACCACGGACACTGTGTTAGAAACTAAGAGTGGTGCAGCAACACGTGTCTGAGACTGTTGTCATCATCGCTTGCGAGTGACGGTTAGTGTGGGTTTTTAAAAATGTTTTGTTACAACAACTGGATGGGGGAGAAAGAAGGGTAACAACGCCACGGACACAGTGTTCGGAACTAATTTCAGCATCATGTTTGATGAAATGAAAAACGGACATAATTGCTAGTGTTAAGTTACAGCACTATACTTCATTATAAACGAAACAAGAATATGATGATTTGGAAGTGCCGAGAAACAAAACAGTTAATTATTGAGAGAACATAATACTCACCTTCAAGCACGAAACTGAACATACAGTAGTGATACGGGTGTACACAGCACACTAAGTGAACACCTGGAAACACATAGCTCTCGTATATCTAACACGTACTACTGAGTTCACGAGCAGGCGACAACTAAACAGCTGCACGGTTGCGTGGACAAACACCTAATCAATACACGCCCCTAGAGCTTCACCAACAACCCTCAATATCTCCAACCACCTTCATCCTTAATATATCAATCCCCTCCCTCTCACTTCTCCGAAATAACCCAAAGGCAAATATACACACAAATCTGAAAAACAAATTTAATAGTTCTTCTTCTCCTTCTTCTTCTTTGCGTTCGTTCTTTACAACCAATTTTAATCACTCTCTGTGACATGTTTGATCTTTGTCAAGAACGTGTATACGTTGCACATTGGTTTGGTAGGCCCCTAAACACATAGACTTCTACACGTTTAGGACATGTGCATCCGATTTCATCCAAACCTCCTTAGTCGCCTCTTACGACATGCATGGCAGGTAACAGTGGTTCTATTCATTACACCCCAAATTTGGACCCCGGTAACCACTCAGGCGAAAAATGTAATAGTTATATCACGACGTATTATATCTATGTATGAATACCTCAGCCCTCTTTTTCCTTTTATTTTTCTGTAATGATCCAACATCTCTTGGGCTCTTGTCATTCAGCACAATGATATGTAGTATTTATGTTAGGAATACGATTGAAGAACAAACATATATGCATCAAAACGGATATCAGAATAGTTGAACTACTACTGAACCCTATAGTTTCCAGTAGAACATAGGTTGCAAATGCCGTTCTCTCCATTTTATATTGAATATTTTCTGTAGTTCTGCCAATAAAGTTCCAACACCTATGATCTTAGCTACAATTGTTTTAATCAGGTATTAATTGATTTGCTCACTCTTCTATTTCCCTGTAGGTTCTTGTCAAGCGCTTGTCTGGTTATTTCCTGAAGTTGTGCGAAATCCCTCTTCACCTTGATTCTTGAATCTCGAGCTGTAACTGTATCTGTCTTGTATCTCACCTCTACAAGTCTGACCGTCCTTATTGCTTGAAATATTGTCAATATATTCAATGTTGTCTCTGGTATAAACTTCACTTCCCTTGTACAAACTTCAGTCTTGTGCAGCTCAAATAGAGAGTTTGGTGTAGCTTTCTTTACGGTATTGTTTCACTGAACCTGAGAGTTTGTCTCAGTATATCATATTCAGGACAGTCGTGAAGTATGTGCTCTGTAGAATTGGGTGCCTGTATACAGTCTGAAATGCCAATCTAGAATGTTGTATACATGTGGTTGCGGTGATTGTTGTCCTGTTCTGAAGGCAAATGATAATTTCTAGAATGTTGTATGTATGTGGTTGCGGGGTGAATTGTTGCCATGTTCTGAGGTGCAGAATGATAATTTCTAGAATGTTGTATACATGTGGTTGCGGGGTGGATTGTTGTCATGTTCTGATGTGCAGAATGACAATTTCTAGAATGTTGCATGTATGTGGCTGCAGGGTGGATTGTTGCCATGTTCTGAAGCGCAGAATGATAATTTCTAGAATGTTGTATGTATGTGGTTGCATTGTATGTATGGGGTGGATTGTTGTCCTGTTCTGAAGCGCAGAATGACAATTTCTAGAATGTTGTATGTATGTGGTTGCATGGTGGATTGTTGTCATGTTCTAAGATGCAGAATGACAACTTAATCTGTTGATAAACAAGTATGTACTTGTGATCACTTCTAGTTTTGTATAGGACATAAATTTCAGGATTCGATATGGGTCTATTGTCCTGTACGCCAGATGACACAAACATAAGAGATGACCGGTATGTTTTGATATCACTGTTAATAGATAGGAATATGGAAAACATTGGATATGGATAAAGAGAACAGCAAATGAGGACATGGGGATAGGGGATATCGGTACTGTGAACGTCGAATATGGATACCAAGACAAAGAATATGAACGATAGTGGATACTGACATGAGACATTAGAGATGAATCAGGACGATAGTGGATACTGACATGAGACATTAGAGATGAATCAGGACGATAGTGGATACTGACATGAGACATTAGAGATGAATCAGGACGATAGTGGATACTGACATGAGACATTAGAGATGAATCAGGACGATAGTGGATACTGACATGAGACATTAGAGATGAATCAGGACGATAGTGGATACTGACATGAGACATTAGAGATGAATCAGGACGATAGTGGATACTGACATGAGACATTAGAGATGAATCAGGACGATAGTGGATACTGACATGAGACATTAGAGATGAATCAGGACGATAGTGGATACTGACATGAGACATTAGAGATGAATCAGGACGATAGTGGATACTGACATGAGACATTAGAGATGGATCAGGACGATAGTGGATACTGACATGAGACATTAGAGATGAATCAGGACGATAGTGGATACTGACATGAGACATTAGAGATGAATCAGGACGATAGTGGATACTGACATGAGACATTAGAGATGAATCAGGACGATAGTGGATACTGACATGAGACATTAGAGATGAATCAGGACGATAGTGGATACTGTCATGAGACATTAGAGATGAATCAGGACGATAGTGGATACTGACATGAGACATTAGAGATGAATCAGGACGATAGTGGATACTGACATGAGACATTAGAGATGAATCTGGACGATAGTGGATACTGACATGAGACATTAGAGATGAATCAGGACGATAGTGGATACTGACATGAGACATTAGAGATGAATCAGGACGATAGTGGATACTGACATGAGACATTAGAGATGAATCAGGACGATAGTGGATACTGACATGAGACATTAGAGATGAATCAGGACGATAGTGGATACTGACATGAGACATTAGAGATGAATCAGGACGATAGTGGATACTGACATGAGACATTAGAGATGAATCAGGACGATAGTGGTTACTGACATGAGACATTAGAGATGAATCAGGACGATAGTGGATACTGACATGAGACATTAGAGATGGATCAGGACGATAGTGGATACTGACATGAGACATTAGAGATGAATCAGGACGATAGTGGATACTGACATGAGACATTAGAGATGAATCAGGACGATAGTGGATACTGACATGAGACATTAGAGATGAATCAGGACGATAGTGGATACTGACATGAGACATTAGAGATGGATCAGGACGATAGTGGATACTGACATGAGACATTAGAGATGGATCAGGACGATAGTGGATACTGACATGAGACATTAGAGATGGATCAGGACGATAGTGGATACTGACATGAGACATTAGAGATGGATCAGGACGATAGTGGATACTGACATGAGACATTAGAGATGGATCAGGACGATAGTGGATACTGACATGAGACATTAGAGATGAATCAGGACGATAGTGGATACTGACATGAGACATTAGAGATGAATCAGGACGATAGTGGATACTGACATGCGACATTAGAGATGAATCAGGACGATAGTGGATACTGACATGCGACATTAGAGATGAATCAGGACGATAGTGGATACTGACATGCGACATTAGAGATGAATCAGGACGATAGTGGATACTGACATGAGACATTAGAGATGAATCAGGACGATAGTGGATACTGACATGAGCCATTAGAGATGAATCAGGACGATAGTGGATACTGACATGAGACATTAGAGATGAATCAGGACGATAGTGGATACTGACATGAGACATTAGAGATGAATCAGGACGATAGTGGATACTGACATGAGACATTAGAGATGAATCAGGACGATAGTGGATACTGACATGAGACATTAGAGATGAATCAGGACGATAGTGGATACTGACATGAGACATTAGAGATGAATCAGGACGATAGTGGATACTGACATGAGACATTAGAGATGAATCAGGACGATAGTGGATACTGACATGCGACATTAGAGATGAATCAGGACGATAGTGGATACTGACATGCGACATTAGAGATGAATCAGGACGATAGTGGATACTGACATGAGACATTGGAGATGAATCAGGACGATAGTGGATACTGACATGAGACATTGGAGATGAATCAGGACGATAGTGGATACTGACATGAGACATTAGAGATGAATCAGGACGATAGTGGATACTGACATGAGACATTAGAGATGAATCAGGACGATAGTGGATACTGACATGAGACATTAGAGATGAATCAGGACGATAGTGGATACTGACATGAGACATTAGAGATGAATCAGGACGATAGTGGATACTGACATGAGACATTAGAGATGAATCAGGACGATAGTGGATACTGACATGGGACATTAGAGATGAATCAGGACGATAGTGGATACTGACATGAGACATTAGAGATGAATCAGGACGATAGTGGATACTGACATGAGACATTAGAGATGAATCAGGACGATAGTGGATACTGACATGAGACATTGGATATGAATCAGGACGATAGTGGATACTGACATGAGACATTGGATATAAGTCAGGACGATAGTGGATACTGACATGAGACATTAGAGATGAATCAGGACGATAGTGGATACTGACATGCGACATTAGAGATGAATCAGGACGATAGTGGATACTGACATGAGACATTGGATATGAATCAGGACGATAGTGGATACTGACATGAGACATTAGATATGAATCAGGACGATAGTGGATACTGACATGAGACATTGGAGATGAATCAGGACGATAGTGGATACTGACATGAGACATTGGATATGAATCAGGACGATAGTGGATACTGACATGAGACATTTGAGATGAATCAGGACGATAGTGGATACTGACATGAGACATTTGAGATGAATCAGGACGATAGTGGATACTGACATGAGACATTAGAGATGAATCAGGACGATAGTGGATACTGACATGAGACATTGGATATGAGTCAGGACGATAGTGGATACTGACATGAGACATTGGATATGAATCAGGACGATAGTGGATACTGACATGAGACATTGGAGATGGACCAGGACGATAGTGGATGAGGATAGTGGATGAGGATAGTGGATGAGGATAGTGAGATATTAGGTATGGAGATGACAGCGAATACTGACAGAGAGACATTTGGTATGGATAATGGGGACAGTGGATGAAGACAGTTAGACACTGGATCTGGATTAGGAGAACAACGAACGTTGACTAGGAGACATTGGATATGGATACCGTGGATATGGATACCGTGGATATGGATACTGTGGATATGGAGACAGAGACCAGTAATATAAACAGTAATATCAATAATAAATTGAAAGATCATACACAAGAGCAGGTCCCAGTTAACATAAATGTTACTGAAGAACAAATTTGAGTGATATAAACAGCCAGCGCAGAAATAATAGGATGCATCACTAGTGTAAAATTCAGCGAGTAGTGATAGAAAGATGGGATTAAACAGGTTCCAACAATTTCGTACTGAGAACGGATGTTGATTGCTTGATATGACCATCATCATTGCACTTCGATGAATAACCATATGTAATCTGATTTCTTTCTTATATAGGAAGATCTCAGCGGCAGTTCACGAGGGTGTATGAAGTATACATTTTTAAGATAGCGAAAATTGATGTGAACATTTTATTTTTTAAAAACTAAATTTTGTTCGAGCAAATTTGCAGGGAACTCATATTTAACTACCAATGGCTCATCTTGAACAAGGTACATAAGTTTTATCGTCCGTCTCCGATAGGACTAGGAACTTCATCTCCAGATCAGGGATCTCGAAAAAATATCCTCGATCGCTAAGTAAGGGGAACGAACTGGGTAACTATGGAGTGAGAGGAGGTCACCGTACCTCCACGACACAGAGACTCGCTGAGACTGGATGTGTTGTACCAGAGCCAACTATAAACTACTGGGCCTTCGGGCTCAGGTAAGAATTGTGGGAAATCAGACCCCAACTACACCACGTGACCTCGCATTCCAGTATTGGTGTATATAGACGAATTCATTTTAAAAGCAACACAAAATGCTAACTCAAAGTTATATTATGCAACAAGTTAAGTTTAACAATAAGGAATATCAATATTATAAATATTTTTCACCAATAAATAACCATAGACTCACAGAATTGAGTAAAATTGCAAAAAAGCGTGCGGTGTTCTATCAAACATCTGTAATTTCCAGATCCCTTTTCGTATGTAGGTCAGGGAATACCCGGCCAGTTGTCTGGCCTGTGTTAGAGCCTGGCTGTGGTTGTACCGTGGCCTCCGATAACATACGGCCGGAATGCTCAGATAAATTCTAGGAAATAAGAGCACAATCGCTGCGTGACCTCGCATTACGGTATTGTTAAATAAAGAGAAATTCATTTTAAAACAACACAACGTGCAACAAGTTTATGCAAGTTGCTACACATGCTAAATCAAGTTTATATTATGTAACAAGTTTAACACTACATGCTAAATCAAGTTTATATTATGTAACAAGTTTAACACTACATGCTAAATCAAGTTTATATTATGTACAAGTTTAACACTAAGAATATCAGTATTTTATGTAAAGTTTAACTACAGCTAAATCAAGTTTATATTATGTTACAAGTTAAGTTTAACACTAAGGAATATCAGTATTATTAATATGCTAAATCAGTTTTTATGTTACAAGTTTAACACTACATGCTAAATCAAGTTTATATTATGTTACAAGTTTAACACTACATGCTAAATCAAGTTTATATTATGTTACAAGTTTAACACTACATGTAAATCAAGTTATATTTAACAAGTTTAATAGAATATCATATTAAATGCTAAATCAAGGTTATATTATGTAACAAGTTTAACACTACATGCTAAATCAAGTTTATATTATGTAACAAGTTTAACACTACATGCTAAATCAAGTTTATATTATGTAACAAGTTTAACACTACATGCTAAATCAAGTTTATATTATGTAACAAGTTTAACACTACATGCTAAATCAAGTTTATATTATGTAACAAGTTTAACACTAAGGAATATCAGTATTATTAACATGCTAAATCAAGTTTATATTATGTAACAAGTTTAACACTAAGGAATATCAGTATTATTAACATGCTAAATCAAGTTTATATTATGTAACAAGTTTAACACTAAGGAATATCAGTATTATTAACATGCTAAATCAAGTTTATATTATGTAACAAGTTTAACACTAAGGAATATCAGTATTATTAACATGCTAAATCAAGTTTATATTATGTTACAAGTTTAACACTAAGGAATATCAGTATTATTAATATGCTAAATCAAGTTTATATTATGTAACAAGTTAAGTTTAACACTAAGGAATATCAGTATTATTAACATGCTAAATCAAGTTTATATTATGTAACAAGTTAAGTTTAACACTAAGGAATATCAGTATTATTAACATGCTAAATCAAGTTTATATTATGTAACAAGTTAAGTTTAACACTAAGGAATATCAGTATTATTAATATGTTTCATCAATAAATAACCATGGACTCATAGAATTGAGTAAAATAGCAACAACAAAAAAAAGTCCACAGTGTTCTATCAAACATATACAAAAACAGCCCCCATTAAACAGGAAGTTTCGATCTCCCTTCTCAGCTAGTAGGTCTTATGTTGCCAGGAGTCACGGTTGTACCGAACTGCACATTTATCGCAAGCCGGGCTGTAAATTACGAGAAAAAAACAGCCATACAGAAGACACGTTTATGTGATACATACAGTCAGGACATGAGTAAGGGAAATGTCATACGGATGACAGTTATGTTTGATAGCACAGCAAGATCATGATCTCAGGATAGAAAGGCCATACAGGTGTGTTTAGCATTAACAATAATGAAGAAGTGGATTTATAACTATGTGAATAGGACAAGATGTCAAATATATCAGACGTTGAACAGACTGTTTATGTTATGTTATGAGATCGACGTCATGGCACATTGGGCATTTCCATTCGTGCTCTGTCCTCCGCTGCAGCAGCCATCCCAAGTCCATTTGCTTACCGTACCTATGAGAAGTTGATTAGTATATCTTCTCTCCCTACCACGAAGACGACAGTGTCTGGTATGTTCAAACTTAACGCCTAATTCTCGAACTTATTCCAGTGTCTGAGACTTGCCCATGTTACATAAATGAAAGAGTACCGCATTGATGACATCAGCTCTGTCCATACTTCTGCCCATTTGAGTCGGGGCATTGTTTGCAAGAAAGTCAGCACGCTCGTTACCCTGCACTTCAGCATGTCCAGGTATGTACAACTAGTCATTTTCTTGAGATGTGATCTCCGAACGCTGTTCACCCATTCCACGCGCAGACTTCTAGATTCAATCCTTTGAAGTGTATTCATCGACTGTATATGTAAGGCAGAGATGTTGCGCATAAGAATGGTAATAGTCTCAATTGTATAGAGTGTTCATTATGAAAGAAACTACTGCTGCCTTGTAGTTTGATTGGGGACAATCAAAGGCTAGCGGAGCAAACCGTACACAAAACTGGACCGGCGGCAAACCAAGGAGTCCACAAAACGACCGGTTTAACCAAGAAGTCCACAAAACGACCGGTTTGCTGGGCAGATAGCGCTCATAAGCCCGGAAGGGCAGGCTGTCTAAGGATCGCTGCTCTAAAAGAAAATGGCAACCTGCTGCCTTGTGGGTTATGGCTTGGGACAGCAAAAGGCTAACGGAGAGCGAACCCAGTAAACGTTGGTTGAAATCGAACACTCCACCCAAGGATAAGCACCTGAGCTCCAATAGGTACTTAAAGCTGTGAACGTACATCCCGTTCTGATGTTTGGCTGTTTATATATCACAATGAAATGAAAATCGTGGCATATCCCAAAGGACGTAGCCATCAACCACAGTAAACGAGTCGTTGATTTTCTAGGCACCACTTTTTGAACGGTGAGGTCTATTTTTACCTTTTTTAAAAATCCCACGGAAACGAATTTGCTTCCAAACTTGACCACCGTGGGGTTTGAACCAGGTACGCTTGGGTCTGTGATTGAGCTCACTACCGCTTGAGCAAGATGATTCGATGGCACAGCAGAATCTTGTCAAAGAGTAAAGATAACTATCACACAACTACTGTTACAACACTAGCATAGCGCAAGACAAAAACAGAAAACCACGACACTGGGCAACATCCCTGTAGCAGTGTGAAACAAGTAAGAACACAAATTACTATCGAGATAGGGGAAGTCTGCAGTAAAACTATGTAGCAATGGTTTATAGCAGTGTGACGACAATATAAGAAGAAGTATTGAAGAACATTGCACACCGGGCAGACCTAAAGGTGTTTAGTCTCCCTCTGCAGATAGTGAACGATATGGATGTTGATTGTTCCTGTTGCACGTTGGTTATTCGTACGTTTAAATTGCCCTCTCACGTGTGCACCCCTGCTCGTCCCACGCGTAATTCCACACTCCTTAACCCTTTCGTCCTTCTGAGCCGATACACTAGCTCGCAGTATTTTCTAAGATGACGCAAAGTCAGTTTACTGACTAATTCAGTACACATTGCAATAAAAATGCGACATGAGTTCATCATCATCATCAGGTGCCGTCTCCACATCGAAGGTTGGCTGCAATGAATCTCCAGTATCCTCTGTCTTTCGCCCTTGTGTTGCACACTGCCAGACTGTAACCTGTCCATTTCTTAAAGTTTCCTCCCACTTATCTCTCGGTCTTCCTCTTGCTCTTCCTCCCTCAACTTTCCCTCTAGTAAATGTTTTATCATGGTGTCATGTCTTTTATGTGCCCAAAATACTTTACTTGTCTGAATTTTATTTCTCTTAATAATTGTTTCTTCATGCCTAGTTTTCCTAAAACTTGTTTATTTGTCTGTTTTTCTGTCCATGAAACTCTGCCTATTCTTCTATATATCCACATCTCAAATGCATCAATTCTGTCTTCTAACTGCTTGTTCATTGTCCATGTTTCGAGCCATACATTAATATAGGATATATATAGCATTTGATCATTCTCATTTTTAGCCTGTTTGACATGAGTTGCTTTTTTTTAAATTAACGGAGTGAACGGGTTAACTCTCATTACCGCTGTACTCCTCTAGCCGGAGATCATTTACTGAACACAATGCCACCATCAATAATGAATACATTGAAAACAGTGGCGGCTCGTCATTAAGGACCAGAGGGGCCGGGGCCCACCAAAAATAATGTGTAACGCGTCTTTATTATTTAATAAATTAAAATATAACCTAACCCAAAGCCATGATTTTCCCGAAAATTTGTGTCTGGCCCCACCACCAAAAACGATCACGTGCCGCCACTGATTGAAAATGTTAAAATTTTGAATATCTTCGCTTCCTGGTTAAACGCAATGGAAACTGTACGAAACAAATCAGAAGGAGAATAGCCATGGTATTTCAGAGGGTGATTAGTATCGCATAACACAATCATCAAAGGAACAGAAAAAAAAACTTGTGCGCACATACACATTTTAGTGACATTAAACAGCTGGTTTCTTACTTAGTTTATTTGTGGTATACAAGCAACAACACAGCTTCTCGTGACACAGCTTCTCGTGACAGTCTTTTCAATGTTCTGATGTTCTTATCAATCAATCAATCAATTAATCAATCAGCGGTAGTACTTGTTGCGCAAATGTATATGTATAATTTTCAAGTGTTTGGGGGGAAAGGTCGGAACCCGAAATAAGTTACACGAAATATTTCACAATGTACATCATAGATTCCCAAACTTTTTCGGCCCACCGTCCACTTTGCACAACATAAACTTTGTAACGCCCCCTCTCCATTATAACAGTTTGCCAACGCCCCCAATCATATATATATATATATATATACATGCTCTATTTTCACTTTTACATAGAAAATTGATATATATTTATGTCATACATGGTCAATTTTCAAATGATTATATACATGAAATAGAAATTTGATGAAAAAATGGATCGTGAAAGATGGGCATATGATGAATTAAAATGCATAATTCAAATTTGTTATGATTATTCAATCGCAAATCACGAAAAAATCCCCAAAATGCTTCTGAACCCACTATCGCCCCCGGAAGGCTTCAGCGTCCGCAGGGGGGCGTACCACCTACTTTGGGAAACGCTGATGTACATGAACGTCAATAGAATCTACGTCATTACAGCCAGACATGACAATACATTTTCCAGAGGCGTGTAATAATACTTGAATCCATTATGTGATTGATGGTGAAATTAGTAACACTCGAAATAACATCACAATGAAGGCTATCAATATTATTGGCAAGAAGCTTAGCGTGGGAGTTTATCTTTTAATTTCTAACCCAGAGAAGAGAAGAATGTACACGCTGTGCTAAACTGTCATTTTTTATCCACGTGAAGTGTCTACGCAGAATGTACATGAGTATCAAGAAGAGACCGATTTAGAAATGAAGACATCAGGAAAAAATGGGGACAACATCAGTACTGAACATTATCAAGAAACAACAAATTAAATAGTTCGACCACATAAGCAGATTACCAACAGACAATGCGCCTCAAAGAGCAATGTTGCTCCGATACAGTGGATACAAAGCAAAAAGCCGTCCATGCAAAAGTTGCATTCAGAAATAACAGAGACAGTGGAAAACACTATTTTAAAAGCGCACCAAAAAGCCCGTTCTTTTATACAGGGTGTTCAATTTAAAAGCAGCCCGGGAATGGAGCTAATATGGCATATATGTATGGAAATGGGAAGGTTCAGTTATGACGTAGTATAGGTCAGGTTGTGTGACGGTGTGTAATTGTAGTGCGGGATGGGGCGATGAACAAATGTGACGTAGGACGAGCTAGTCAGAAACTGTTTAAATAGTAAATAAACACAACTCAATTTGTTCCTGGCAACTTTCGAATTGTCAATGGGGCTGCAATTATCTTGAACACCCTGTAGTATATGGTAGTTTATCGTCACAAACTGTTCGATAGTTGTGTCAAAGAGATGATCCGACCAGAAACTAACAAAGTTTGATTCAAAGAGAAACATTAACACTAATAAATTGGAAGATTTGGCTGTAAAAGAACAATGATTGATGTGATAAAAAGTACACAGTGGAAAACTAACTATAGGTTTTCTACCTTACCTTACCGTGCAACAGGGACAATCAACATCCATATCGTTCACTATATGCAGAGGGAGACTAAACACCTTTAGGTCTGCCCGGTGTGCAATGTTCTTCAATACTTCTTCTTACATTGTCGTCACACTGCTATAGGTACAGGTTTTATCTTTCGATAGTATACTGGCAGAAATATATAATTTGTGAGTAGTTCACATCTACCAGCTGTGAGAAGCAAGTATACATGTGAAATAAATAGTTCTACAATATTCAATTTAAGCTAGCAAGTTTCAATCAAAGTTTTAGAACCGCAAATTTCAGCTAAATAAACTTCTAGGAAAAATTTGCAAAAATGTTATTATTACCGTTTACGTTAATTTTAGCCGGGCAGCGGCTTTGTAGACTACTCTTGCTGAGTGTCTCTGTGGCTGAGTGGTTAAGCTCTTTGCCTTAAGAGTCGAAGGTCGTGGATTCGAATCCGGACCACGGTCTTCTGTTCACGAGTGAAGTTTTCCAGAGATCCTAGATTGTTGCCGGAACTACGGAGTTCGTGCTTTGTGCAATACTTGGGCAGGTGGCGTGCAATACTTCGGCAGGTGCGTGCAATACTTCGGCAGGTGGCGCAATACTCTCGGCAGGTGGCGTGCAATTTCTGCGGAGAGGGACCGAGACATATGGGGTAAAACCCGGTGCAATGAAGTCAATCCTTCGGCTTTAAAACCATTTAGACTACTTTTATTGATTTTCAACTGTCAAATGCTCTTTAACGTGCTCAACTTGAACGTGGATCTACTTTTTTATCGTCCGTCTCTCATAAGACTCGACCCTCAACTACAATAAGATCAGAGATCTATGGAAAAATAGCCCAACCGCTCCTCGCGGGGTATGATCCGAGTACCTTTAGGATATAGAGGAGAGCATCTTACCTCCCAAGTCGCTAAGATCTAAAGACATTAAGTTAAACAAACCTCAAAGCTCTAATATTATAAATAAAAGCTAACACGTTAACAAAATTCAAGAAAATAAATAAATGTTTTCGTCACCGCGTATCTTTACAGCAACCATATTTTTAAAACTTACCACACGTGTCAGCAATGCTGCATCCATTCTCGCACTACATGGGGTCACGATAACCATTTCATATTACCAAAACTTCAAGCTATTTTAAGCTGACATCATACATCAAAGTTTTACAGTAGCGTAATGAGATTTTCAATCTTCAAAAATCGTAAATACAAGCGTGACAACAGCTGTGACGAACCATTGTAATATGACAATAAAATAACCACTATTATAATCACTATATTACAACATATGTATCCAATAGAATTCATATAATGTAAGCTTTCTTCATACAATTGTAAAGTTATATCGAATAGCGGTTACGCCTTCTCATTCGATCAGCAATAGTACTATACTGTGAATTAGGAAAAAACTGCACGGGCACGACCGACGAGTCTGCTCTTGGTTTTACGCATAGAACCAGCCCCGGTTCTCTCAGAGTGGGCATTTTTGATAGGCTCTAGAACACAACTTTTAATTTTGCGCTCGGTTAACTTCGCCAACCCGGTTACCTATGCTTGATCTTTAGTACAGAGTTAGCTGCAGTCTTCCCTTGCGCCGACACAACACAGACAGAATATCTCGGACTTTCATAGAGACTTGCCTAGAGCTGGCAACTGGTACGGCATTTAACTTTAAGTGCTAATAGTTATCGACTTTAGCGGTCATTTCTACTGCATCTTTAACTGTCACGTATCTTTGGGCGTCTGCCAGGAGACACGCGTGGAAGCAATCTCTCTGTGATTCTGCTAGTCTTTATTGCTAACATATTACATATTATTCGAGATTGCGCCCACACTACTACCTTACCACTTAGTAGCTCTCACTTGATCCCCATCCAATTTACCAGACTACTGAACCTGTCTATTTCCAGGACCACCACGAGGAGATAGGATCGGGTCTTGATCTGTGCCAGCTCACTGACCCTCGCGCATCGTTATCACTTTCTTGCACCTGCGGCTCCATGGTTATAGTGAACCCTACCTTGGCTGCTGTATCCTTCTTCTGCACAGAGATCCTTCTCGCACCATAAATGTACCGAAACGATAAACGAAAGCTCTACGCAGTGTGCTATAATATGTGCCCCACCAGATGGGTAAAAAGCACAAACATCAACAATCATATGGCGCCAATTGTCGAGATTATTTTCTCTACAGTATTTTTTTTTTTCAATAAAAGAAATAACTTTCACACTCAAGTCATCAACATTAAGGTGCGCTTTATAGGACGTCGCTCTCTTTGCAGCGCATCTGAAGTTCAATTCACCCACTTCGCCGATGGTCATATTTATGGTTTCTTTAATATCTTGTAGCCATCTTCTTCTTGGTCTGCCTCTGCGTCCTGGGACCCTGTCCTCTAATATTGTTCTCTCCAGGCCATCGTGACGCTTGATGTGACCAAAATATTTAATTTGTCAGTATAGTATATTGTTTATCAGCCAATTATCTTGAACATTTAGTTCTCTCAGGACATCAGTGTACTCAAGCACTCCAAATAAATCACTGATCTGAATATTCCAACAGCTTGGATGTCAATGAAATAGAACCGGAAGTGTATTCTTATCAAATAAGTTGTCCTTGAATTTTCTAAATGGTAATTAGTAGACGCCTAGGAACAGCATAACAAATGGCACTAATATTTGTTTAAATATAATACCCCACACTATACCATGTGGCAGTGGTGGCTCGTGATCATTTTTGTTGGTGGGGCCAGAAATTTGTTTCCGGATAAATAATGGTTTTGGGTTGCTATATTTTAATTTATAAAATAATAAATACAAGTTATACATTATTTTTGGTGGGGCCCGGCCCCACTGGCCCTTAATGACGTGCCGCAACTGCCATGTGGTATGTACCTCGAAGTAGGTACTTGGTCAGTATTTTACTTTGACCAACGAGACATGAATGTAGTCATTTGGACCGCTGTTACTCTGCATTGTTTCTTTGACATCCAATTGAGTTTGGAATAAGACGTTACACAAGCAGAACGAGATACTTGAGGTGCAGAATGAGTCATTTTCTTAATCTGAAGTTGACCCTGTGGTCCTCTCATGACAAAAATAAGAAGTATTGGGTGATGAGGAGAATAATTTGTATGATAATTTCTCCATCGTTTATGAATACGTGATTTCTCAATCCTTTTTGTCTGTTGGTGCGAAAGGTCTAAATGTATTTCAATCACGTTGCTGTCATATTTAGCTAGTCTATCTGCCTCGTCGTTACCATTAATGTTACTATGTCCAGAAATTCCTTAATACAGAACAGTATGGCCTGTTGTTTTAACTATATATTACCTCTGAAGTCGGAGAAGGCTCGCCTGAATGGCGAGGGACATTGATGATAGTAAAGCAAGCCTTCACGCAAAAATCAGCCAGAAGCACCACGCTGGGTGCACTGACTACGTCTGAATTCACAGCGGGCGAACGAGAAGAAGAACTATATACTGTCAATGACTTCTTCTTCTTCTTCTTGCGTTCGTCCGCTATTAATTCAGGCGTAGTAAGGGCGTCCAGTACAACGCTTTGGACTGATTTTTATGTGAAGACCTGCTATCCTTTTATCAGTGTCCACCGTCATACAGGCGTGGTGCCTTCTCCGACTTCAGAGGTAACTGTTAACGACTAATACGCTTTAAGAAATATCTGTTCTTTTGGTTGACAATTGTTTGTAGTACAGAGTTGTCGTTAGCATGAGTCAATTATGATGGTCTCCATATGGCCAATCATATATGATACTATGCTACAATATAGCTCCAGATGTGGTACGTTAAAGTGGGTTTTTATGTTTGTTAAATCTTACAGTTACCCGATCTGTAGAAATGTGTGACCTGTTAGATAATATGCATACACTTTGGTCGAAATTAAGATGTTCTGTTCTACTTGCTGTAGAGGGTTAACGAGAAAGCAACGTACTCACGTTATCAGCGCAAACTACACAGATCACAAGGAATGGTTAACTTGCGTGATAAAAACAAACTCAAAACAACAAATAACTAATTTGGCATCAGTCGGATTGATTGAAAGTTGGTAAATATATTTCCTTACAAATGTTGTTAATTTACTCTAACATATTATGCAAGCTAAGTTCACGTAACACACCTGTTGCGGCAGTGTAAAGGAACGCTTATGCAAATATCTAAATATCTATGTTGATACGTGAAACTATATCAACTTAAAATACACAACAAAAATGTTGATTTATTGTAAAATGATTAACATATGTGTAGTTCCCAGTGGAACAAAAATAATATATTCTGGTAAAACGTGTTATAACGTTACCACTAAGAGATTATATTTGCTAAACAAATAAAATGCTAGCAATATTTAACTGCATCATAAAACAAGCATGCCACTTCAGTGTCGACCTGTTCTTGCAGTAAATGTAATCTTGGGAATTGTCAAAATACAAAGTAAGGTCACACGAGCATCCGCGAACACACACCCACAAATATATACGGTGGTCTCTGTGGCTAAGTGGTTAAGTCTTTGCCTTGCGGTCTAAAGGTCGTGGGTTCGAATCTGGACCGCTCCGATCTGTTCACTATTGCATTTTTTTTTTCAGAGACCCCTAGAATTGTTGCCGGAACTAAGGATTTCGTTCTTTGTGCAATACTCTCGGCAGGTGGCGTGCTATTTCTGTGGAGAGGAGCCGAGCCATATGGGGTAAAACCCGGTGCAACTAAGTCTTCTTCTTCTTCGAACGCTCTACAACGACCACTTATTAACCACTCTTTGTGATTTGTATGTGATCCAAGCCTAAGAGCGATTGTACGTTGTGTCAGTTATGCGCCTACAAGTAGGCCAGCACATTCGATTTCTGCGATGATTTTTATTTACTTCCCTAGACCCCTACCTCAGTTGCCTCTTACGACATGTCGTGTAGGTCGCAATGTTACTATTCTTTGATCCCATTGAGGGTCCCCGCAACACACGGGCGGTACAATGAGATCAATCATTCGGCTTTAGACCATTTCTACAGCACTAAAAGATCATTAAGGAGTGGTATCTTACGTTGTGTATGGAACGACCTCACCAAAGGCAGGAAAGCCGTTAGAGAAGGGACCCGATATTCCCTCACTAAAACTAACTCTGCCCGAGAAAGAGTTACACGGACATTAGGTCTCCTACAACGATCACTCTTGAAGGATCTAAGCTTCAAGTACCTCGGAAGTCGGCGAGGCTGTCCATATGGTTGAGGGGTGCCTGTAAAAGGGTAATATAGGCTCACGCAAAAATCCGTCAGAAGCGCAATACCAGGCGTCATGACTTTACGCCTGAATTAATAGCGGGTGAACGAAAAAAGAAGAAGAAGACCCTTTCTACACATACATATATTCCAAGTAAAACACAACAGAGATATATCTAGAGAACATGGTCACAATTTATCTGTCAAAATAGAAATAACATACAACAGTAAATTACACAAACTATAGGTGTTGAGCAATAAAAACACTGGAAATTCAGAAAGCTGTCATTGCCTTGCTCAGTGTTGTTAGACCAGGGCTTTCTACTATAAATCAAATAATCGGAACAAGGATCCCGTAGAGAATATGACATTAGATTGTTACCAGTAATCCCCTGAACGATGAGCCAGTTTAGAAATGTCGGTTCTGCATGAATGCTTTAAAAATTATGTGGATTGACATTTATTACTGAAATGAATGTACTATGCCCCTATCATACATTTCTATAGCCGCAACGGTGAACTGGAACAGAATGAATTGAGCGCAATCTTTCATATTTTCATAAAGCCTTATAAAAAACATAGACAACTACATAGGGGACATATACCATATATACAATAAAAGTGGAAACATGTCCGCGTTACAATATTATACACGAATGAACAAAAATGTTAATCCTGGCATATCCTTTACAGTACTTCTCCATCAATCACAGTCAAGGAGTCGTCGATTTTCTAGGCACAACTTTTACGTCCAGCAGTTTGCCATTGCTTTATGAACGGTGAAATTTATTTGAAATCCGTTGACAACACGGGAACGAATTTGTTTCCAAACTGACCGCCGCGGTGTTTGAACCAGGTACGTTTGTGTTGTGTTCGAACTCACTACCGCTTAAGCTACAGACGCCCCACATATTACACGTATTACACAGAGACACACATGTATACATATACATATATATATACAGTGGCGGCTCGTGATAATTTAAAACTATGTGATAATTTAGTGTTATATATTCTCATTTCAATGCTAATTAGTATCACGTCCTGGTCTTACTCAGGACGATAACGTGAGTACCTCTGAAGTCGGAGAAAATCTGCCTGTATGGCGAGGGAATACTAATTACGAGTACATTGAGCACACGGCTGCCAGTGTAAAGTAATTTACAATGTGTACGCTGCTGCCATTGTAAGAAATTGGAAAAACGGATTTTCACGCAAAAATCAGTTTCAGAGATGAAACTTCGTCTGAGTTGAAAGCGGACGAAAAAAAAAAAAAAAAGTATCACGTTAAAAGTAATAATTACGAATAAATGATTTATAAAAGAATAAATACACGTTATACATTATTTTTGGTGGGGTCCGGCTCCACTGGCCCTTAATGACGAGCCGCTACTGTGTGTACTATATATATATATATATATATATATATATATATATAGGGATGTCCTGCTGCCCCACCTCTACAATCTCCTTATTCAGTGCTGGAGAGAGGGTACACTTCCTCAGGACATGAGGGATGCAAAGATAGTGACACTCTATAAAAACAAAGGGGATAAGGGGATTGTAACAACTACAGAGGCATCTCCCTTCTAAGCGTAACAGGCAAAGCTTTTGCACTAGTCCTTTCAAAACGACTACAGAAACTGGCGGAGCGTGTTCTTCCAGAGTCACAATGTGGATTCAGAGCTAGACGGTCAACAACTGACATGATATTTACCCTTCGACAGCTACAAGAGAAGTGCAGAGAGCAGAGCAAGCCTCTATGTATTGCTTTCGTGGATTTGACTAAGGCATTCGACACAGTCAGCAGGCCAAGTCTTTATAAAATATTGAAGTATATTGGTTGTCCCCAAAGTTGCTCCAATTGATTGTTTCCTTCCATGAGGGCATGAAAGCCAGCATACAGTTCGATGGCAGCACATCTGATAGTTTTGAGGTTAAGAGTGGAGTCAAGCAGGGCTGTGTCCTTGCCCCACTCTCTTTGGTATCTTCTTCGCAGTCCTTTGAACCACGCCTTAGGGGACGCTGATGGTGATGTTTTCATCCGCACTAGATCTGATGGTTCACTGTTTAACTTGGCTCGCTTAAGAGCCAAGACAAAAACGACGGAAATACTTCTCAAGGACCTCCTTTTCGCTGACGATGCTGCCTTAGTCGCCCACAGTGAGACCACACTGCAAAGTCTAATTAATAATTTGTCAAAGGCATGCGACCTCTTTTCTCTGACAATAAGTGTCTCCAAAACAGTTGTATTATGTCAGGAGGTAAGACATCAAACATCACTCTAAATGGCGACCATCTAACACCAGTGCAAAAATTCTGCTATCTTGGGTCCACGGTCACTGCCAGCCTTTCTCTTGACGAGGAAATCAACTCTCGTATAGGGAGTGCCGCTACTACATTCGGCAAACTATCAAAGCGAGCGTGGGACAACAAAAATTGACATTGCAGACGAAGACTCAAATATATCGAGCCTGTGTAATTAGTTCTTTACTATATGGCTCAGAAACATGGACAGCCTACTCAAGACACGAGAGGAGACTTAACATCTTTCACCTTCGATGTCTCCGCAAGATTATGAACATCAGGTGGTACGACAAGATAACCAATACTGAAGTACTACAACGTGCAAATCTGCCTTCCATCATGGGCATGCTCAGCAGTAGACGACTAAGATGGTTGGGACATGTGAGAAGAATGGAAACTTATCGCATACCAAAACAAATGTTGTTCTGTGAACTTTCGGAGGAAGAGGCACCAGGGCAGACCACTGCTCAGATATAAAGATGTCTGCAAAACCTCAATGAAAACTTTTCTATAGATCCCAGCACATGGGAGGGACTAGCTGATGACAGAGTTGTGTGGAAAGCCAAATTACGGAAGGGCGCAGAGTCTTTTGAGAAGAGACTTATGTACGAGCTGAACAACAAGAGAGAAAAGCGAAAACTCAGAAGTTGTCACAGTAAAACACTTGCCTATTGACCGTCTGTAAAGATGAAAGGGCCATATATATATATATATATATATAATTTCACTTGAGTGATTAACCATGTGTGCATCTATCTCTTTCTAAAATATCTCTTTCTAAAATAAATTTCCACCTCAGTGGGAGTGAGTGAACTCTGTAGCTCCGGCGACTGTACCTGATGTAATTTTGAAAATCTGTAACAATTCTTGTTACGTATGATTAAAGCTTTTTATAGAGACTCTCCAACCTACCCTTATCGATTGTATATTGTCAAGGGTTCTTTAACGTTCTCATCTTCAACAAGGTACTCAAGGATGTATCGTCTGTCCCCGATAAGACTAACAACTCGATTCAATCTACAAGAAGATCAAAACACGAAATCACAAAGTACTGTAGTTTTACAAATTACAAAACAATGACAAAATACAGCAACGTTTCTAATCATTTTAATTTTTTTTTAATTCGTCACTCCTTTGTTCGTTTGCTTGATAAAGGCCTTGTTGGTAGAAACGTTGCTGTATTTTGTCATTGTTTTTATAATTTGTAAAACTACAGTACTTTGTGATTACGTGTTTTGCCAATCAAATAGTTTTACTGCAGTCTCTTCTTCTTCTTCTTCTTTGCGTTCGTTCTTTACGACCAATTTTAATCACTCTTTGTGACATGTTTGATCTTTGTCAAGAACGTGTATACGTTGCACATTTGTTTGGTAGGCCCCAAAATGCATAGATTTCTACACGTTTAGGACACATGCATCCGATTTCAGCCAAACCTCCTTAGTCGCCTCTTACGACATGCATGGCAGGTAACAGTGGTTCTATTCTTTACACCCCAAATTTGGGCCCCGGTAACCACTCGGGCGCACTGCAGTCTCATGTATATTGTGATGAAGAAGAACAAGGAACTCTGGGAAATAGTCCGAGAGCTTCACGATGTACTAACCAACGGTGGTACTGTGTGGAGCGTCAGGTAAGTAATGTAGCTCAAAGTTATATCCACTCCTATATTAGGTAATCTCCCTGTGTTACCTGGGCTCGCAAGGGAGCAAAGAATAGTAACACTGCGACCTACAAGGCATGTGTAAGAGGCGACTGAGGTAGGGTAGGAAGCTCATCATTAAATAGCTTGATGATGAGCAGAGCTTTGACACCCCAACAGTTCTCCGGAATTTCTCTCTCATAGGCCAGATGTCCTGCCTCTGCAGCCGCCATGTTCAAACCATCAGTCACATCCTGAATCCATCTTGTCCGTGGTCTTCCTCTTCTTCTCTTTGCCGGTATGCCTCCTTCCATGATGGTCTTCTCCAGCCCTTCATGTCTTTTTATATGTCTTTTTATAGGGAAGGGCCTAACCTAAAGTAAATCAAAAAGCGTTGCAGAAATCGGATGATGCTGACCTAGCATTGTAGCAGCGCGTGATGGCACACACGTACAAGCACTACTTAGGCTCTAGATCACTTTTCACAAATCACAGAAGTAGTTTAACAGAGTGGTCATAATAAGCTTCCCTAAAAGAAGAATAATATTAGGTCACGAAATAAAATGGCTACAAAGAATAGCCCAGTGTACATAATGACAGGAACTGTGATTTGATAAGTTCCATGTTCTGTAGCAGCAGTACCACAACGAACATTGAGATAAATAAGTGGATGATTATGATGAATACATTCAATGCTTTACAGTTTACGCATCGTCGTACAGTTACACAAGTGACCACGACTTACTTGATTTATTCCTCTTCGCTCCCGAAGCATAGGTCCTCAACATTGTTCTCACTCATTCGGTCTCCCGCTGTTTCTTTCATGGTTCAGGATAGTGGCTACATTATTAACAAACAAAGTTTTAGAATGGCAAAGCAAATTCTAAATCAACTTTATAAACTTCGAAAAGGCAATTGACAGCACACTTTGAAAGGCTTTGACGTATTCTAAGACGGTATGGAATTACAGAGTTGTTTATAAGCAGCCTGAAAAGCTGCTTCGGCAAATTCCCATGCAGTGTTGAAAGTTCCTAGCTGAAGTTTAAAGTCAAAACAGGCGTGCGACAAGGATGTGTAATGGCAACATTACTATTCAACATTCTCATAGAGTGGGCGATGCGTAAAACATGTCAAGACGAGACAAGATGTATCAGATGGACTCACGCCCGAGTGGTTACCGGGGCCCAAATTGGGGTGTAAAGAATAGAACCCCTGTTACCTGCCATGCATGTCGTAAGAGGCGACTAAGGAGGTTGGGCGTGAGCTAGCTACCCCACACTATAAAAAACACTAGATGAGTCCAAACGTAGGCGGGGCTCTTGAGATCCACATTTCGTATAATTAGACTCCCAAATGTGTAGCAAAGATTGGCAAGAACCAGGGTTGCATTAACAGCATTATATGTTCCCGGAAAAAGTAGTGTGCTCGGACCCCTATCTAACTAACCCCTATTACGAATTAAATGCATAATAATTAGCTGATAAAATTAAACAGATATTTAATGGTGTGGCGGGGCAGGATGATCTAACTCTTACCTTTTCCCATGTCCCTGGTTATCTTTCCCTGGTTATCTTTCCCAATGTCGGTGAGTTTAAATTACAAACGACACAGACATCAAAGAATTTAATCAACTTAGAATTTAATTTAGGATAAACAGTTTTAAGAAATATATAGACACAAAATTAGTATATCAGTTTTGAGCAAGTGTTGATACACACAAAAATAATGTCAACTGACAAAGCAATAGGCTCACCTAACATCCAAATAAACAATGAAGAACTCCAATGTGTAGAGAGATACGAATACTTGGGCTCAATAATTAACAATAACGGTGACTGTTCCAAAGAGATCTCAGGAAGATTGGCAATAGCAATCAAGAAGTTAAACACAATGAAGAACAGGTGGCAAAGCACCAGCAAAATATTAAAAATATTGAGAATATGCATTTTCCAGTGGCTACTTATGGTTGTGAATCATGGACACAAAAAACAAAAACGAAAATCATGTCCTTCGAAAGTAAATGCTACAGTAAGATCCTACGAATACCATGGACAGAAAAAAGAAAGAACACTGATGTCCTGAAAGAACTAAATGTTAAAGAGAATTTGCTGATAAACAATATACTGTACAGAAAAATTAGATACTTTGGTCACATTAAGCGTCACGATTGCCTGGAAAGAACAATATTAGAGGGCATTGTCCCAGGACGCAGAGGCAGACCAAGAAGAAGATAGTAACAAGATATTAAAGAAACCATGAATATGACCATCGACGAAGTGGGTGAACTGGCTAGAGACAGTAAATTTCAGATGCGCTGCTAAGAAAGCAACGTCCTATCAAGGATACGCACCTTGATGATCTTCTTCTTTTTCTTCTGTGCGTTCGTTCTTTACGACCAATTTTAATCACTCTTTGTGATATGCTTGATCTTTGCCAAGAACGTGTATACGTTGCACATTGGTTGGTAGGCCCTCAAACGCAAAGACTTCTATACGTTTAGGACACATGCATCCGATTTAAACCTCCTTAGTCGCCTCTTACGACATGCGTGGCAGGTAACAGTGGTTCTATTCTTTACACCCCAAATTTGAGCCCCGGTAACCACTTGGGCGACCTTGATGATGATGATGATGTTGAGAAAACGTGTAATTCACAGACATGGACGCTAATGAGAATAAAGATGAGACAAGGGAGTGATGAACGAATTTGCTGACAAAGATTACTTGTGAGTTTTAAATCTGTTGTAGTTAATTAGTTAATCTTAGAATGTATCGGACCAAAGACTCGCCTGTGTGTTGCCGGGGCTAGCAAGGGAGCAAAGAATAGTAACACTGCGACCTACAAGGCATGTCGTAAGAGGCGTCTGAGGTAGGGGCTTAGGAAGCTACCCTAGTAAATAAAAATCGTCGCAGAAATCGAATGTGCTGGCCTACTTGTAGGCGCATAACTGGCACAGCGTACAATCGTTCTTAGGCTAGAATCATATTACAAATCACAAAGAGTGGTTAACAAGTGTCCAATATGGTGGCATTCGAAGAAGAAGAAGGAGAGACCAGCTGACTTACAAATCGTCTTATGGACACAGAATATGTGATTTCTTTAGATTGAAACAGAAAATATAAATTAACGATTAAACACAATTCTGTGTAAATCGACAGAAATGGTGCTTAGTTTTGACAAGGATATGATACAAGAATTTCGCAGATGTTAGGGACAATGATCGCCTGAAGAATATTGCCGGTAAGAAAGGTACACTTAGTTTAAGAATAGGAAAAGTATTTGAAAGTTTACAGTATAAATATGACGATTCAATTTAGACTAGAAATATGATATAATCTTAGATTCTCCGAAAGGAGTTCATTATTTTTGTAATGTTTGTTGGCCTACATGCTCTGATACAAACAATGAATCTCCTTCGTTTGATTGCTGCTTGTCTGGGCTTAAAGATGCTTAACCCCTCCTCCCCCATGAATATATCATAACTTAGAGCGAGATATATATAATGTTAGTTTGTTCCTTTCGTGCCAATAGCGGCACATAGGGCAGAGGTTTTAGATCTCCATGTGATGCGGTTCTTTGCTAGCAGTTGGAGATCTTGTATGGTTTTACATCCTAATAGTTTACTTTCTTGTTGGATGGTTCTTCGAAGAGTGGTCTTTTGGTCTTCCACGTTTTCTTTCCCAACTGGTGACCACATAAGGACTTGTCGATTTAGTCTCTGTTCGTCTGATCTAAGAACATGACCTAAATCTTGAGATATATATCGGGAAAGTTCATCTAAACCAATGATTCAGAGCAGAAATAACTCAGGTGCTCGGTGACAGAGTTTCGAGACTTCAGCAAAGATCAAAATGAGAACTAAAAGAAGAGACCAGAAACTGTTATACGGACTGGAATCATATTGAACTGATGAGAGCTGTTAAGCGGACAGTAAATCAGATTATAATATTCATAACTCAAAGTGATGATTCATGGTCATATCTATACCAGAAGAAACTGAGAATCTGAGCTGTCAGTTCGAAGTTTTCATATGTATCTCGTAGCTGACCGAAGTCTATTCCACCGAGAAAGCTATTCAACAGATAGCAGTGAACTATTCATATCAATCAGCTAGCAGTGAACTATTCGTATCAACCAGCTAGCAGTGAACTATTCGTATCAACCAGCTAGCAGTGAATTATTCGTATCAACAAGCTAGCAGTGAACTATTCGTATCAACCAGCTAGCAGTGAACTATTCGTATCAACCAGCTAGCAGTGAACTATTCGTATTCACTAGACAGCAGTCAGTCTATTCCATTGAGAGAGCTATCAAACAGTATGGTAGCCGCAATCTACTCGTATCAAATAGATAGAAGCGATCTATTCGTAATCTATGGAGAATGCCCAAACTATCAAACTATCCTACAGACCTTGAACAAAGCTATCAGTTCGAGTAGTCAGAAATGATATCCTACGGCTGACAACTAAAATATGACAGCTAATCGAACATGATTGGATCGATTCGCTAGTAACAGATGATTTGAAGCAGCTAATCGAATATGATTGAATCGATTCGTTAGTAATAGATGATTTGAAGCAGCTAATCGAATATGATTGAATCGATTCGCTAGTAACAGATGATTTGAAACAATCTTAAGAGTTTGAACATCCGTCCGGACAGTCAGTCTGGGAAGTGACCAGTCAAGGAAGAATATATTTGTAATTATTGTACATAATTAGTTTATGATAAATCAGTTGAGGTTAGAGTTAAGCCTAAACTTTAAGCGATAACTTTCTAAGAGGGGGAATGTTGATATTGACTGGCTAGATATAGAAGTTAGTATAGAGTGTTTAGTAATATGCACAAATTGTGGTGATGTTATTTTAAATTGGTCTATGTTGTCGTTGAGTAAACTCGTGTCATATTCCTTTACAGTACATCGCAATCAACCAAAGTAAACGAGTCATCGATTGTCTGTGCACTACTTATACGTTCACTAGTTTGTCATGGCTTTATGATAGGTGATGACTACTTTCACCGTTCGTTACAAATCCACGGGAACAAATTTGCTTCCAAACTGTCCGCCGCGGGATTTGAACCAGGTACTCTTGGGTTGTGATCGAGCTGACTACCGCTAAGACACAGACGTGCACTATGTTGACGTTATATACTTATATTAGGGAAATGAGAGATCGGATGCACCGACGAGCAATGCTGCGAGCCAGAATGGGCCCTCTATGGACTAGGGCGACATCACCAATGCTCTAAAAGAAAACATACGCTCTGAAGATTTCAACTAAGAAGCTAAATAGTATCCGGCAAGTTTGAAGCAAATTAGTTCTCTTGGATTTTTACGAATGGTAAAAATACAAGATCTCACCGCTCAGAACGCAATGACAAACTACTGAACGTATAAGTGGTGCCTAGAAAATCAATAACTGGATTACTGTGGTTGACGGTGACGTCCTGCAAAGCATATGCCACGATTTTCATTTGAATAATAAGAAAACTAATTAACCATTTCCAATAACTTTTTTTTAAATGTCCAGGCTAGGGCACTTGCCACATTCCCCCCTCTTTGCCGTAACGTATGGGCATGCTCAAACAAATATCATGGACATATTTAAATATGTCATCCCCAACTAGATCAAATGTGACCACTATAGGCGCTTACGGTGCCAGCATTTCATGTCGCTCATTACAATGAACGAAAGTGTGACTAGGATACTATATCTACAAGAGATGATATATAATTGACGTCATTATAGTCATCCACTACTATCGTAGTCAAACATTTTAGAACTAGCGTGTCACATCTCATAGAAACAATGATAACGGAAACTGAACAGAATCGACATCTATTCCATCAGGGTGTCCACATAGTTGGTAAGTCTCTTTCTATTCGTACTGCTTCCAAACTCATAATAAAGTCATGGTACTTAACTTCAAGCTGAGTGACTGGAAAATCCGTCTGTATCGAGAATCGAACCCAGTTCATTTGGGCGTACATCCAATTCCCTGCCACTGAGCTAACATGACGTACGTTTCACTTCCGAAAAAAAAATCTCTTTTAACTCTAGAATGGCAGCAGGATGATCGATGAACTCCGTTCAATACACCCAATCTCCCCCATTTCGCCTCGGATAGGTTAGTGTGACTGTCAGATTACAAACAAATAAACTATCATTTCTTTTAACAAAAATCCAATAGCCATTCTTTTCTCTACTTAATTAAGTACTATCTATTGGTCTCTTTTCAAATTAATTCAAGCTACTTGTAAATAAAAAGCGTCGTAGAAATCGGATGTGCTGGCCTACTTATGGCGCATAACTGGCACAACGTACAATCGCTCTCATGCTCAGATCACATACATATCACAAATAGTGGTTTAACAAGTTGTCGATAAGGAGCATGAGAAGAAGAAGAATGTACATACCTGATGAGAAGGTAAAGATGACGACCAGACGTTGCACATGTCAATGCTAGCAAGGATTAATCTCTCAAGTACAGACATTGCTCAGCTGTGCTGTCACGTACATCACGCGACATGAACAAGTCCTGTACTGGTACTAGCAGACAATTTCAAAGTCACGTGTCTCACAACGTACTGGCACATAAAGGTAACATATGGTGTCTTCACTGGAATAAAACAATTACAAAAAGAATATATATTACAGATTTAAACACAACAACATGTGATATAGATTATTTGAGATAACACAAAAGGGTTAAGGGTGGGCGGACAGCTTACTAAGTAATGGCACACACATACACACATAAATTGCGTAGAGCAGTTGTCTACCTTAAAATCACCCAAGACTTAACACACTCATTACACAATGAATTAGAAAACTGCAACGGCAATAGACTTAAACTTAAAAGGTCATACCACGGGTATGTGCCATCCAGAACATAGACCATGGAGAAGAGTGGATACCTACACCAACTAACCACAGACAATTCTTTGTGGTAGTCACCACGGTAAACAAACCCAAGTCGCGATTCGCTGCCTTCAATCGTGGCCAACGTTACTAACTGGCCTACACGCAATATTATTCAAGATGGAGGGTGAGGCGGATTATTCAAATGTGTTTAGTAAACATATGGACATTTTAGTAAACATACGGACTCAAACAGACTTCTTTAGTAAACATAACAACAAAATAACGATGCCTAGTAAGTGCTGTGTACCAAAATGTAGATCAAATTACGATTGTAATTATATATGTATAATATAAGTTAATTTAACAAGTGCCTTCTTCAGTAAACCTAACTGTTGTCAGTGTTGTAAACATAACAATAAAATAACGATGCCTAGCTAGTAAGTAATGTAGATCAAATTACGATTATAATTATATGTGTACAATTTAACAATTACCTTCTTTAATAAACATAACAACAAAATATCGCTGCCTAGAAAGTGTTGTGTACCGAAATGTAGACAAGGAACATACACCATGTTCTATTGTATAATTATTGAAAGCACCAGCTATAGGACTCAGTATTAAAATAGATCAAGACATGTCTTTTACTGTTCACCTAAAGGAAGTTTCCATAGAGTTCCTTTAACTGGCTGTCAAATAGTGGGAAAAATTGAGAGATGGTTTCATGTTGAAAACCTCTTGTCCATGCAAATCATACAAAGATTTAGAAGAGCACCAACTATTGACTATTACATGACAATGGCACATGATAATCTGGTTGAAGCAATTAGTTTATCATCCACAACAAGCACTAGTT
Source organism: Arion vulgaris (assembly GCA_020796225.1). Classification (NCBI taxonomy): domain Eukaryota; kingdom Metazoa; phylum Mollusca; class Gastropoda; order Stylommatophora; family Arionidae; genus Arion; species Arion vulgaris. The sequence goes on along the minus strand of CM036764.1, from coordinate 42,044,973 downwards.
TTGTGCCAAAGAAAACACTCCAATTCCTCGCTGAGCAGTTGCATCTGGTCAGAACTAAAGATAACAGAAAATGGTATAACACTCAGTGTTTTGCATTTATGACATATTAAATTAAACCTGATCTGTCCTCATATCATCTGGATATGGAGATAAGTTCTTAGCCACGACAAACCATAAGGAGATTGTCATACAAATTGTAACTACCAGTTACATGAAATTCTCATTAGACAGTACTGTATGTGTCTGCGGAGCTCATAAAAGAAATATTTTATTGTCTGCGGTTCCAACATTTTCCTCAACAATGATATAAAAATCAGGAATGTGCAATGCAATGTTCAGCAAGCTGCTTCTTCACAAAAAAGGAAAGAAGCAAAATTCAGTAGTAGATAAATATATTTGTGTAATACTGTTTAGTTTATGTGCTAATCAAGTTGTAGTGTTGTGAAAATTGACTGCCACATCATTTGTTTTCCTTGTTATCCTGTATCACTAGTGATCTCTTCGGACATAATGTATCAAAAGTTGTCACATAGACTTGATCTCCTTCGACATAATGTAACAAAAGTTGGCATGTAGACTATTGATTTCATTCGACATAATGTATAAAAAGTTGTCATGTAGACTATTGATTTCATTCGACATAATGTAATAAAAGTTGTAACATAGACTTGATCTCCTTCGACATAATGTAACAAAAGTTGGCATGTAGACTATTGATTTCATTCAACATAATGTAATAAAAGTTGTAACATAGACTATTGATCTCCTTCGATATAATGTATCAAAAGTTGTCATGTAGACTATTGATCTCATTCGACATAATGTAATAAAAGTTGGTATGTAGACTATTGATCTCCTTCGACATAATGTAATAAAAATGGTGTTTCGTTTAACTACACATATTTAGTAGATAGGGGTGGACTGAAGTACCCATCACAAGATCTCACTGTTCTCTGCTTCATATCATATCTAGTTCAAAAGCTGATATCATCTGAATATGAAGATAAGTACGTCGCCATGACAAACCAGAAGGAGATTGTCATACAAATTGTAACTGCCAGCTACAAAAATTCTCATTAGACAGTACTGCATGTATCTGCAGGAGCTCAAAAAGAAAAACTTTATTGCCCGCGGTTCCAACATTTGCTAACATTTTCCTCAACAATTATCGAAAAATAAGGAATGATCAATGCAATGTTCAGCAAACTGCTTCTTCAAAAAAAGGAAAGTAGCAAAATTCAGTAGTAAATAAATATATTTATGTAATACTGTTTAGTTTATGTGCTAATCAAGCTGTGGTGATGTGCAAACTTGTGACTGACTAATTCGTGGATTACTGATAAGTGATGTTAGTTTATGTGCTAATCAAGATATGGTGTTGTGCAAACATGTAGCTTACTTATTCATGGATAACTGAATAGAGACTACCATAAGCTGATGTAAGTACAATAGTTATCATATATAAATTACTATAAGTATTCTTTATAAAATTAAACTAAAATAGTATGTGAGAGCAACAACTATAGCTACTCATCAGAAAACATCTTCTGTAATACACACATGCATCCAACAACAAGTTTCTAACATCTGCAAGATGTATTGTCTAGATCGGTGCTTCCCAATAGTAACAGTCAATAGTTAGTTTGTGAGAATACACCGCCTCAGCCTGTGACGTCACATGGCAATATTGCCGTCCGCGCTGAGGCCAGTTAGTAACGTTGGCCACGCTTCAATAGTCAATGCGGAAGTTGAAGCATTAGTAAATTACTACACACCGGAAGAACATGCTGTTGTCTACACTCAAGGTTCCACGATTCGGCACAGTCGGAGTGCACGGGCCTTTACAGTTAGAACTAAAGGAAAGGTCATCAAAGTGACAAGCGGTGCATATGCGACAACTACCAGCAGCATGATTATGGAGATCATGGCAGTGACAAAATCTCTGGAGTGGCTAAAGACGCGAGCATTCACTCTTCCTCTGCGACTCTATGAGCATGATACAGAAGATCAAGACCAGTTTTGTACGAAGGAATTGGATGCAATTAATACAAAACGTGGCAATCCAGTCGTTACCTTTATCTTTGTCCCATGTAATTCTGGGGTAAAATGCAATGAGAGAGCGGATGCACTGTCGAGCAATGCTGCGATCGAGAATGGGCCTTCTATGGACAAAAGCGACATCATCAATGCTCTAAGAGAAAACATGCGCTCTGAAGATTTCAACGAAAATAAAGGGTATTCTCTATCGTGGATGCGCATGTTATGCATACCGGTAGATGCGACAAGACGGGAAAACCATGAAAGAACCCGCAGTAGATACATCAGTCAGCACAGAACTGGCGTTCTTAGTCTAAACACACTTAAATAATGCTTGGGTAGAAATCGTAGCAATTATGGACATGTCCGATGTGTGCTGAAGATGATCTTCAAATGAACAATGAACACACACAAATTGGTCGAGACGATGTGTACTTTGCGTAGAATACAAGAAAGTGATGTTCACGCAGCAATCATCGCCTTCTTTTCCGTTCCCAATGGAACACATGTGCAAGACTGCAACTTATCACTTATATACATTAGTTGTTGTTTTGTTAACTCAGCGGTCCGATTGGAACATAAAGCTGAAATTGTCCCTAACACTTCGCCAGTTTTATACACCTCAGATAACGTTGGGACATATTTCTATTTGTACCCACATAAGTACACATGAGTTTGGGATACCGCTTTATAAATATAAATAAAACGCCACTTTATAATACCACATCTACTGAAGTATACTGTGTGTTGTTGGGGCCCACAAGGGGGAGCAAAGAATAGTACCACTGCGACCTGCAAGGCATTTCGTAAGAGCTGACTGAGGTAGGGGTCTAGGGAGACTATCCTATTAAATAAAAAGCGTCGCAGAAATCGGATGTGATGGTCTACTTGTAGGCGCATAACTGGCACAAAGTACAATCGCTCTTAGGCTCAGATCACAAACAAATCACAAAGATTGGTTTAACAAATGGTCGATATTGAGCAATCGAAGAAGAAAAAAAGATTATACTAAAGCATGGTATCAGATCTTATTGTTGATATGCAAGGTCGTCAGAGCTGACTCATGTCCTTGGTATTTAAATGCTTAATAGTATGAGATGTTACGCCGTCAGTAAGGGATGTCTTTCTGTGTCCATGTTCTTGTGCGTTCTAGAGCTGCCATCAATATCTCATAGTTGTTACCTTATCTTTGCTACAAGAGCCAAGGTGTGATCCTAATGCTTGTCCTGTTGGGTTCAGGATACGCTCACGTTCACATGGGTCTAGTGTTGGCCTTATCTTCTTCTTCTTCTTTGCGTTCGTTCTTTACGACCAATTTTAATCACTCTTTGTGATATGTTTGATCGTTGGCAAGAACGTGTATACGTTGCACATTGGTTTGGTAGGCCCCTAAACACATAGACTTCTTCTACACGTTTAGCACACATGCATCCGATTTCATCCAAACCTCCTTAGTCGCCTCTTACGACATGCGTGGCAGGTAACAGTGGTTCTATTCTTTACACCCCAAATTTGGGCCCCGGTAACCACTCGGGCGGGAGTTGGCCTTATCTAATACAGAACGTTCGCTGACAGGCTGCTATAATGTTCTTATTTTTCGTTGAAATCCGGTGTCATATCATAAAGAATATTGAAGAAATATGGTGTTAGACCCGAATTTGTCTTTGTCAAACAGCACACGATGAATGATGTGATCAATATTGCGTAGGTAGATTTTCTTTTGTACCCAACTGAGGCTGTATCAACCTGAGAGCCACAGCACGTTTAGTAGAAATCTCACTCTCATTGTGGAATTTGATCCTGAGAATACGCGTCTACAAAACATGTACACTAGCCACTAACTATGCAACCTCGGTTCTCTTCTGCAAGGTCACCCTCGTGTAGTCTCAAATAGCCCCAGTAACATGCACAAATAAATTGTACTGTGTCGAATGGCTCAAAATATAGCTGGTTTCTTCTTCTTCTGCGTTCTCACTAGATTGGGATTTCAGATTCTCTAATAAAGGCAGCCTTCTGCCTCAGATTATCAACCACGCCATACAGTTTGACTTGGACGCTAGTGTAAGTGGGCCACCTCTTTCTTCTCGTCTGCATATTTGGGGGAGTTCTGTAGGATATAATTCCTATGATTTCTGCTTCCCTGTTTGTGCCGACCCTTCCCGCAGTAAGTTTTGGCCACCCTTGTGATGGTAGGTCTGACATTCTTACTGCGTGGTTAAATCTACGAGGCAAATTGGCGACCGTAGAATCTGTTATCCCATTCCACATTGTGAGGGTCGTTGCACCATGTTATGCGCCTTACAGCCTGGTGCATCCGTTTTCTGCAAGCATTTGTTTCGGGTTAGCATTCCCTAGCGGACACGTGCATCTGATTTCAGCCAAACCTCCTTAGTCGCCTCTTACGACATGCGTGGCAGCTAACAGTGGTTCTATTCTTTACACCCCAAAATTTGGGCCCGGTAACCACTCGGGCGATAAAGCGGTTTAACCAATGTAAACCACAGCACTAAGTACTGAAATTCTTTGGCTCAAATCACAAAGAGTGGTTTATAAGTGGTCAATGTACAGCCAAAGGCAAATAGCTAAACACGTAAACACAAAGTATTACAGTTTTACAAAATACATAAACAGTGACGATAAACAGCAACGTTTCGACCAAAAGGCCTTTATCAAGCAAATAATACAACAAGAATGACGAATTTCGAGGAACACTACAAATGGACGATTACATGTGGAAACATAAACCTATCTAATGAAAATCTGGGAATAAAAACGAACAACGAAATGAGTAGACACAAAAACCGAAAGTGGAAAAGAAGATAAACAATATAGTGGATAAATGACACATATATGGAGCAAACACATATAGATAACAAGGCACGAGATAAGACAGTACTAAGAAGCATAGGAATGTAATGCGTTGAGTCCAAGAGGTCGTAAAGTGCCATAGAATGAAATAAAACGGTTCTCCAGGGCGAATCGACTGCGATCATCGGAGGAACATGATCGGATGGCTGTGACCTGGACATCGTCAACTCCTGAATGGCCAGTATCGTTGAAATGGGTAGCCACAGGAGTCGCAGAGCATTGGCGAATATCGCGTAAGTGTTGGGCGAATCGGTCACTGAGTCTCTTACCGGTTTCGCCAATATAGGACTTGTTGCATCGTTTGCAGGTGATGGCATAGATGATATTACGGGACTCACACGTGAAACTGTCTTGAATGGCATACGTAGCTTTTGGAATGGCATACGTAGCCAAAGGCAAACAAACACATCAAACAAACAAACAAACAAATCCAAGTAGACTAATGTAGGAATGGATGTGTGTCTGTTTGTTTTGGTGCCAGATACAAGCCAATTGTAATAACCGTGTTTCCCGATGCAATAATTCACTGAAATAATTGATAAGACTATCATCATTGCACTTCAGTGAATAACAATGTGTGCATCGATATCTTTCTTACATTGCACTTCAGTGAATAACAATGTGTGCATCGATATCTTTCTTACATTGCACTTCAGTGAATAACAATGTGTGCATCGATATCTTTCTTACATTGCACTTCAGTGAATAACAATGTGTGCATCGATATCTTTCTTACATTGCACTTCAGTGAATAACAATGTGTGCATCGATATCTTTCTTACATTACACTTCAGTGAATAACAATGTGTGCATCGATATCTTTCTTACATTGCACTTCAGTGAATAACAATGTGTGCATCGATATCTTTCTTACATTGCACTTCAGTGAATAACAATGTGTGCATCGATATCTTTCTTACATTACACTTCAGTGAATAACAATGTGTGCATCGATATCTTTCTTACATTACACTTCAGTGAATAACAATGTGTGCATCGATATCTTTCTTACATTGCACTTCAGTGAATAACAATGTGTGCATCGATATCTTTCTTACATTACACTTCAGTGAATAACAATGTGTGCATCGATATCTTTCTTACATTACACTTCAGTGAATAACAATGTGTGCATCGATATCTTTCTTACATTACACTTCAGTGAATAACAATGTGTGCATCGATATCTTTCTTACATTACACTTCAGTGAATAACAATGTGTGCATCGATATCTTTCTTACATTACACTTCAGTGAATAACAATGTGTGCATCGATATCTTTCTTACATTACACTTCAGTGAATAACAATGTGTGCATTGATATCTTTCTTACATTACACTTCAGTGAATAACAATGTGTGCATCGATATCTTTCTTACATTGCACTTCAGTGAATAACAATGTGTGCATCGATATCTTTCTTACATTGCACTTCAGTGAATAACAATGTGTGCATCGATATCTTTCTTACATTACACTTCAGTGAATAACAATGTGTGCATCGATATCTTTCTTACATTGCACTTCAGTGAATAACAATGTGTGCATCGATATCTTTCTTACATTACACTTCAGTGAATAACAATGTGTGCATCGATATCTTTCTTACATTGCACTTCAGTGAATAACAATGTGTGCATCGATATCTTTCTTACATTGCACTTCAGTGAATAACAATGTGTGCATCGATATCTTTCTTACATTGCACTTCAGTGAATAACAATGTGTGCATCGATATCTTTCTTACATTGCACTTCAGTGAATAACAATGTGTGCATCGATATCTTTCTTACATTACACTTCAGTGAATAACAATGTGTGCATCGATATCTTTCTTACATTGCACTTCAGTGAATAACAATGTGTGCATCGATATCTTTCTTACATTGCACTTCAGTGAATAACAATGTGTGCATCGATATCTTTCTTACATTGCACTTCAGTGAATAACAATGTGTGCATCGATATCTTTCTTACATTGCACTTCAGTGAATAACAATGTGTGCATCGATATCTTTCTTACATTACACTTCAGTGAATAACAATGTGTGCATCGATATCTTTCTTACATTACACTTCAGTGAATAACAATGTGTGCATCGATATCTTTCTTACATTACACTTCAGTGAATAACAATGTGTGCATCGATATCTTTCTTACATTACACTTCAGTGAATAACAATGTGTGCATTGATATCTTTCTTACATTACACTTCAGTGAATAACAATGTGTGCATTGATATCTTTCTTACATTACACTTCAGTGAATAACAATGTGTGCATCGATATCTTTCTTACATTACACTTCAGTGAATAACAATGTGTGCATCGATATCTTTCTTACATTGCACTTCAGTGAATAACAATGTGTGCATCGATATCTTTCTTACATTACACTTCAGTGAATAACAATGTGTGCATCGATATCTTTCGTACACACAAATTGCTCAGCGACAGTGCACGAACTCCGTAATCAACGGCGAGGGTACTATATGTGTTAAAGATGGTGACGCGCGTCTGCCCAGCGTGTTCGTAGCGCGTTGGACTACGGGTGACTATCCTCTGTGTGTGCGGGTTCAATTCCACGGGATGGCAGAAAAAGCCACAGATTCCCCAGATTTACGGTGTTCGTGGCACCGAACCGAAGGTTACGATGTCCATGGCACCGAGCCGAAGAGCTGAAAAGCTCAAGTGCTTCTGGATCGGAAAAAAAAAGATAGTGACAATTTTGTAGAAATGTTATTTCATTCTTTTTAATAAATGTTGCCTGGGCAGAGGGCTTTGTAGCAAACTGTTATCAATTGTCAACTACCAACGGTTCTTTTACGTGATCTACATAAACACGGGACCTACGCTTTATCGATTGTCTCCGATTGGATTAGCTCAGAACTCGAGTGAGATCATATGTATCTGGATAAATATCCTGATTGTTATAGATGGGAAACGAACCAAGTACATTTGAGGAGAGGTGAACACCTCCACGCAACAGAGACCTTCACTAATTGAACCACTCGAGAAAGTACGGTTGGCTAGTTGTGTACATTTTAAACATTTTTAGATTAGCCTTATTTTTTAATATTTTTTCCGATCCAGAAGCACTTGAGCTTTTCAGCTCTTCGGTTCGAGCCATGGACACCGTAAATCTGGGAATCTGTGGCTTTTTCTGCCATCCCGCGGAATTGAACCGCACACACAGAGGGATAGTCACCCGTAGTCCAACGCACTACGAACACGCTGGGCAGGCGGGCAGATTAGCCTTATAACAACCCTTGCTCTCTAAGCAGAAGAGAATTATGAACTTTCACTAAGGAATGCTTTCCTGTGAGGAGTACAGAAACGGTAGATACCAAGTCTGACAGAACCAGTCAGTCAACTGCCCGACACATACCTCAGTTCGACAGGGAACTGATGGGACAAATTGTTTCCGTCTCCCCCAGGAATTAGGAGCGTTCACTATTATTGTTTTCTTATGTATTGTTTTTGCAGGTGAGAATATGAAAACGGCACTAATTAGCAGAACTTCCAAGAACAAGCATTCTGGTACGACCAGTCAGTCAGTCTGTCGAGGCATAGTTACGTCCACCAACATACGATTCGGACCCGCTGGCTGGAACAACTAAGGACACAATTGCGCAGATGCTATACTGGTACTCGTGATCTCTAGACGTTATCTAGAGGAATCGTGTAGGAATTGACACTGAGGTGTTGCTTATCTGGTATGCAAACATATAACATACCATTTGCAGCTACACTTACACTACTATGTCCTTACATGGCTAGCTTCCCTTTCGATTCCTACTCACTCTGCCAGACTGCAGCGTTGTAGTCTGTTCTAACTGGCACCGTGAGGAGGTCGAGTAGGGTCTTGGTCAGTACCGGATCCCTCACTCTGGCACTAAATTTACACCTCAAGTAATTGTGCTTTTGGTTCCCCCTATGAGAACAGCGAACCAACTACCAAGGAACCAACTCTCATTCACAATGATCAACAAAAAATAAAAATCGCATATTATTGGTTTCGGTTCTCAAATATCAACGACAACAAATTAATTATTTAAATCTCACGTATAGCAACGACGATTGAAGGGAATCAATTGTTTATTCAAGCACCAGTGTGTTGCCGAGGCTCGGAAGGGGAGCAAATACCAGTAACACTGCGAGCTACGATGCATGTCGTAAGAGGCGACTGAGGTAGGGGCCTAGGAAAGCTATCCTAGTAAATAAAAGCGTCGTAGAAATCGGATGTGCAGGCCTACTTGCAGGTGCATAACTAGCCCAACGTACAATAGCTTCTTCTTCTTTGCGTTCGTTCTTTATGACCAATTTTATCAATCTTTGTGATTTGTTTGATCTTTGCCAAGAACGTGTATACGTTGCACATTGGTTTGGTAGGCCCCTAAACGCATAGACTTCTACACGCTTAGGACACATGCATCCGATTTCATCCAAACCTCCTTAGTCGCCTCTTACGACATGCATGGCAGGTAACAGTGGTTCTATTCTTTACACCCAAATTTGGGCCCCGGTAACCACTCGGGCGACAATAGCTCTTAGGCTTAGATCACATACAAATCACAAAGAGTGGTTGACAAGTGGTTGATATGGAGCGTTCAAAGAAGAAGTTTATCGAAGGAAGTTTACTGTAGCGAATTAGCCTACAAAATATGGAAACCGCTGATCTCTACAATACCATAGATATCAGGAGATAATTATCAACAATAATATAAGCTTTATTGATCTAATCGTGTGGTTTGACGTGTAACATTTGGGAGTAAATCCGCAGAGTTTAACATCATGAGGGTATGTAATCATGGTTGCTTGCATTCATTATAACATTTCTAAAACTTGGATAATCAGATAGTATAAACGTATGTGTACACAAGGCGCGCCTATAAGTGCTTGAACTTGTCCAATGTGTGAAAATGCAGATTAGAATAACTGGCCTCAACATGTATCATTTTCAGTCATTTGTTTTAGTTCATACTTCTTCTTTTGTCGTCACACTGTTACCGGTTGTTACCCAGTGTCGTGGTTTTCTATTTTTGTCTTGCGAAGTTCTGGTGGCTTGTGTTATTGTTGCTCGTAGACAGGATTCTGCTATACCATCTAACCATCTTTTTCGTGGTCTTCCTCTCGCCTTCTTTCCTGATGTTCAGTTGTAGTATACTGTGAAGTTTGGATGCATTCTTCTTATTAGTTCGTACTGTTAAAACAATTTGAGTCAGATTTATTTTGTATTCTATATGTTGCTGCTGACTACGTCTGTTCTGCTTCTTCTTCTTCGAACGCTGCATATCAAGCACTTGCTAACCACTCTTCATGTTTTGTATGCGATATGAGTCTAAGAGCGATTGTATCAGTTATGCGCCTACAAGTAGGCCAGCATATCTGATTTCTGTGGCACTTTTTATTTACTAGGGTCGCCAGTGTGGTGTCGGGGCCCGCAAGGGAAGCAAAGAATAGCACTACTGCGAACTACAAGGCATGTCGTAAGAGGCGACTGATGTAGGACCTAGGAAGCTACCTAGTAAATAAAAAGCAGCGCAGAAATAGGATGTGCTGGCCTACTTGCAGGTGCATAACTGGCACAACATACAATCGCTCTTAGGCTCAGATCACATACAAATCACACAGAGTGGTTAACAAGTGGTCGATATGGAGCGTTCGAAGAAGATTTACTAGGGTAATTTTCCTAGGCCCCTACCCTCTTACGACATGCCCTGTAGGTCGTAGTGTTACTATTCTTTGCTCCCCTTGTGAACCCCGACAACACACATGCGTGAGTGTGTTCAACATTCCAGAACGTGTGTGGTCACATGTTTTAGTATCTCAAAGTTCACAACTTATATTTTGTTCTACAACCGGACGACAGAAAGTCGCGTTACCCCCGCACTAAAGGTTAACATATCCCACTCTTCATCCCCTACACGAGTTTTAACCAGAATATTTCCCACGGGCGTTAGCAAGAAAATTGGCAGTTGTTGAAAGATACCGTGAGTACTGTGGGACAGTTTGAATGGGATGGGTTTTTTTCGACAGATAAAGATAATTCGGGTCCGACTTGATATATGCATTACTTGTAGTTTTTAATTTCATTTTATATCTTCATATTCTTTAAATGCTCTATATCGACCACTTGTTAAACCAATCTTTGTGATTTGTGTGTCATCTGAGCCTAAGAGCGATTGTACGTTATGCCAGTTATGCGCCTAAAAGTAGGCCAGCACATCCCATTTCTGCGACGCTTTTTATTTACTAGAGTAGCTTCCTAGGCCCCTACCTCAGTCGCCTCTTACGACATGCCTTGCATGTCGCAGTGGTACTATTCTTTGCTCCTCTTGCAATACACTGCGATTTTTTATATCCATAGTAATACTCTTTCAAAGTAGGAGTCTTCACATCTGACGGTATAATGCATACATTAACGAGAGTAGTTGAGTTTATTGAGAATGAAAACATAAAAACTCTCACAAACACTTCATAAGATAAAGAGTGAAATGCTAATAAAATGTCACGTAGTTTTCTAGACTGCACGAAGTGAAACGCTTGACACTTAACATGATTCAATTCCCAAGTATGGGAGCATATTGAAAGGATGGCAGAGAACCAAGAGTAAAAATTGATACACATACATACACAAATAAGGGAAAAGACCAAGAGGTGGACCACGTAAACGATGAAGTGATTTTTGTTTCCCGTTCGTCAGCTATGAATTCAAGCATAGTCATGACACCTAATATCATCTTCTTCTTCGAACGCTCCAAGATCGACCATTTGTTAACCATTCTGTGTGATCTGTATATGATCCGAGCCTAAGAACGATTGTACGTTGTGCCAGTTATGCGCCTACAAGTAGGCCAGCACATCCGATTTCTGTGACGCTTTTTATTTACTATGGTAGCTTCCCTAGGCCCCTACATTAGTCGCCTCTTACGACATGCCATGTAGGTCGCAGTGTTACTATTCATTGCTTCCCTTGTAGGCCCTGGCACCACACGGGTGTGGCAACTAATATGACAACTACGGCTGATTTATTTTAGAGAATACATGCTTACTTTCCTTATCACCAGTGCCCCTAGCCATTCAGGCGAATCTTACTTCGAATTCAGAGGTACTTGTAATTTAGATATCCAAGTAAAGGAGATTGAGAGATAACATTGAAGTATAACTAGAAATACAAAAGAGTACTGCGAACAATTGGGAAGAGAAGGTTAGGAATAGTGATGAATAAAGGCGGGTGATATCTGCAGCAATAAACATCAAAGGCTAAAAAAACTGAAGAATAAACAAGTATAGGGACGGTAGGCTGGTCAGTTTATCGGTTGTGGAAAATCAATTGAATTAATTGCCTCAACAATCCTTTTATGCTAGATTCGATAAATGAAAGCTTTAAGCTTAGAATATTCACGGCTGTTTGCAATTTGTGTGAAGTATCTCCTAGATTATGTTAAACGTCTTAAATTGACATATGATGCAGTGAATTCGATGGGTAGAAGTGAGAGTCAGCGAACCAGTGGTTAACCAAATCCCTACTACACCTACAAGTGGTAGTCACAGTAACAGGATATGTCAGTAGACATCAAAGAGAGAAAGTAAAACCAGACCCAAAAAATGTCATATTGAAAAGGATGTATAGGGCCGATCATTACATATATTGTAACATGCTGCACAATGCGCGAAACATCGTAACAAACAGCCTTTTCAGAGCCAGCGACGAAGCGGAAAAATTAGATAAAGAAGACGTGTAAAAATGTATTTAAATGCAAGTAATCTGACTATGTGGGTTATGACATTCTAAAGCAATGGTCTGGCTAAAGTCATGGGTAATTACCCAAGTATGCTTTCTCGGTGACTCAGGTAGATCGAGACAGGCTAGGTTCGAAGATTGAGGTTTGAGTATCTGAAAAGGCCAAGGCTGACAAAAATCAGTTTTATTTTTGCACCAGGGCACGCAGGTGTAAATGGGTACGAACGGGTCGATAGACTTGTGGCAATGACTATTGTAGACGGCGGACGAGCAATGGACAAGACAGCTATGCTGGATACAAAAGAAGAACAGTAAACAAACACATACTCATCAGTCGACACACACTGCGATTGAGATGTGGATTACAGCTTATTTCATTAGATGATGTATGGGCATTGATGAGGATTATCCCATTGACACTTATTCTATTAGATCATGAATGGGCATTGATGATTACCTCACTGACAGCTTATTCCATTAGATGATATATGGGCACTGATGAGGATTATCTCATTGACAGCTTATTCAATTAGATGATGTATGGGCACTGATGAGGATTATCTCATTGACAGCTTATTCCATTAGATGATGTATGGGCTATGGAGTTCAAGAGTGATCAGGAATAAAACTAAGATAATGATATTTAACTCAAATGTCAAGGCTGTCCTTCTATATGGAGCGGAGACATGGAGAACAACTAAGGGGAACACCAAAAAGTTGCAGACTTTCATCAATAGATGCCTGCACAGGATACTCCATATGCGGTGGTATGACAATACTACAAACAGGGAACTCTGGGATAGAACAGGACAACGACAGGTGGAACAAAAGATAAGGAGCAGAAGGTGGCGATGGATAGGGGACACACTGAGGAAACCCCCTAACAGCATCTCAAGACAGGCTCTCCGATGGAACCCTAGAGCAATAGAGGTAGGGGAAGACCCAAGAACACCTGGAGACGGAGTTGGAGACGGAATGCAAGAAAATGGCGAGAGAGTGAAGAGATCTGGACAGGATGGCCTTGGATAGGCGGGCTTGGAAGGCCTTGGTTGCGGACCTATGCTTCCCTAGAGGCGAAGGGTGAAGCAGAAGAAGATGTATGGGCATTGATGAGGATCACCTCATTGACAGCTCATTCCAATAGATGCTGTATGGGCAATGATGGCATAGCAGAATCCTGTCACAGAGCAAAATAACTATCACCCAAGCCAACAAAACAGCGCAAGACAAAAAAAACCAGAAAACCATGACAGTGGGCAACAACCAGGTAACAGTGTGACGATAAAAGAAGAAGAAAGATCTGGTCACTTGTCCAAAGGTCGTGGATTTAAATCTGGCAGTGTTGTTCAGTCCTCAAAGGAATTTTTTTCTGTAGATCCCCAAGATTGTTGCTGGAGCTACAGAGTTCTGTGTAATACTCTTGACATATAGTGTGCCATTTCTGTTGAGATGAACCGAGCCTTATAAGTGCAATGAAGTCAACTCCATTTACCTTTAAAAACTTCTTCTTTCGAAACCACTGCATTTGTCCGTTCATCACTACTCCATTACATACTGTTTAATAAGGAATGTATTTAATAACACACACACACTCCCTTCCCCCATAAGTATTAACAACAGCTATGAGATGAAGCAAACTGTGGCAAATAACACACGGATAAAATATTGATCCATGGCTGTAAGAAATTCATATAAGAAAAACCCCTTGAAGAAAGGAATATTGATAATATCTAAGCTAGTGTTATGTTTTGTGTCACAGGGAGAATATACATATTTGATTTCAAAATATGTATAACTATTTGACTCCGATAGTACTAGGCACCAGATCTCACCTACCCTCTCACAATGATAAGGGATTACATGAAAATAGACTGATTGCTCGACAATGGACACAAACTTAGTACTTTTTGTTTATCATGAGAGAAGCTTCATACCTCAAACATCAGAGACCCTTGTTTGAATATGTCTAAATATGCATTGTTGAGAGAGCCGCAGTAAAGTAGTTGTTACTGAACTCGCTTCTTAGGCTAGTGGTCCGGGTTCAATTCCACAGTGGGTGTGAAATATTTGTCCAACCATAACGGCTCACAGGTTTACCCAGCCTCAATTAGATACCAGAAAAAAAGCGCTAGGAAGTAAAAGTGGCCGGGTGATGTTGACCACATCATCCATCGTGTGCCAACTGTCAATGATAAATATGGGACTAACACCCTATTACCCAATATACCTCGAGGTATGAAAAAGGGTTCCTTTACTATAATACATAAAGTGAAAGTGTTTCAGAATTCTGGTCACTGATCTATCCATAGAATTCATACATGAACAATGTATGATCCCATCAGTGGAGTAAGGATTACTAAAGGTCTCCCACAAGATCCCACCAGCAGACTCAACAGAAAACCACACACAACTATCTTCTGTCTCAGAACTGGACATTGCCGGCTCAACCACTACATGCACAGAATAAAATCTGCTCAGGGCTCATGTCAAGACAAAGCACAAACTCCAGATCACATCCTGCCCATCCTATCCATGTCAATGGAACATCAACTCATAAATGAAGCTTACAGAGCAAGGTATGGGGAACCAACAAGGTACTTAAACTGATGTGCAGTTTCATAGAGGCAACTATCTCATAATGTAGACTGAGCATATGAAAACTGATCCCTCAAAGAAGAAGAAACCCATCAATATGAGTGTTTTAACCCTACAGAAAACCTGGATATGTCACAACCAACATCAAGATTTTTTCAGCAAGATCCCAAAATCAATTAAGTAAATAGATGGCATCTTTTCATACCTCAATTGTCCTGCAGGCAGAGTGAGAATATGCAATAATATAGACAGCAAGACTCCATAAATTTTCCCCACCAAAGGCTTATTAGTAGTAACAGATTTGGATATTCAACTATGAACACGGGACATATACAGCTAATGACAATGCTCAGATATCTCACACAGAATGAAGATCTCACTGTGGATTATACTGAATTCTTAAGAGGCAACTCGTCTCTGTTTTAACTTCTGAGAATGTAAAACTAATCACAGAAACATCTCTTCACATCACGTCTACAGAAACATTAGCTGACTAGAAACACTAGCTATGTAGTCTGTAAGTTTAAGTAGATACACTAGCTATGTGGTCTGGTTTGTAACACTGATTCTGTACAGACAATGTGAGGTTTTGAATATGCATTGACACTGCCAAGGTTTAGAAAATACTGACTCTATGAGGTCTAGTCTTTACTTGTTTTGCTGTAGAAGGTCTCTTGTCATTTTCAATAAGTGTGACCGAATCTTAGATTAAGTATCATGTATACTAACTTTGTGTGATAAAAGTAAATATCATATTTTCATACCATGAGATATATTATTTGTTTGTGTGTTGCCAGTGTTCAAAAGTGAAACAAAGAATAGTAACGAGAGTATCACACTCCCTCAGGGGTGTTTATCCCATCCATAGCTTGGCATTTTACCCCTGCTGACGTTGGTGACTCAGCTATAGCGAAAGGACTCGCTTTTGCTACAACTGTATTCATGAAAACAGAGAACAACATAAGAAGGTATGGTTGCCTTGACTGCATTTCTTTCTCATTGTTTCGGTGACATCTACAGAAGCCCGAGTGGTTACCGGGCCCAAATTTAGGGTGTGAAGAATAGAACCACTGTTACCTCCCACGCATGTTGTAAGAGGCGACTAAGGAGGTTTGGCTGAAATCGGATGCACATGTCCTAAACGTGTAGAAGTCTATGCGTTTAGGGGCCTACCAAACCAATGTGCAACGTATACACGTTCTTGGCAAAGATCAAACACATCACAAGAGTGATTAAAGTTGGTCGTAAAGAACGAACGCAAAGAAGAAGAAGATCTACAGAAGTCCTTGCTTCCCAAAAATGTATCTGATTAACAAAATCACTGAAGAACACCTCCACACATCTCTTTGAATCCCACATTATCATTAACACCTTAAGCAGGAGTCAGGGGTAATAAATGAGCTGAAGGCTTGGCTGGCATGGTTACGATATTAGAGGAGCTATAATAGACCAAAATGACATTCTTAAAAGAAAATTGAGTCTTTCTGAACAGAAGAGTTTCAGGGTTATGAATCCCAATCACTGACCAGATTGAGAGAGATGGGTGTCAATACTGGTACAGCCAGAAAAGAACGACATACTAAATATGCAAAAAGATTGATTAATCAACATCAAACTGGCGTATTGGGCCGCTGGATTTGTCGAGCGGGGATCGGAGCACCTATGGGCATGTCCAGAGTGCTATGATGATAGTCCTCATATAACTGATAACATCACATTTCAAAGTGTCATGTTAAAGAATTGACATTCTCTCAAAAATAGAAAATTAGTACAGGAAAGTTTGTGAAGAGCATCTGCTCCGGAAAGAGTACTGGCAGCAAGATGATTGCAGTTACTCCAACCCATAACAGTCCTAAAATTGGGAATGAGGCAAGTCAAATATACATTAACATTTTCCTCTTCCATTTTCAAACCCTAACCCCAACTAACCCTAGTACTTTTTACTTATTTACCATTCTCTGTGTTGAAAAAGTCAAAGTCTATGTTAATAGAGACATTGTACACTTCTTTATGATGTAAAGATACACTTCTGAAGCAAATTGACACACTAATCTTGTGCCCCTTACTGTAAACCTTATTTTTGGTGTGTTTTTTTAAATTTAGCATTTTCCAGAAACAACAAGGGAATTCGCTTCTGTGAGCAATCCATTTTGTCTGTGAAATTATAGATAGAAAGACTACATGCAAAAATTCACTGCAATATATCAATAGATTATAGAGAAAATGGCACAAGACTTTGTTAGTTTGTATGAATAATATTCATACATTCATTGAATATCTCAACGAACTATACAGCATGAGTATTATAAGTATAAGTAAATACTAAATATAAAATAATATACCAAATTCAACATCATCATAGTATTAGTAGTCATAGAGTAACACTAGTAACAGTACTAGACTAATTTAAATTACTCGACTAAAATGTTTTACTACTATATATATTATATATACCTTAAATGTTTTATAAAATAACAGAAACTTATCTAGTCTAACTTTAAGTTAATTTGTAGAAATGTGTTTAACTAAATGCAAATAGGTAATGCATAGCGCAACACATTACATACAACTGTTACATCACTGTCATGTGTATGACTGTGTGTGTTGTCATTCACTCAATGTTGTGAAATCACGGAACTGATGAGGCGAGGAATTCGGTTATTACTATTTTATTTATTTAGTATTATAAAATTCCAAATTTCTTAAGACACTTGTTATAATTATATAAATAACTCACTTGTATTCATTTACAACGGTCGTCTGGAGATTAATTGTAGAACAGAGAAACAGACTTACCACATTGGTGAATTCAATTATTATATGATTCGTGCCGACAAATTCGACACCTATTCTATATTTTTATAACGACAAACTTATTTTTTGTAGGTGGAAGCAGACGACAATTGCAGCGTAATCTCCCTTGCAGGATTTCTATGCGAAAAGAAAAGTTAGTTTCGAATATAGTTTGTTGATCTTGTAACAACGCGAATATGCACGACGTCGCCTAACTGTTGTATGTTGTGGCGGACCGAGCTGGAAACCTCATAAGAACGATTTTTCTGGCCAACTATACGTTACCAGTGTCAAACATGACCAATAACAGCAACGATTGAGCGGAAAATCATAACGACAGAGATGAGGTGTCTTAGAAGAGCTGCAGGTGTGACAATAAGCTACAAAATTAGAAATGAAGAAATCAGAAGACTGGATGTGAAACCAGTCATGCAATTCATAAAAGAACAACAGATTAAATAGTTTGGACACCTGACAAGAATGTCCTGGTATCGCCTACCACAGAGAGCCACACAGAAAAAGTATAATGAGTACAAAGCAAGAGGAAGACCACGCAAAAGATGGAGCAACGGCATCAAGAACAGCCTTACGAAAATGAATATCAGCTTACAAAGTGTCTTAAAACAAGCACACACAAGATCACTAGGTCCCCCCAACACTTCTATAAAGAAGTCTTCTTCTTCTTTGCGTTCGTTCTTTACGACCAATTTTAATCACTCTTTGTGATATGTTTGATCTTTGCCAAGAACGTGTATACGTTGCACATTGGTTTGGTAGGCCCCTAAACGCATAGATTTCTACAAGTTTAGAGCATGTGCATCCGATTTCAGCCAAACCTCCTTAGTCGCCTCTTACAACATGCATGGCAGGTAACAGTGGTTCTATTCTTTACACCCCAAATTTGGGCCCGGTAACTACTCGGGCGTATAAAGAAGTAAATGGTGGAAGAGTAGAAGAAGAAGAACGCCGTAACTTAGTATTGTTTTAGTCGCCCGAGTGGTTACCGTGGCCCAAATTTGGGGTGTTAAAGAATAGAACCACTGTTGCCTGCCATGCATGTCGTAAGAGGCGACTAAGGAGCTTTGGCTGAAATCGGATGCATGTGTCCTAAACGTGTAGAAATCTATGCGTTTAGGGACCCACCAAACCAATGTGAAACGTATACACGTTCTTGGCAAAGATCAAACATATCACAAAGAGTGATTAAAATTGGTAGTAAAGAACGAACGCAAAGAAGAAGAAGTATTGTTTTAGTTTAAGGTGAGCAACCTTTTATATGTCAGCGGCCTGACCTGAAACATTTGAAGATGCAGAGGTCAGGATACTCTCAAATATTGAAAATTTCCTATAAATTTGCATGCGCTAGCAAATATAGTGAATAAATCATATTACTGAGTGAAAGCCAACAACTTTACATACCAACACCAGTCTTGAAACACACAGCAAGTCAACAACATTACATACCAACACCAGTCTTGAAACACACAGCAAGTCAACAACATTACATACCAACTTACTCCAATCTTCAAATACGCAGCAATTCTAGTAGAGACCAAAAGACAGATTATAAATGCAATCTTCATACCAATGTTATCAGTTCTGTTATCAGTGGCCAAACATGGACACTGATAACAGAACAAGAAAGAAAAATTACCACCTGTGAAATGAGATGCTTGAGGAAAGCGGTACAAGAAGAGACCATAAAAGAAATGAGGAAATTAGAACCGTCAGAGCAAAACATGATATTAGATTCATCGAAAAACAGACTCAAATGGTTTGGCCTTGGCCACTTAGTGAGAATGAACCCGAATGCACCAGTTCCAAGAGCATGCAATCTGCAAATTAAATCATCAAAAGGAAGGGAGACCAAGAAAAAGATGGGTTGATGGAGTTACAGACATATTAAAACTCCACAATACCACAACAAATCCAGCGACTGAGCGTGCATTATCTCGGAAACCGATCATCAGTTAAACTTGCTACGCCTAACGGCAAAAAAAAAAACAAACACAGAGAAGGACAGAAGAAAAGAAAACTGTGGCAAAGTAGAACATGGATTGCGTGAGAGAGTGGAGGATGGAGAGAATGAGAGAGAGAGAGAGAGAGACAGAAGGACAATAAATTATAACTGAGAAGCTTACATATTTTATGAGATGATTGTGCTTGAATTTCCCGCACAAAACCTGTCAACATCTGGCGGTGTTTACCAATCCGTATAGTGTGTTATCAATGAGGAGCTTTTGAAACGAACATACTGTGCATCATTGGAGATCATCGTTAAGAGACGAAGATGGAGGCGGTTTGGACATGTATGTCGTATGCTAGTGGGGGCATTGGCTTGGGCAGCTCTCAGATGGACAGTGGATGGGAAGAGAAGGTCTGGACGTCCAAAGGAAACATGGAGAAGAACGATGGAGAGAGAGTTGAAGGAGTGTGGGCTGATGTGGGAGACGGTTGATAGAAAGGCAGCAGAACGGCAACAGTGAAAGTCTCTTGTGGAAGCCTTATGTGTCATTCGGGATACGAAGAGGATATAGATATAGATAGTGTGTCATCAAGATTAACAAAGGGTTAGCGCGATACACAATACATAAATATATTCACACTTTTTTCTGGAAAGCACGACGTACTTTGTCCACTTTTCGTTTCTTGCTTGACATTGTCATTGCGCAACTTGTGACAAGTGGTTACCAATTGCAACGAGACAAGCGCAAACTCAGAAGTTGTTAATTCAGAACAGTAATTAATTGATTGATTGATTTATAGGACCATCAACATTGCACTTCGGTGAGTTACCATATGTGCTCCGATCTCTTTCCTACACAGGAAGATCTCAGCGGCAGTAGACAAACTCCGTAGCACCGGCGAGGATCCCCCATGTAATTTAGAAGATGGTGAAGATATTTTATAGAGATTTTTAAAAAAACTTTTCAATTAATTTTACCTGGACATCGGATTTCTAGCCTGCTCTTCTCGATTTTGAACTGCCAAGGATTCTTTTACGTGCTCAAATTGAACACGAGACCTACGTTTTATCGTCCGTCTCCGATAGGACTAGGAACTTTATCTCACCTACACTGAGATCAGGGATCTCTGGACAAATATCTAGATGCTCTTCGAGTGAACGAACCGAGTGCCTTTGAAATGAGAGGCGATCACCTAGCCTCTACGCTATATAGACCCCTGTATAAAAACACTTGCCAATTGACTGTAAAGACGAAAAAGGTCATTTCAATCTTTTCTTTCTTTTGTCCTTCTCTGCTTTTTTTGCCGCTAGGCGCTGCAGGTTTAACTGATGATCGGTTTCCGAGATAATGCACGTTCGGTCGCTTGATATGGTGTGGTATTGTGGAGTTTTAAGATGTCTGTAACTCCATCAACCCATCTTTTTCTTGGTCTGCCCTTTCCTCTTGATGATTCCATTTTCAGGTTGTACGCTCTTGCAACTGGTGTATTCGGGTTCATTCTGACCAAGTGGCCAAACCATTTCAATACCGACAGAGAATGCGGTAACTCTAGAGAGAATATAATTTATTTTGGTTGTGTCCCTTACATCGACAAAGCAGACGATACACTGTTTTGTCCAGAATTAACTATCCAATCAATTGCGGACTGAGTTACGCCTGAAGCATGGCGCTGTGTTTCAAATCTTTACATCGCATTTTCATTCATTCTTCCAAGTATTGGTTTATATTATTCCATACTGTAAGTATACATATTTGTAATGCTTGAATGCTTTGAACTATAGCAGTTAATTAGTGGGCACGTTTCTTGATAATCAGTCGTGGATTGTTGAATAATGAGTGAAATGAACAGGCTGACAAGCTAGCTAGAAGAAGGAAGCTACCGCAGACTGATCACGAGATCAGCTACGAGGAGGCCAGAACAACCATCGACTGGCAGTATAAAGACAAATGATCGAAAGACCATCCACAGTACAACAGCAGTGATGGGTACTATGGTCTGTTCCTTAGTGAACAAGTTGCCATAATCCGCCTCCGTACCGGCCATAACAAACTTCGAGCCCACATGTTTCACAAATTTAAAATTGGCACAACTAGCCTGTGTCACTGTGAAAAGGCGGACATGACAGCAGAGCACATACTGCAAGACTGCCATCGGTTAGCAGCCCCGAGAAAAGAAACTTTCCCCGTTAATACAGAGCTTCGTGAGAAGCTGTACGGAGGACGGAGTCCCTCAAAGCAACAGTAAAATTCATGATAAAAGTTGGTTCATCAGTATAGATCGAGAGAGAGAGAGAGAATAATGAGTTTGAAACTAGTCATTGTAAGTGCAGCGTCCGTCATAGCTCGCTACTCATCATGTTGATGTTCTAGTATCAAAAATGTGCAGTAAGAAACAACAAAGACCCCAGTAAACGGAGTTGCAGAAAACCAATGAAGGGCAGCAGTAACTGCCTCAACCTCCATCCTCATACTGGAAGTAGTTGGCCTGCAATCTCCATTTCGCTCTGCAACAATGCCACTCGAGCTAGCAAAGAAACCCCAGTTTGACTTCTCACCACGAAACCCATTGCCATCGGTATCTTCTTCTTCTAACGCTCCACATCGACCACCTGTTATCCAATCTGTGTGATTTGTGTGTGATCCGAGCCTAAGAGTGATTGTACGTTGAGCCAGTTTTGTACCTACAAGTTGGTCAGCACATCCGATTTCTGTGACACTTTTTATTTACTAGAGTAACTTCACTAGGCGCCACTTCATTCTCCTTTTACGACATGCCCTGTAGGTTACGCAGTGGTACTATTCTTTACTTCCCTAGCGGGCCTCGGCACCACACGGGCGGGACTTCGTTTGAATGAAGGGTGTCTTTTCAGGAGGTCAAAACCCTCATACAGAGAACATCTGTAGTAGATTGGAAGACAAACACTGGATATGATTATGAAAAAGTCATCCTTATAGACTTCAGCAGAAACAGACCAGGTCATTATATTTCACCTACGTACTGGACACTGCAGACTCAACAGACACTTAAATAGACTTGGAATAAGTCAAACAGCTCTCTGCCAGTGCACAGCCAACTCTAGATAACTAGGCCAGAAAAGGGGGCCGGAAAATATAGATGTTTGATAGAACACTGCAAGCTTTTTTTCAATTTTACTCTATTCTGTGAGTCTATGGTTATTTATTGGTGAAAAATATTCATAATATTAATATTCCTTATTGTTAAACTTAACTTGTTGCATAATATAACTTCGATTTAGCATTTTGGGTTGATTTTAAAATGAATTCGTCTATATACACCAATACTGGAATGCGAGGTCACGTGGTGTAGTTGGGGTTTGATTTCCCATAATTCTTACCTGAGTCCGAAGGCCCATAAGTTTATAGTTGGATCTGGACAGATACTGAAGCATGTCCTGCATATCAATCATCACCTAGTTGAGCTGAGAAGCAACATGTGGCCACACCTAGTCGACCTAAAAACCTGACAGACCTGAAGCTGACTGCCCAGTTTGTAGTCCACAGTAAATTAAGCGCATGCGCCATAAATTATTGAAGAAGAAGAAGTAAGGGGTAGGAAGCCTATGATCTGACATGCGAATTACATGTCTTGTCCAGCTGGTCAGTTATTTCATCTTGCCACCTGATGTCCATCACCATTTATTAGGCAGCCTATGCGTAATTTGTTAAGTTTATAAGCATGTCTTCAGACAAACAGTTACTGATTAGTAATGTAATCAACATGCGAACAACGGAAATTAATAGTATTAAACTAAAGTTAGAGCCCTAAGGATTGCATTCGTATTAGTTACAATATCACCTCCCATCGGTTTCTGTTCTTTTATAGTTATAACATCTTTGTCATCTCGTACTGAATAGTGAACAAAAATGGCACGGATATACAGCATCCTTTTGATCTCAGCAAGATCCAGTCATTGGCATCAGTCATCCACAATCTCCTTTCCCTCATTCGATATTAATGTCATTATACAGTGAATCCCTGGGCACACAAATATCCCAGGAAATCTTCTTCTTCTTTCGTTCGTTCTTTACGACCAATTTTAATCACTCTTTGTGATATGTTTGATCTTTTGCCAAGAACGTGTATACGTTGCACATTGGTTTGGTAGGCCCCTAAACGCATAGACTTCTACACATTTAGGACATATGCATCCGATTTCAGCCAAACCTCCTTAGTCGCCTCTTACGACATGCGTGGCAGGTAACAGTGGTTCTATTCTTTACACCCCAAATTTGGGCCCCGGTAACCACTCGGGCGTCCCAGGAAATGACAAGGCAGATCATCTGGCCAAACAGGGATCATCAAAACCACAAATAGACAAACCTGTTAGCATACAAAGTATAAAACAGATTCTGAAAAACAACTCCAGAGAAGATTGGCTGAACCGATGGGCTATGGGGACGACTGGTCGGGACATGTATGCAGAGATGAATAGACCAAACCCCAATATAAATCTTCTACAACGAAAAGATCAAAGCACTATCTTTCAGTTAAGAACAGGACATGTTGGACTGAATTACCACCTACACAGAATAAACCCCACACACCTACCACACTGTAGAAAGTGCAGTCACTCATGTGAGACAGTACAGCATATCTTGTTTAAATGTCCTGGACTACATAAAGCTAGACAAGAACTCCTCCCACCACACCCATCTGTTCATAATACACTTTACACTAGTCTTCCACAATTACAGAACACATGCAGATTCTACAAATTGACATTGGCTGCCCAAGAGTGAAAACTCGCAGCCCTGGTTAGAAGAAGAAGATCTCAGAGATGTTGTGTCTACTGTGTCTCTTCATATGCTCATAACCAACAGTGTTATATTATTTCCCATCTGTCAGCAGGCAATCTTTTTCTTCTTCTGCGATCAACTTCTACTATGCGACTACTCCGGTATGTGTCATAAACAATAGTGTGCGCATGAGATCTTCACCGCTCTCTCATAGTTTGTTCTGAAGGGTTGTTCCTATTGGCCAAATATCCATTCTTACGCTGCTCAGGCTGGGGCAGTTTTGCAAGATGTGCTTTGCGGACTGCTTTGGTGCTTCACAGATGCAGGCAGTAGAGACCCATTTATTGAGGTGTGCTCTAAGACCGCAGTGTCCCGTTCTAGGTCTGCGCTTTTCTGTACTTATGTTGTATCCTCCGTTTATTCGTTCAGCAGTAATGAATTCCACATAGTTTACAAACTAGTTTTATAGTTTGCTTTTGTAAAGTAAAATAAAAATATAATGTAATCTTGAACTGATCCTATTAAACAGCCAGAGATCAGTAGGGCATAGCCGCCCGAGTGGTTACCGGGGCCCAAATTTGGGATGTCAAGAATAGAACCCCTGTTACCTGCCACGCATGTTCTAAGAGGTGACTAAGGAGGTTTGGCTGAAATCGGATGCGCATGTCCTAAACTTGTACAAGTCTATGCGTTTAGGGCCTACCAAACCAATGTGCAACGTATACATGTTCTTGGCAAAGATCAAACATATCACAAAGAGTGATTAAAATTGGTCGTAAAGAACGAACGCAAAGAAGAAGGAGAGTAGGTCATAGAATATTTTTAGAGTATTGGAAGTGTAGAAAAAAGAAAGTGTGTGAAACCAGAGCCAACTATAAACTTATAAGCCTGGAGACTCGGTAAGAATTATGGGAAATCAGACCACAACTACACCATGTGACCTCGCTTTCCAGTATTGTTGTATACAAACGAATTCATTTTAAAATCAACACAAAATGCTAAATCAAGTTATATTATGCAACAAGTCAAGTTTAACAATAAGGAATATCAGTATTATGAATATTTTCACCAATAAACAACCATAGACTTACAGAATTGAGTAAAAGTGCAAAAAAAAAGCGTGCGGTGTTCTATCAAACATATATAGATTCCAGCCCCTCAACTGAAACTAGGTTTTTTTTAGTCAGTTATCAGGCCCAGTATTTAGAGTTGGCTGTGGTGAAACATATCACTATTGGCAATTAGTGAGATTAAGAACCGTATAATACATAGTACAAACTTGGATGAATTCGTATTCTGGGCAAGGTAAGTTGATTACACATTTTTGTGACCCTGGTAAAGACCTTGGCAACTTTCACTGTTAGTCGCTTAGTAGTGTAAGATGTGGCAATTTCCAACGCGCTCACACAACCTTATACACATTCATCTCTGTCTTCTTGTCTTTAAGAGTAAACAGACAAACACCGTAACGGAATGAGGTCAACACTCTCATCTGACCTACTTTAAAGCATCAAGATTTGCTGATACTGTATGTATACAGACTCCTGCTTCTTTTCTGACTTTCATTTAATTCTGATATTTGATCTATCCATCCATGCATCCATCCATCCATCCATCCATCCATCCATCCATCCATCCATCTATCCATCCATCCATCCATCCATCCATCCATCCATCTATCCATCCATCCATCCCTCCATCCATCCATTCATCCATCCATATATCTATCTATCCATCCATCCATCCATCCATCCATCTATCCATCCATCCTCCATCCATCCATCCATCCATATATCTATCTATCCATCTATCTATCCATCCATCTATCCATCCATCCATCCATCTATCCATCCTTCTCCTCCTCCGTCCGTCCGTCTGTCTGTCTGTCTGTCTGTCTGTCTATCTATCTATCTATCTAAATATCTATCTATCTATCTATCTATCTATCTATCTATCTACTATCTATCTATCTATCTATCTATCTATCTATCTATCTATCTATCTATCTATCTATCTATTATCTATCTATCTATCTATCTATCTATCTATCATCTATCTCTCTGTCTGTCCGTCCGTCTGTCTGTCCATCAGTTTGTCTGTCTGTCTGTCGGTTGGTCGGTCTTCTTCTTCTTCTAACGCACCATATCGAGCACTTGTTAAACAACTCTTTGTGATTTGTATATGAATCGAGCCTAAGAGCGATTGTATGCTGCGCCAGTTATGTGCCTACAAATAGGCCAGCACATCCGATTTCTGCGATGCTTTTTATTTACTAGGGTAGCTTCCCTAGGTTCTACAGCAGTCGTCTCGTACGACATGCCGTGTAGGTTGCAGTGGTACTATTCATTGCTTCCCTTACGAGCCCCGACAACACAGGGGTGGGTCGGTCAGTCGACCAGTGTGTATGTCGGTCGGTTGGCCTGCCTGTCTACCTGTCTTCAGTGCAAGCAATAGACTTAGATCAAGTCCATACATTCTTCTTTTTCTTTGCGATCGGTTTTATATATCCAGCCTAAACTGTGAGACAGGCTGCCTCTATAAAGCTGTATGTCAATTGGAGTTGCCTGTGGAGTTCTCCAAAGCTTGCTTTGTAAGCTTCATTCATGAGACCATGTTTCGTTTTGTTGATGTATGTAGTTTGTGCTCTTGGGTTCACGAGAAGGTAGAGGAGACATATATAGGCTTAAAGGCCAAATATTAACTTTATTGCTCCGGGTCTCCACTTATGACTGGGTCTCTCTCCGCAGAAAATACCTGCTGAGAGTATTGCATAACACATGAATTCCGTAGCTGCAGCAACAAACTTATGGATCTCACTTTCATATGCAATAATTATAGAGAACTCTATAAAAATACACTAATGAAGAGAACAGCGTTTTCCGGATTCGAATCAACGACCTTTGGAGCACAAGTCAAACGACATCCTTCCTTCCTTTCGTTCGCTTGAAATATTGTCTTCATCTTCTTCATTGCGTTCGTTCTTGGCGACCAATTTTAATCACTCTTTGTGCTTCGTTTGATCTTTGCCAAGAAACTGTATACGTTGTACATTGATTTTGTAGGCCCCTAAACGCATAGACTTCTACACGTTTAGGACATGTGCATCTGGTTTAAACCAAACCTCCTTAGTCACCTCTTACGACATGCTTGGCAAGTAACAGTGGTTCTATTCTTTACACCCCAAATTTGGGCCCCGGTAGCCACTCGGGTATTCAATGTTGTCTCTTGTATAAACTTCAATGTCTTTTGTAGCTCACACAGAGGTCCGTGTAGTTTTCTGTTGAGTGTTGTTTCGTTAGGCCGGTGAGTTTGCCTCAGTATATAATATTCGAGGCAGTCTTGAATTATGTGCTCTGCAGTCTGATATGCCTCTCACATGTACACTGATTGAATTGTCAATCTTGAATTGTGTATACATGTGGCTGCGGAGTCGATTGTGTCCTGTTCTAAGGGTCAAACGACATAATCACAGAGATCCCCTTTGTGATATCTAAGTTCAGTCCACAAAAACACAAGTCTGTCTCACCAATTTCTAGTTCCCTGTACATTTTGATAGAAATTAATCTTTAAAACACATGAAAACAATCTGTAAAATCACTGGAGAAGGAGACAGAGGATGAGAGAAAGAGAAAATCACTCGAGTGGTTACTGGGTCCAAATTGGGGTTAAAGAATAGAACCACTGTTACCTGCCACGCATGTCGTAAGAGCCAACCAAGGAGGTTGGACGTGGGGCTAGCTACCCCACACCGTAAAAACTAGATGGCTACAGAACGGAGAGCAAATCGAGTAAACGCTGGTTGAAACCGGACACATCGCCGAAGGATAAGCACCAGAGCTCCAAATGGTGCTGAAGATGTAACGTAAAACACATTGATGCTAAGGCTGCATGAATCAGATTTCCACATAAATAGAATTTATGTGGAGATCTGGTACATCGGTCTGGGTGGTGATCGCGAGAGAGAAAGAGAAAACTCTGGACATCTTAACTTCCCGGCGCGGAATAATGCCAACATGCAATTTGATAGTCGGTACTCACTACAAACGTTTGTGGGCACACATAATCATTTACTCTAACTGGCATGGCACCTGATGTTGATGAATATCCTAAACCGTTATTGCTCAAATATTTTGGTACAATTTAACGATTCCCTGGCAAAATACTTACTCCATTTTTTATTTTCAACATTTATTTTTTATTTTTCGGCGTTCTACTCGTAGGAGAGAATTGTTTCTCGCTGTCAAGTGCCACTGTGCATGTTGTAACGTATTCTTATTCTGTCTCCACTCCTTTTTTTTATCGTTGGCGAGATTAATCTACTTATTTTACTTAACTTCTTATACTTGTTCTGTAGCTTCAACTTGTTTATGGTGTGATCCCGTTGTTTGTTGTCTTTCTAAATCCACGTTTTATGACGATGAGAATTCTAAAGACTACATCGCCAACGATGTTGATTTTATCAAGTTTATCACAGATTTTATAAACCAGATTTTTTTCCGTTTAACATTTTTTTCTCCAGATTTTGTATTTTCACCCGCCAGTGTGTTTCCGGGGCTCGCAGAGTGAGCAAAGAATAGTACCACTGCGAACTACACCGCATGTCGTAAGAGGTGACTGAGGTAAGGGCTTAGGGAAGTTACCCTAGTATATAAAAGGCATCGCAAAAGTCGGATGCGCTGGCCAAATTGTAGGCGCATAACTGGCACAACGTACAATCGCTCTTAGGTTCAGATTAAACCACAAAGAGTGATTTAACAAGTCCGCCGAGTGGTTACCGGGGCCCAAATTTTGAGTGTAAAGAATAGAACCACTGTTACCTGCCACGCATGTCGTAAGAGGCGACTAAGGAGGTTTGGCTGAAATCGGATGCACATGTCCTAAACATGTAGAAGTATATGTGTTTAGGGGCCTACCAAACCAATGTGCAACGTGTACACGTTCTTGGCAAAGATCAAACATATCACAAAGAGTGATTAAAATTGGTCGTAAAGAAAGAACGCAAAGAAGAAGAAGAAGTAGTCGATATGGAGCGTTCGAAGAAGAAGAAGATTGTCGTTGAGATAAACCGAATCTATTTGTTGACAGTTACCAAAACTTCTTTTGTCACAGAGATAATCCATATTTATATGCTAGCTTTGCACCCAGATTTCTATTACCACAGAGATAATCCATATTTATATGCTAGCTTTGCACCCATATTTCTATTACCATAGAGATAATCCATATTTATATGCTAGTTTTGCGCCCAAATTTCTATTACCACAGAGATAATCCATATTTATATGCTATCTTTGCGCCCAGATTTCTATTACCACAGAGATAATCCATATTTATATGCTATCTTTGAGCCCAAATTTCTATTACCACAGAGATAAAGCACTCTTCAGTTCCTCAAGAAGACTCCAGGTGTGTTAAGAACGTCCTCTTTTTCGTTTTCCTTGTGGGTTCCACTCAAGTGCTTGTCTAGTGACACTCGACTGTGTCTTCCGTAGGGCATGCCCAAACCATCGCCATTTTCTCCTCTTGATCTCGGCCATCATGGGTTCCTGTCCGGTTCTTATCCACAGGTCTGTGTTTGCAACTCTATCATACCATCTCAGTCTGAGAATCTACCGCAGACATCCATTGACAAAGGTCTGAATTTTATTTGTATTTAAGTTGGTGACTCGCCACGTCTTGAACAATTTGTTTTTGGTTTCTGGAACTACGTTCTGTATTAAATGGATGGGTAGTTAGCCCATCGCACAACCCCCAAGCAGGAGGACCAGGAGGCTACATTTAGTCTGACCTCTCTCATTTGACCTGTCCAACTTGGTAACCCTGCCGGCATAGCTCTCCGGGTTACTGAGGTCCGTAAGCCCTCCACCACTACAAGGTAATGGGCCCTGGGGTATTAATATACGCCCAGATTTCTATTACCACAGAGATCAGTCAGATTTATGTATTAACATTGCGCTCATATTTCTATTACCACAGAGATCAGTCAGATTTATGTATTAACATTGCGCTCATATTTCTATTACCACAGAGTTAAATCAGATTTATGTATTAACATCGCGCCCAGATGTATATTACCACAGCGATAAATCAGATTTATGTATTAACATTGCGCTCATATTTCTATTACCACAGAGATAAATCAGATTTTATTGGTTAAACATAGCATCCATATTTCTACTAGTTGCCCCTAAAGCGTACAGTGACAAATGCAAATTTGATATAATATGCTCTAGTTCTTCTTCTACACCTTCCAGTTTAGTCGTACTACAGCTGTCCCTACTGTAAATATGTATCTAATGCACTGAATGATTGTACAGAGAAGATGAAAATCGGATCATTTGAAACAAAGCGCAACAGGAAAGGTTTTTTTTAACACCCTGGGCTAAATAAGAGTAAAATCAAAGCATCACGCAAGACCTGAACAATCGCGGAATATTGATTTGCAAACAAAATCCGGTGTGTGCACATCATCATGAAATCGTTCACCACCACCTCTTCAAGTGTCAAGCACTAGATGACAACAGAAAGATCCTCCTTCCTCCAAGGCCAGATAAATGAATACATTATACGAACAAAAGAACAACTTACAAACACATGCAGATACCACTACATAGCATTGTGCCGAAGGGCAAGAGCTCAAGTGCCGCTGGATCATTGAAGAAGAAGAAGAAGATTACATGAAATGTTTTTACATCTTATGTACGGTTATAGATATATTGTAGGGCATTATTCCTGGAAAACGATGCAGGGCACGATCAAAACAACGGTGGCAATATGACGTTACAGAAACATTGAACATGATGATAGAAGAGGCGGGTGAACTAGATAGTGATCTACGGTCTTTCAGACTGGTTGTAATGAGAACGACGTTCATCAAAGGACATTATACAAACTTGTAACAACTTAGGGTCAATGAAAGAAAAAGAAACGTCAGGAAGGTATATGCATCAACGTCTTCTAGACATAATACATCACATTTGTTTTTAACCTAGCTTGGTGTGGCGTCTGTGGTTTAGGGGATAGTGACTCGGTCTATTAACCCGGGCGTTCTGAGTTCGAATCACGCTGCGGACAGTTTGGTTGCAAATTGTTTCGCGCGTATCCTTACAAAGGACGATGGCACCATCCGTTCAGAAAGCAATGGCAAACTACTGAACGTAGAAATGTCTAGAAAAATCACAAACAGCGTTAAAAAGCTGGGGTTGATTCTCAAAGTTCTGTAAAGGATATGCAATTAACTTTTTTTTTAACTGGTAAGGGAAGTAAGCGAAGAAGTGAACTGACCATCTTACCCTCAAATGATAATGTTTAGTACTGT
The DNA here is from genome assembly GCA_020796225.1 of Arion vulgaris. Taxonomy (NCBI): domain Eukaryota; kingdom Metazoa; phylum Mollusca; class Gastropoda; order Stylommatophora; family Arionidae; genus Arion; species Arion vulgaris. Next base: position 42,012,888 of record CM036764.1, on the reverse strand, counting down.
AAGACATCTAGTACTTAAAACATCGTTATCGCATTCAATGTAACATGAGTCATCATTACTCTTCATCAAGTTCTTCCGGTGATAATCTCTCAGACATGCTTCCTGTTGATAATCTCTCAGACATGATTTCTGTTGATAATCTCTCAGACATGCTTCCTGTTGATAATCTCTCAGACATGCTTCCTGTTGATAATCTCTTAAGAACAACCCCCTCCCCTCAGCCTTCCCGTGATAATCTGTCAAAAACGTGCATCTTGCTTGGCGATAACCTTTCAAAGACCCGTTTTCTAGTGAGAATACCTGAAAGACTCGTTCCTTGTGATAATCTCTCTGAGAATCACCTTGTGATAATCTGCCAAGACTCCAGCAACCTTTCCTCTGTGATAATCTCTCAAAGACCCGTCTCCTCTTTATAATTTCTCAAATATCAGCCTCCTGGTTTTAATCTTATAAATAGCACCCCCTCCCCAACCTCCTTTTTGGTGATAATCTCTCAAAGACCCGCCTCCTTGTGATAATCTCTCAAAGACCCGCCTCCTTGTGATAATCTCTGAAAGACCCGCCTCCTTGTGATAATCTCTCAAAGACCCGCCTCCTTGTGATAATCTCTGAAAGACCCGCCTCCTTGTGATAATCTCTCAAAGACCCGCCTCCTTGTGGTAATCTCTCAAAGACCCGCCTCCTTGTGATAATCTCTCAAAGACCCGCCTCCTTGTGATAATCTCTCAAAGACCCGCCTCCTTGTGGTAATCTCTCAAAGACCCGCCTCCTTGTGGTAATCTCTCAAAGACCCGCCTCCTGTATAATCTCTCAAAGACCCGCCTCCTTGTGATAATCTCTCACAGACCCGCCTCCTTGTGGTAATCTCTCAAAGACCCGCCTCCTTGTGATAATCTCTCAAAGACCCGCCTCCTTGTGATAATCTCTCACAGACCCGCCTCCTTGTGGTAATCTCTCAAAGATCCGCCTCCTTGTGGTAATCTCTCAAAGATCCGCCTCCTTGTGGTAGTCTCTCAAAGACCCGCCTCCTTGTGATAATCTCTCACAGACCCGCCTCCTTGTGATAATCTCTCACAGACCCGCCTCCTTGTGGTAATCTCTCAAAGACCCGCCTCCTTGTGATAATCTCTCAAAGACCCGCCTCCTTGTGATAATCTCTCACAGACCCGCCTCCTTGTGGTAATCTCTCAAAGATCCGCCTCCTTGTGGTAATCTCTCAAAGACCCGCCTCCTTGTGGTAATCTCTCAAAGACCCGCCTCCTTGTGATAATCTCTCACAGACCCGCATCATGCAATAATCCCTCCTTGTATATATATGGGGTATCTGTGGCTAAGTGGTTACGCCTTTTACCTTGTGAATCGAAGTCGTGGGTTCGAATCCGGACCGCGCCGTTCTGTTCGAGTGCAGTTTTTTTTCCAGAGACCAAGGATTGTTGCTGGTGCTACGGAGTTCGTGCTTTGTGCAGTACTCTCGACAGGTGGCGTGACATTTCTGCGGAGAGGGACCGAGCCATATGGGGTAAAATCTGGTGCATTTGAAAATAGATGTCACGAAAACTAATGAATATAAAATGGAACGAATTCAGAAGAAGTGATGAAATTAGAGATATGTCTGATCAACCACTAGTGACAACTGTTATAAGAAAGAGAAGATGGAGATATGTTGGACACACCTTGAGGAGAAATGATCAACGAATATCAAAGCAGGCATTGAAGTGGGATGCAAAGGGTTCAGGAAAGAGAGGTCGACCTAAGGAGACCCTGAAACGAAATTTGCTGAGAGAGGCAGGAAATATCGGTTTCAGTTCCATGGAGGAGATTGAGCGAGTTACCGAGGATAAAGCGGTATGGAGAAATTACTTGCAGGCCCTATGTAACGTATAACATCACGAGAGGCATTATTATTAATGAAATCAATCCTTCAGCTTTAAAATCCGTTATATATATGAAATTGAAATGAAAATCATGGCATATCCTTTACAGGACGTAGCCATCAACAATATAGTAAATGAGTCGTTGATTTTCTAGGCACCACTTATACGTTCAGTAGTTTACCATTGCTTTCTGAACGGCGAGGTCTATTTTACCTTTTTTGTAAAACCCACGGAAACGAATTTGCTTGCCCTTCGTGGGGTTTGAACCAGGTACGCTTGGGTATGTGGTCGAGCTCACTACATACGTTTACACGGTGTTATATGTATATATATATATATTCATATAGAGCGATTTGATGTGTTCGTTTATCAACTAATCAACTCAGATACCAACAAGGTAGTGTGAGTTCAGTTACGTACCCAACTTTATCAATTCAAAATAGGAACTGGCTCGCTTACCTTTGCATACTTGGGCCACTGTGTTTGCCGGGGTTCACAAGGGGAGAAAAGAATATTATCACTGCGACCTACAAGGCATATCGTAAGATACAACTGAGGTAGGGACCTAGGGTAGCTACTCTAGTAAATAAAAAGCGTCGCAGAAATCAGATGTGCTGGCCTACTTGAAGGCGCATAACTGGCACAACGTAAAATCGCTCTTAGGCTCGGATCACAGATTTTTTTTTCTTCTTCGAACGTTCCATAGCGACCTCTTGTCAACCACTCTGTGTGATTTGTATGAAACAACAGCGCCGTGTTTGGGACGTCGTTACAGCCCGCTTGTAATGAGAAGAAACAGCAGCACGTGTTTTGGACGTCGTTACAGCCCGCTTGTAATGAGAAGAAACAGCAGCGCGTGTTTTGGACGTCGTTACAGGCTGCGTGTAATGAGAAGAAACACGTACTTAGTGTCCGGAACATCGTTATAAACCGCCTGTAATGAGAATAAATGCAAGTGCTGCCCTGTTTAGTACTAGGCCGAACTCGGAAGAGCGAACCCAATCAAAACTCATGCCGAAATTAAATGTGTTATGCTGAAACTTGCAAATATCGCAGCTTCGTTGTTAACTAGCTCACACATTATGCAGTGGGACTAATCTGGAAAGAGAACGTGTGAGCCACCCACTAGAGCATCTCCTGCTGACAACTGGAATCATGGAGACAGCTGATCTCGGTGTTAAGACATCTGTCATATGAAACTGATCTCAGATGAAGAAGAAACTAGAATGACATCGTAATTCTGCTCATTGGTTACAACAAAGAAATCATAAATAGGGAGATATATTTAGAGGTTAACCTGGAACGAACATAACAAAAGAAGATATTAATATCATTATATTATGATATCCCAATGAAGAAGAGAAGAGGAAGACCCAGGAGAAGATGGATTCATAATGTAACTGATGATTTGAGTACGACAGCTGCAGAGACATCTGATAAATATTTAGTACGTTTACGGAGGCAAAGTTCTGCTCAGGACAGGTTGTTTGACGATGATGTTCTTCTTTTTCTTCTTCTTTGCGTTCGTTCTTTATTACCAATTTTAATCACTCTTTGTGATAAGTTTGATCTTTGCCAAGAACGTGTATACGTTGCACATTGGTTTGGTAGGCCCTAAACGCATAGACTTCTACACTTTAGGACATGTGCATCCGATTTCAGCCAAAGCTCCTTAGTCGCATTTTACGACATGCGTGGCAGGTAACAGTGATTCTATTCTTTACACCCCAAATTTGGGCCCCGGTAATCACTCGGGCGACGATGATGATGAATATTATGATGCCATTTTGTGGTTTCCGGGATAAGGAAGGATAGACCACTGTCTTTTCTTGGTTTATATCGCAAAAGGAGAGGTAGTGCGTGGGGCAGATGACATTACACTGTAGAAAGCTGCAGAAACAGAGACAGTAAAAACCCCAAATTGCTCATAAAGATCTGGATGTCATAGTGATAGGGGACGGAAATACTGGCAAACCTAGGAGAGAAAGAGCAAGTTTGAGGTCACGGAAAAGATATAATTGAGTGGAGAGGTTTTTAAAAAAAAAATCTACCGTATGTGCTATTGTGCGCGACGAGGCTGATGAATACTATGATGGCACGAAAACTCCCTATATGGAAACTGATAGACGGGAATACGTTCGTGGGGATAAATGATCATTTAGCTCTAATCGACACGGCCCATCATGATGATGAACGAACGTTGGAGACCTAGATGGACTCTATCTATATCGTTATGTAATTACACATGGGACAGTTTGGCGCAATACGCGCACGGATCGTTCACTTTCGCCAGCCCGTCTGTTGTCGGGACTCGCAAGGAGCAAAGAATAGCAACACTGCGACCTACAAGGCATGTCGTAAGAGGCGATTGACGTAGGGACCTAGGAAAGCTACCCTGGTAAATAAAAATCGTCGCAGAAATCGAATGTGCTGGCCTACTTGTAGGCGCATAACTAGCACAATGTTCACTCGTTCTTAGGCTCGGATCACATACAAATCACAAAGAGCGGTTAACAAGTGGTCATTATGGAGCGTTCGAAGAAGAAGTTCGCTTTCCGAATTGGATACAACACAGTTGTAAATACATTTCCAGTATCCGACATTCCACAGGTGAGGAAAGGAATTGACCTTCCTACCACTTGTATACTAGGTTATATAGAAATATGAGGTTACGGACACGTCAAACTCTACAAGTCTACAGGACTATTTCATTTTCAGTTGGAAGAGAAAGAGAGAGACAGCCAGAGAGAATGAGAGACAGACACAGAGAAAGAGATACTAACAGAGAAGTAGTTTGAGAGAAAGAGAGAGAGAGAGAGACATACAGATAGAATGAGAGACAGAGATACACAGAGAAAGATATACTAATAGAGAAGCAGTTTGAAAGAGCGTGAGATTGGACATACAGAGAGAATGAGAGAGATACACACAGAGAGAATGAGAGAGATACACACAGAGACACAGAGAAAGCGATACTAAAAGAAAACCGGTTTGAGAGAGAGACAGAGATAAATAGAGAAATAGATACTAAAAAAGAAGCAGTTTGAGAAAGAGAGACATACAGAGAGAATGAGAGAGATACACACAGAGACACGGAGAAAGCGATACGAAAAGATAACCGGTTTGAGAGAGGGAGAGACAGAGATACACAGAGAAAAAGATACTAAAGTCCGTTCAACAACTCATGCCCACAGTCCAATGCGAATTGTAGCAAAACCATCAGGTCCACAGTAGCGAAATTTTGCACCCAACCTTAGAATTATACCGACGCAAATGTCTGATGGAAGAAATTGCTATAGGAAACCTGGATTGTGTAATATAACGGTTTTCTTTGATGTTGGCGGCATATTTGGCGAGTCTAATACATAATTTTAGTTTTACAGTAAACGCACACATATGACATTTGATGTCAAGTCTCATTCAAAGGCGTATTATCCCAGCTCACACATGGGGGTCAATGTTGATACTTGCGATTGTGTCATGAAATAAACTAGAAATGTAGACTTAATTGTATTATTGTCTTTTTTATAAATAATTTACATGACAGTTAAAGTTAGCTGCCATGTCATAATGGCATCCCCCTTTCACGTCCAGGCTTGGGATTGGCAATGGTGGAGCTACTTGGAGACGTTCTCTTCAAATCGGTACTTCTTCGGTACATTGTGCGTGTGTTAACATATGTGGTAGGGGTATCACTACAATAAAATAGTTCTTTACTCTGGTTCTTGTATACTGTGGTACAGATGACCCCTATGTGCCTGGGGTCAAATGCGCATAGGGACACCGCCGCGCCAGGATTAGTGAGCTGGCACTAATCAAGATCCTACCCCACCTCCACGAGGTGACCCTGGCAACAGACATCGGTTCCTATCTATCTAAACGGGTAGGTATCGAGGGAGAGCTACTCTGGCGTGGGTAGGGATGCAGACGTAGTCACGTTGTATGAGATCCGCCCGCAACGCAGACAAGCGGAATCTCAGTGACTATTAATGCAGTCTCTTTTTTTTTTTCCCGATCCGAAGCATTGAGCTTTTTCAGCTCTTCGGCTCGGTGCCATGGACATCGTAACCCTTCGGTTCGGTGTCACGAACACCGTGAATCTGGGGAATCTGTGGCTTTTCTTCCTGCCCACGGAATTGAACCCGTACACACAGAGGGCTAGTCACCCACGTCAACGCCTACGAACACGCTGGGCACGCGGGCAATGCAGTCTCTACCGGCCGATAGAAAAAGCTGAACTGATAACTATAAAGGGATGAGGGTGCATCCAGAGAAGAGACATGGGCCCGCGTGGAGCAAAACGTGGGCCCGAGATGAGTTGCATGTGGCCCACATAGGGCAAAACGCGAAGCCCTGAGGTGGGGGCCCAAGTTGTGCCCAGTGTCCGGACAGCCTAGAGGCTGGTAAATGTGAGCACAGTTAGAGCTGATGGAAATGGTGGGACAGGCACCAGGACAGAGCGAGCACGCATGTGGACGATGCAAGGTGGGCCACCGGTGGGAGACGTGCATGGCGCTGATAGCGAGGAGCGTGGCAGTAAATGTGAGTCGACTGCCTAAAGGGGCAGAAAATCTGGAAAGCCCAGCAGAGGCTTGAATCCAGTGCGTGTTTTCGCTCACAGCGAACTACTACTGTCTTGTAGTTAGATTGGTGACAATCAAAGGCTAGCGGAGTAAACCGTACACAAAACTGGACGGAAGAAAAACCAAGTAGTCCACAAAAAGACCGGCAACCTGGGCAGATGGCGCTCAACAGCCTGGGTGGGTAGATCGTCTAAGGGTCGCTACCATAAAATGAAATAGCAGCCTGGTGCTTTGCAGGTTGGTTGGGAACAGTTAAAGGCTGACGGAGAGCGAGCCCAGTAAAAGCTGGTTGGAATCGGACACGTCGCCGAAGGACACGCCCTAGAGCTTCAAATGGTACTGAAGAAGTGACGTAAAAATACGTGCTTGGCAAAGGCTGTTTATATATCACAATAAGAATGATAAAAATGGCAGAAAAAGAACGATCGAGAGAGAGAGAGAGAGAGAGAGAGAATATGTGCCTCTTTGCGGAAATGCGCGTATAGTATTAATGACACTTTTTGCATTGTAACTTCAAAATCATTAGAAATGTTACATCAATGTCTATTTTGAGAAGTCAACAATATGACCCAATAGCTTCACACTTTTTATAATTTCGATATACGCCTTTAACTAAAAGTCTGTGTCGCACTTATGACGTAATTTAATTAGCATGTTCAAGCCCGAGTGGTTTGGCCACTTAATAAGAATGCATCCAAACTCACAGTATACAGAGTCTTCTACAACAGAACATCGGGAAAGAAGGCAAGAGGAAGACCATGGAAAATATGGTTAGATGGCGTAGCAGAATCCTGTGAAAGAGCAAAGATAACAATCACACAAGCCACCAGAACAACGCAAGACAAAAACAGAAAACCACGACACTGGGCAACAACCCGGTAGCAGTGTGACGACAACAGAAGAAGAAGCCCGAGTAGATTTGGTGCTTGGAAAATGCAAGAATCCTTAAAAAACCCACGGAATTCGTTCTAAATGTTGCTATTTTTGTTAAAACACGTAATCACAAAGCGAGGCGCCCGCAGAAAATTTTCTAGGGGAAATATTTTTAGTAATGTTTTAATGTAGTTTTAATTTACTGTAGCGTATTTGTATGGTGAACGAACGGACAGGACATTGTAGTAATGAAGGGCATACTGTAGCAACAACATTTTTATGAACACAATATATGTATATAACCAAAAATATTACAACATAAATTTAAAATAAAATTTATTCTTTAAACAAGAACTGGCGTCGTCTGTTATCGCTACCAAACATATCTACAATTTTGTCCATAAAGTCTTTTTGTTGCAGTTCACTTTGTCTCTGTGTACGCTTAACATGCACAATCCAGACAGACGTTCATCTGACATTGTAGATCTAAGCCATGTTTTTACACGACGTAATGTGCTGAACGATCGCTCCACCGTACATGTTGTTGCTGGTAATGTTAGCAAAACTAGTAAGGCATACCTGACACTCGGATAAAACTTTGTAAAGGTAACAAGTCGATGAAATCTGGCTACTTTTGTATTCTCGCTTCAAAAACAAACCAACAAAGGCTTCAGTTTCAAAATTACCAATGTGGTATACCTGATTAATAGTAGACATTATATCCTTAAACTGTTGACGATTCAGTTTGCACAATTTCGAAGGATGTAGCAACGCTAAGTTAAATTGTGCACTGTTGGCTTCACAAAATCGACTCTCCATTGAGTTAATTAGAGAATCTAAGTATGGAATGTAAACTGTTTGTCTGAAGTACTCTTCAACACTTATGGTTCCCGGATTACTTCGATGCTTTTGTCTTCCACAATGTCTTGGGATAATCAGTTCAATATCCACTTTCTGTGCGAGTTGTACTGTTTTCTCAAAAATATCCCTGAAATAGTTATCGGAATCACCTCGGTGAAGTTTTACTACACTGAGCAGGTTTTGAACTTGCAGTTGGACTTCTGGAAGATCAACTTGAACAGCTCTTTTTGAGACCCACGATGCCATGCTGAGCTGGTATGGTTTCTGGTACATTTATTAAAATCTTTGTACTTTGTACAAGGAGTAGTAATGAAAGTAACATTATTTGACTATTTTCAAGCAATCCAGGGGAGAGGGAGAGAGTCCTGCGGGCGCCCATGAATGTCACAAAGTACTGTACTTTTACAAATTGCAAAACAATGACAAAATACAGCACGTGACAAAAGTGCGGGAACCACGGAATTGGTCCTAAGACAGACCTAAGAATCAGGTCAAATGCAAACGTTGATCCAGTGAATGGTCAATTCACAGTAAGTAACCAGTTTCAAACGTTAGTGGACTTCTGTGGTTTTTACCAAGACAGTTATACTGAACATTTTTTGTATAAAAACTTATACTTGTAGGGGAAGTTTGTATGAAGTAGCCTAGTACTAACAAAGTGGACGCCAGCAATTATTTTGATTCAAAATGGCCACCAGCACATGTCATGGCGATTTTTGAATATGATCCCCGTCGCCGTCCTATATTCTTCTTCTTCTTTGCGTTCGTTCTTTACGACCAATTTTAATCACCCTTTGTGATATGTTTGATCTTTGCCAAGAACGTGTATACGTTGCACATTGGTTTGGTAGGCCCCTAAACGCATAAGACTTCTACACGTTTAGGACACATGCATCCGATTTCAGCCAAACCTCCTTAGCTGCCTCTTACGACATGCGTGGCAGGTAACAGTGGTTCTATTCTTTACACCCCAAATTTGGGCCCCAGTAACCACTCGGGCGGTCCTATATTCAAAAATGGACATCACGTTCTTTTGTGATCCCACATAGATCCCAAACAAAGTGCAAGTTTAAGTACACAGAATATTTTGAGGACAGCCATTTCAGACCTGGTGCTGATAATCATTTCAAACCTGGTGCTGACATTAAAACCTGGTGAACCATTCACACCTGCTGCTGACAACCATTTCACACCTGCTGCTGACAACCATTTCACACCTGCTGCTGCGCCGAGTGGTTACCGGGGCCCAAATTTGGGGTGTAAAGAATAGAACCACTGTTCCCTGTCATGCATGTCGTAAGAGGCGACTAATGAGGTTGGCTGAAATCGGATGCACATGTCCTAAACTTGTAGAAATCTATGCCTTTAGGGGCCTACCAAACCAATGTGCAACGTATACACGTTCTTGGCAAAGATCAAACATATCACAAAGAGTGATTAAAATTGGTCGTAAAGAACGAACGCAAAGAAGAAGAAAACAAAATACAGCAACGTTTCGACCAACAAGGCCTTTATCAAGCAAACCAACAACAGGAGTGACAAATTTAAAAAAACAAATGGACGACCAAGTACAAACGTTTCTAATGAAAATCTGGGAATAAAAACGAATAACGAAATAAATGTAACACAAAAACACACATAAAAACTAGAAATAGAACGGAAGAGAAACAATAAAAAAATCTAGTAAATATATAACTTGAATACATGCAACATATACCCATATAGATTACAAGGTATGTGAATAGAAAGTCATAAGAAGCATAGGAATGTAATACGTTGAGCCCACGTGGTCACAAGGTACCATACAAAGAAATCAACCGATTCTCCAGAGCCAATCGACTGCGATCATCCGAGGAACATGATCGGATGGCTGTGACCTGGACATCGTGAGCTCCTAAATGGCCAGTATCATTGAATGTGGCCTTTTTTAGTGGTTCAACTTGAGCATTGGCCGTATGTGCGCAACAGTGGCTTGAGGCAATCTCCGGCCTCTTGCCTGTTTCGTCTGATTATCAAGCGCTATTCCGTGTTACACCTTCTTACAGATAATGGCGTAGATAAGATTACGGGACTCGCATGTGAAACCATCGTCAATAAGAAACGTGGCTAAAGGAAAAGATACAGTACGCGTCTGTATCACATAAGCACACGTGTTGCAACGCCGACGGCCACACTGGACAGTGCAAAAATGAGTCTGGATATTGGACCTGAGGCGACTGTGTACCAACATATCCTTAAGACTTCTAGACCTCACAACTATTTTTGCCACCAATGTATTAAATGGCTGTAACATGAGTTTTCTCCAACCAAGTCAATGGAGGTGTTAAATAAATAGCACAAAGAAGGAAACTTCTAGATGATATGATTGTTTGAATGGCAAAAAATAATTTGTAGCGTCGGGAACATGTGTAGTTCCCATACAAGTTTTCAAGTTATTTAATCAAATTTTTATCTGTGGGCATGACAAGTTGAACGGACTATAAAAGAGTGTGAGAACTAGAGCTATATACAGAGAGAATGAGAGACAGATACACAAAGAAAGATATACTTAAAAAGAAGCAGTTTGAGAGAGAGAGGGAGGGAGAGAGAGAGAGAGAAGGAGAAGAAAGTGACAGAGACAACACAGTCTATTTTTAAGGCTCCACTTGGAAATGTGAAGGGAGTGCGAAAGACAAACAAAAAGCTATTCTTGGTCGCTCTCACATTTCACCTTTCGGCTTGGACAAATTGTTTTGTTTGGGCTATTGAAACATCCTCCGTTTCGTTTTTATTGCCTGTTCACCCTCCTCCCCATGTCCGGGTTTCGCTGCCTCTTTCGTCTTACTCCTGTTCAGTTTATCGTCTCTATCGTAGCGGATCGGCATTCCTGCTTCCATTTTATAACCCTCTCTTCCTTAATCCACATTTTTTTCCTCTCGTCGTCTGTCAACTTCTCTCGTTCGCTCTCGCTATTAACATTTATACCTCCCGCTACAGTTGTTAACAGATAAGAATATGTTTCTCCACCCAGTCTCTCACTCCTCTTGTTTAGTACAAGCAGTAGAAGAAAGACAAATTAAACCTGAACTTGGTTTTACGTTCGGGGGTCTCTGTGGGTAACAGGTTACGCCCTTGCCTTGCAAGTTGAAGTTCGTGAATTCTTTTTGCCAGAGACCCCTAGGATTGTTGTCGGGGCTACGGAGTTCGTGCAATATTATCGGCAGTTGGTGTGCCATTTCTGTGGAGAAGGACTGAGCCATATGAGGTAAAACACGGTGCAATGAAGTCAATCCTTCGGCTTTTTTTCTCGATCCAGAAGCACTTGAGCTTTTCAGCTCTTCGGCTCGGTGCCATGGACATCGTAACCCTTCGGTTCGGTGCCACGAACACCGTAAATCTGGGTAATATGTGGCTTTTTCTGCCATCCCGCGGAATTGACCCGCACACACAGAGGGATAGTCACCCGTAGTCCAACGAACACGCTGGGCAGACGCGCATCCTTCGGCTTTAAAACCCTTTCCTAATTTTATGGTGCACAGTTTGGATTTTTAATAAGTAAAAATAACGGCAGCCGCAGGCGCAATAATGCAAGTAATACAGTGGGCCAGGGTCAGTGAGTTGGCACGGATCAAGATCCTATTCCAAGTGGTGGCCTTGGTAATAGACTAATGTCTGGCTAAGTGGGTAGGGATCGAAGGAGAGCTACTTGAAATTGGTAGAAGGGTAGGTGCATACATGTCTGATATGAGATCTGGTCGCAAAATAAACGATGAGAATCTCAACACGTGCGCCTACACGTCTCTCCTGTCCAATAATGAGTCAAAGATGATTCATCATACAAATCGGACGCCCGTGTGGTTACCGGACCCGACTTCGGGGTAAATAATAGAACCACTAATACAAACCACACGCCGAATACGGCGAAAGTGGAGGTTTGGCGTGGGATTAGGTACCCCATCCAGTAAAAATACTCAGCTATAAAACAGCAACCAAGTGCACGAGAGCTTACAAGGTCTTGGTTGGGGACCTATTCCTCCTTTGGGGCAAAAGTTAGAAGAAGAAGAAGAAGAAAAATAACGACGTCCCAAACACTTTGGAGGCCTCTGTGGCACAGATGTTAGACGCTCGCCTCTTGTTCCAAAGATAATCGGTTCGCTCCCTCGTGGAACCATCGGGATATTTTCTCAGAGTTCCCTAATCTCAGTGTAGGTGAGATCGAGTTCTTAGTCCTATCGGAGACCGACGATAAAATGTAGATCACGTGTTCAATTTGAGCACGTAAAATTGGCAGTTCAAAATCGAAAGGAGCGTGCTGGAAAACCGATGCCCGGACAAAATTAATTCGAAAGATTTAAAAAATACAACGAATACAAAGTATTTTCATCATCTAAATTACATCAGGGACCCTCGCCAGTACTACGGAGTTTTTTCACTGTCGCTGATATCTTCACGTGTAAGAAAGAGATCGGAGCACACAGATTGGTTACTCACCGCAGTGCAATGATAATGACCGTATCAATTAATCAATCAATCAATAAATAAAATATAGCAAACAAAAATGTTAGATTAGTATGTCCTTCCTTCTTTCTATTCGTTCGCTTGATTCTATATATTCAATGTTGTCTCTTGTACAAACTTCAATGTCTTTTGTAGCTCACACAGAGGTCCGTGTAGTTTTCTGTCGGGTGTTGTTTCGTTAGGCCGGTGAGTTTGTCTCAGTATATAATATTCGGGGCAGTTTTTAAGTATGTGCTGTGTAGTCTGATGTGCTTGTCCACATGTACATATGGCTGAATTGCCAAGATTAGTATGTGACACTCAAAGAAATATAGAAGAGAAATTCAGCAGTAGTCTCAGATATTCCACATAATTCTTGCAACACAACTCAGAAATATTTTGGTGAAAACATACACAAATTCTTTCCAACTCCCTTTTACTCTTTATCTTAGAAGACTAGTTAGTGTCACATTTATTTACCATATATAATGCATCATCTAAGTGTTTGTGATCATCATTATGAAATATGTGTTCCTTTGCGTACGTTCTTATCATCCAAGTAAATCACTTTTTGTGATCTGTGTTGTTTGCGTGAAGAACGTGAGTACATTGTGCTGCCGTTAGACACTTACGGCATGTAGGATAGGCACTTCCGAATTTCGGTCAAAGTGTATGAATATTTAAAAAATCTCTGGTAAAAATCAATATATACATATCACTGGTGCTATCCATTCTTTTGTTGTAAGAGCTGGACGCTCAATGTAGAATTGAAGCGAAGAATTAAGGCCCTCGAATATAAGCGTTACAGACGCCCGAGTGGTTACGGGGCCTAAATTTGGGGTGTAAAGAATAGAACCACTGTTACCTGCCATGCATGTCGTAAGAGGCGACTAAGGAAGTTTGGCTTAAATCGGCTGTACGTATCCAAAACGTGTAGAGTATGCGTTTAGGGGTCTACTAAACCAATGTGCAACATATAAACGTTCTTGGTAAACGATCAAACATATCACAAAGAGTGATTAAAATTGGTCGTAAAGAACGAACGCAAAGAAGAAGAAGAAGAAGCGTTACAGACGGGTACTACATATTAGTTATATAGAACATAAGACGAACATTTCTGTAAGAGACCAAATAAACAACCCTGCAGGTTGGCAAGTACCACTCTTGACAATCGTGAAACGGCGTAAACTTGGTGGTTCGGGCATGTGATGAGACATAGTCCACTCTCAAGACTATCCTACAGGGAACAGTTGAGGGTGGAAGAAGGAAAGGAGGGCAGAGAAAATCATGGTTTGACAACATCAAGAGCTGGTCAGGACAGTGTTTCTCCACACTCGCTCGAGGAGCTGAAGACAGAGACTCATGGCGTGTTTTTTGTGCTGATATCTCCACAGTAACACGCCTACGACCCTAACGGGTTATGGACTTTATTATTATAATAAATGAATATTATCCAACAAGACATACATTTCTACTGACGAGTAAATTTAAGATCTTACAAATAGAAAAACTTCACTTTAAAGTATCACATCTGGAGTTATACTGTAGCATGGTATCAGATCTGATTGGTTATAGGAAGACCATCAGAACTGACTTCTGTTAGTATTCATCAACATCAAGTGTCACATCATGATAAGGTGCTAGTGTCGCTCATTCTTCCCCACCAAATAACATTGGTCGTTCAAGTAATTATGCTGTACTCCAGGGGCGGCTCGTCATTAAGGGTCAGTGGGGCCTTGCCCCACCAATAATCGAAAGGTGGGAAACTTCCGGGAATAGACAAATAATAGTAAATACTCCAAAAACCATGATTTTCCCGAAAATGTGTGCCTGGCCCCACCAAGAAAAATGACTATGCGCCGCCACTGCCGTACTCTATTATCCTCGTCCTTGTTGTCTTACTGTTGATTAATAGATATGACCATCACCATTTTCAAAATCGCCCGAGTGGTTACCGGGGCCCAAATTTGGGGTGTAAAGAATAGAACCACTGTTACCTACCACGCATGTCGTAATAGGCGACTAAGGAGGTTTGTCTGAAATCGGATGCACATGTCCTAAACATGTACAAGTCTATGCGTTTAGGGGCCTACCAAACCAATGTGCAACGTATACACGTTCTTGGCAAAGATCAAACATATCACAGAGTGATTAAAATTGGTCATAAAGAACGAACGCAAAGAAGAAGAAGAAGATATGACCATCGTTATTGCGCTTCGGTGAGTAACCATGTGTGCTTCGATCTCTTTCTTACACATGAACATCTTAGCGGCAGTGCATGAACTTTATAGCATCGGTCGCCCGAGTGGTTACCGGGGCCCAAATTTGGGGTGTAAAGAATAGAACCACTGTTACCTACCACGCACGTCGTAAGAGGTGATTAAGGAGGTATGGCTGAAATCGGATGCACATGTCCTAAACGTGTAGTCTATGCGTTTAGGGGTATACACGTTCTTGACAAAGATCAAACATATCACAAAGAGTGATTACAATTGGTTATAAAGAACGAACGCAAAGAAGAAGAAGATAGCACCGGTGAGGGTCCCGTGTCTTACTGTTATTAGATGTATCTCTTTACCTGTATTCTACATTTTCTCATTTTCTATATCTGATATATACGCTGTTACTAGATTCTTCATGTCCATTCCGTAAGGTTCATTTTACATTCCCATTAAAGGGAAATAACACATAAATTATTCGTGTTTGAATTATATATTTAATAGAAATTAGAAAACTTATTAGAATCAACATTTCTGCTTTCATGGAGAATCCCACAAGGTGAGATATCCGTTTTTCTCATTAGTCTCGTATAATGTTAAAATCTGTGGTGAACAGCCGACTGTCAGTGTTTCTGGTGTAAACATGTCTTCTTCTTCTTCTTCGTACTACATGAACCACGTAATTTGCAGACTAGAGCGTGAGTACTTTGTGCAAACAGACCTGTAGACAAGCACATTCTTCATTCAAGCAGTCTAGAAATGTCTTTCTTTTTCTCTGTCATTGTCTGCATTCCACTTTGAGGGCTGTCATTATGTGTTATTTATTTTTCGCACGCTCTGAATTCGGGCCTACCAAACCAATGTGCAACGTATAACGTTTTGGCAAAGATCAAATCATATCACAAAGAGTGATTAAAATTGGTCGTAAAGAACGAACGCAAAGAAGAAGAAGAAGGTGTTACCGTCTTGGTTGGCCATATTTCTCCCTACATTCTGTGTTGATTCGATATCTATGAAGAATGTGTTCTGCAGTCTCTGCATTCACTCTTCAAGTCTGTCTGACCAATCTTAAGTTTTCTGTACATATGTTTTCTTAATTTAGTGTGTCCTTTTTGGAGTCCTGTGTAATCGATTGTTCATTTGCTGTGACGTAGATGTGAGATGCTCGCCGGTGATAGGAGCTCATGGACTGCCGTTGAGATCTTTCTGTGTAAGAAAGAGATCGGAGCACACGTTTTTTTTTAACCGAAGTGTAATGAGGATGGTACGTACATTCAATCTTCTTCTTCTTCTTTGCGGTCGTTCTTTACGACCAATTTGAATCACTCTTTGTGATATGTTTGATCTTTGCCAAGAACGTGTATACGTTGCTCATTGGTTTGGTAGGTCCCTAAACGCATAGACTTCTATACGCTTAGGACACATGCATCCGATTTCAGCTAAACCTCCTTAGTCACCTCTTACGACATGCATGGCAGGTAACAGTGGTTCTATTCTTTACACCCCAAACTTGGGCCCCGGTAACACTCGGCGCGTACATTCAATCAATCAATCAATCATTTGGCATGTAAATTGTTATATTATTTGCAGATTTCCTAGTCTGGAGATGGGCCTACAGTCCACAGTTTCCTGCACGGAGCCTAAAAATTGTGGGATTTGTCTAACTTAAAGTCGGGTTCTTGTTGGTAATTAATGTCTATTCAATGTGTTCATCCACATTTGTATTTATAACACTTATGACCCCTGCAGATCTTCCAGCCTTGCCTTTCTTCCTGATAGCAAAGATTCCCTTTGTGTGCAACCAACACCAAAGTTAAAAATGTATTTATAGCATAGCTTATCAGCGGTAAATCCTCAACGCCTAGTCGGTACAAATAGTCTCAAATAAGGGATCAGATAGCCTTGTATGTTTGTTCAATGTTTCGCAAACATCCGGTTTAGCACTGTCACAGAAAGTGTCACTCTAGCAACGCGTCATGCTCCAGGGAGTCGGGGAGTCACGTGTCCACCAGTTTCTTACCGTTTGCTGTCCTCTGTGCCAATTTGTTCAGTGCTGAATACAAATTGTTGAACAAAAATTTACCTGAACTGCTTGTTATCTTAATTCAGCTCTATGTTGCACCCTCTTTACATTTATCACCACTCACCTGCTTCTAAGTAAGACCATGGGTTCTCAAACTTTTGAGGGTTCAGACTTCTTCCACCAATTCTTCATTCGGTCCAGAAGGTGATTCTGCGCCAGGCTCTGCATCCAGTAAAGTTGAGTTCGGCTAGTCTATCTTGAAATGAAAATCGTTGCATATCCTTTACATGACGCTACCATAAGCCACAGTGAACGAGTCGTTGATGAGGAACAAGAAGTGAAAATTAATGACCTTCTGAGGACTCATAAAATACACAAACCAACCCTACCCTTCTAATGGTGTAGGGAGGGAAACTTTGACCGCCTAGTCAAAAGTTAACGGGGCTGTGGTTTTGTCTATCGGAATGGACTCCTAGGTTAAGTTTTAAAAAACATTACTTAGGGAGGCAAACCCGCATAAAGAGCATGCAGAATCCGAATGTGTTGGCTTACAGGTTTGTAGGCGATATCTGGCACAACGAACCCACTCTCTAAGGAGCACATCACATACAGACCACAGATAATGGTTTAACGAGTAGAGCGAACGAAGGAAAATAAGAACATTCTTCGTTCACCATGAAACTAGATTTGTTACGCTGTTTTAAAATTTACTGAATTTCTCTCGCGATCACCGCTTAGACTGATGTACCAGATTTTCCCCATAAATCTCATTCATGTGGAAATCTGATTCACGCAGCCTTAGTGTTGGTGTGATTCGTCACATCTTCAGCGCCATTTTGGAGCTCTGGTGCTTATCCTTCGGCGATGTGTTCGGTTTTAGCCAGCGTTTACTGGATTCGTTCTTCGTCAGCCTTGGGGTGTCCCCAGCCAACCTGCAAAGGAGCAGGTAAATTTACTGATATAAGGAAAGACTGCAGTAAAACTATGTAGCAATGGCGAAACACATAAACATAAAGTACTTTAGTTTTACAAAGACAATAATAATACAAAGCAACGTTTCGACCAAAAGGTCTTTATCAAGCAAAGGATATAATAGAGGTGAGGAATTTCACTTCTCACACAGTACACAACATGTAGAATCAAACAATGAGTTCCTAACGGCCCAAAATAAAAATATGTGACTAAAAGCGAATAAAGAAAGAAAGGCAAAAACTAGAAGTGGAAAAAGATATACAAATCAAATATATATATATATATATATACTGTTTTGTTTGTTTGGTAGGAAATTAAGCCTCTATATGGCCGAGACACGCTCATTTCAACCTAAGACATGTGTCTTTTTTAGTTATATCAGGTCGTATTGGCCTTTTTTCTTGGTGTGGTCTGGGACTCGTCCTGGTGTGGACTGTGCTACATATTGTCGCTTGTCTGATCAGTCCTGAAAATTTATATACATTTAACATACACATATATAGAATATAGAGCAAGAAAACAGACAGTATTAAGAAGCATATCAATGTACTGCGTTTCGTCCATGAGGTCCCAATGTACCATATAAAGCTATAAAACGATTCTTTAGAGCAAATCGACTTCGATCATCAGAGGAACATGATCGGATGGCTGTTACCTGGACATCACAAGCTCTCAAATGGTCATTTTCATTAAAATGAGTGGTTACAGAGGTTCCAGCGAAATTGCGTATATCACGTGTTGGCCGAAACGGTCACTAAACTGTTTACCAGTTTCGCCTATATATGCCTTGTCACACCGTTTATGAAACGGTGATAAAATGTACAGGGTAACCTCTGCAACTTTAGATCCGACCCGCTAAAACAACCATCGGATGGCGATATAAAGAAAAGTGGTCGTAAGACCACTCTCAACACAGCGCTAAAGATGAGTACTATGGTCTATACTGTAGCGAACAACAAGTTGTTATATTCCGTCTCCGTACCGGCCATAACAGACTCCTGGCCCACATGTACAACAAATTTTTAATTGGCACAAATAACCTGTGCCACTGCGAGAAGGCAGACATGACGGCGGAGCATCTACTGTAAGACTGCCAACTGCTGGCAGGATGAGAAACAAGACCTGGTTAAATAACAGCCAGTTTAAATGAGAAGCTGTCAACAGCAGAATTTATGAGAAAATCTGGTACATCAGTCTAAGCGGGGATCGCAAGAGAGAGAGAGAGATATCCGACACACCAGTTTCTACCAGAATATTTAAAAAAAACTGGACTTAAGTTCTCACTTCGATCACCTACATCTTAGCCAATATTGTTGTGAGGCAGTGTGTTGCCATAACTTTGAGATGAGATAAGGTTTCTGTCACCTCTAGTTCTCTGACTTAGTCAAATCATTCACTACATAGTATTTTCCAAGTGCCCAATCTCGTAATGGAACGTTTGATCCTTCACAGAAAAAAAAGTTTTAAAAAGACATTATTACATCCTGATAGTCTCAGGGAATATATAGACTACTTCTTCTTCTTCTTCTTTTGCGTTCGTTCTTTACGATCAATTTTAATCACTCTTTGTGATATGTTTGATCTTTGCCAAGAACGTGTATACGTTGCACATTGGTTTGGTAGGCCCCTAAACGCAAAGACTTCTACACGTTTAGGACACATGCATCCGATTTCAGCCAAACCTCCTTAGCCGCCTCTTACGACATGCGTGGCAGGTAACAGTGGTTCTATTCTTTACAGCCCAAATTTGGGCCCCTGTAACCACTCGAGCGAATATATAGACATTCTACAGGGTGTTCAAGATAAAAGTAGGCCGATTAACAAATCAGAAATTGCCAGTTACGTATTGCGCTTTTGTCTACTTACCATACCCGCGTGGTGCTGGGACCCGTAAGGGAAGCATAGAATAGTACCACTGCAAGTTACAATGCATGTCGTTAGAGGCGACTGATGCAGGCCCTAGGGATGCTACTCTAGTAAATTAAAAGCAGCGCGGAAATCGGATGTGCTGGCCTACTTGGAGGCGCATAACTGGCACAACGTACAATCGCTATTAGGCTCAGATCACATACAAATCACACAGAGTGGTTGACAAGTGGTTGATATGGAGCGTTCGAAGGAGAAACAGTCTACTATTTAAACCGGTTCTGGGCCCGCCTGCCCAGCGTGTTCGTAGCTCGTTGGACTACGGGTGACAAGTCCTCTGTATGTGCGGGTTCAACTCCGCGGACTGGCAGAAAAGCTACATGTTCCCCAGATTTACGGTGTTCGTGGCACCGAACCGAAGGGTTATGATGTCCATGACACCGAGCCGAAGAGCTTTAGCTCAAGTGCTTCTGGGGAGTAAAAAAAAAAAAATCTGTTCTGACTAGCTTGTCCTTCACATTTGTTCATCGCTTCTTCCCTCGCCATAATTACACACCATCAAAAAAAAACTCGCGTACTTGACCTATACTACGTAGAATACTTTTTATTGTGAACACCCTGTATTTGATCTTATATTGATTGGAAGTGTTATCAGCCACGAAGGAGAAGCTTGATCAAACATTAAAAGTTAGACTGAGTACCTGGGGGACTGCCTAGAATAGTTGATAGTAGCTCGGCCTGCTAGCTGTGAGACGCCTCATAGCTCGGGTTCGAACCTACTGTCCGGCACTTGTTCGAGTCCCCTTGTCTTACTCAGGACGATAACGTGAGTACCTCTGAAGTTGGAGAAAATCTGCCTGTATGGCGAGGGAATACTAATTACGAGTACATTGAGCACACGTTGAGCCAGTGTAAAGTAATTTACAATGTGCACGCTGCTGCCATTGTAAGAAATTGGAAAAACGGATTTTCACGCAAAAATCAGTTTCAGAGATGGAACTTCGTCTGAGTTGAAAGCGGACGAAAGAGAAGAGAACAAAAAAAAAAAAAGACTGAGTACGGTACGAAGTGCATTCATGACAATTCAGACGGCTTAGAAATAAGCTCAATACAGCATCAGAACCAAGATTTATTATTTTTTTCCGATCCAGAAGCACTTGAGCTTTTCAGCTCTTCGGTTCGGTGCCATGGACATCGTAACCCTTCGGTTCGGTGCCACGAACACCGTAAATCTGGGGAATCTGTGGCTTTTTCTGCCATCCCGCGGAATTGAACCCGCACTCACAGAGGGATAGTCACCCGTAGTCCAACACGCTACGAACACGCTGGGCAGACGGGCAACCAAGATTAATATATACCACAGCTGTGTGCTATCAACTTTACTATACGGATCAGAATGCTGGAAAATGACAGAATAATATATGTCCAAACTCTCTATCTTACATATAACTTGTCTACTAAAAATGTACTGGTCAAATATTATCTCTAACCAAGAACTGCTTACACGGTGACAACAAGAGAATATGAACACCATCATCTAAAAGAAATGTTGGAGATGGATCGGACATTTGATACGCTTGGAGACCAACTATGTCACGAAAAATGTACTGAGATGGACACCAGAAAGTAAACAAAAAGTGGAATTCCCAAGAGAGCTGGAGGAGAACAGTAAAACACTTGCTGAAAACAATGAAACACAATATAAAGCGCCTACAATAACAGACTAGAATGCAGTGCATTTCTTCTTCTTCTTCTTCTTTGCGTTCGTTCTTCACGACCAATTTTAATCACTCTTTGTGATATGTTTGGTCTTTGCCAAGAACGTGTATACGTTGCACATTGGTTTGGTAGGCCCTAAACGCATAGACCTCTACACGTTTAGGACATGTGCATCCGATTTCAGCCAAACCTCCTTAGTCGCCTCATACGACATGCATGGCAGGTAACAGTGGTTTTATTCTTTACACCCCAAATTTGGGCCCCGGTAACCACTCGGGCGGCAGTGCATTTAATGTGGTCCTAAGCTTCAGTAGTTTCACATGCTGGAGAGAGAGAGAGAGAGAGACACACACACACACAGAAAGAGAGAGAGTTGTCAAAAGTCATCAAGTTTCGTTTCAAAACGACTTTACTTCGACTACAGAAACAATTCATCTCTAGTGAATTCTACAAGTAAGATGCTCAGGAACCTGACACCAGTGACCCAACCATTTTAGACGTCGCTAACAGATGAATATGACCATTCTTGAAATCTAGTGGCATTGCAGGCAATGAGAGTATCGATATCTTAGCTAGGAGGGCAGTGCTAAAGAGCAAATTTACCAAACCCTGTCTTTTCAAGAGGTCAAAATCCTCATACAGAGTAAATCTGCAGTAGACTGGAAGACAAACACTGAATGTGATTATGGAAAAGACTCCCTTAAAGACATAAGCAGAACAGACCAGATCATTATATTTCGACTACGCACCGAACATTGTAGACTCAACACTTATATAGACTAGAAATAAGTCAAACAGCTCTCTGCCAGTATCAGCAGGCGGAACAGACACCGGAGCATATCGTACTGTCCTCTCCTGGGTGAGCTGAGAAGCAACATGTGACCACACCCAGTCGACCTGAAAATTAAACTTTGTGGAAACCAGACAGACCTGAAACCAACTGCCCAGTTTGTGGTCCACGGTAAATTAAGCGCATGACCAGAGACCGCTGAAGAAGAAGGAGAAATCTCAGCATATTTCAAGACAAATTTGTCTGTCGCATGGTCAGTTCAGGAGATTTCAAACTATAATAAAAATAGTTTTACAGTTATAGTACAGCGCGTTCTTCATCTTTGTTCTTGCAGTCAATGATCGTTAGGAAAGAAGATATACTATCTCTGTTTAGGATATCGTACGGTGCACTATTTTGTCATTGTTTTTGTAATTTGTAAAACTACAGTACTTTGTGATTACTTATTTTGCCAATCAAATAGTTTTACTGCAGTCTCATCTATTTTGTGACTATTTCTTCTGTACCGTAGAGGTTGGTTCCTCGGGATTCTGAGATGTCATATTTGGTTACTCAAAGCTGCATAAATAGGACATGATTATGTCATGATTCAACTCTGACGGTGCCGAGTGGTTACCGGGGCCAAATTTGGGGTGTAAAGAATAGAACCACTGTTACCTGTCACGCATGTCGTAAGAGGCGGCGACTAAGGAGGTTTCGCTGAAATCGGATGCACATGTCCTAAACGTGTAGAACTCTATGCGTTTAGGGGCCTACAAACCAATGTACAACGTATACACGTTCTTGGCAAAGATCAAACATATCACATAGAGTGATTAAAATTGGTCGTAAAGAACGAACGCAAAGAAGAAGGAGAAGAAGAACCACTGTTACCTGCCACGCATGTCGTACGAGGCGACTAAGGAGGTTTTGCTGAAATCTGATGCACATGTCCTAAACTTGTAGAAGTCTATGTGTTTAGGGGCCTACCAAACCAATGTACAACGTATACACGTTCTTGGCAAAGATCAAACATATCACATAGAGTGATTAAAATTGGTCGTAAAGAACGAACGCAAAGAAGAAGAACAACTCTGGCGGCCTCCCTATGTCCACTCAAATCTGATACCATGCTACAATATAATTCCAGATGTGGTACTTTAAAAGTTGGGTTTTCTGTTAGTAAATTCTAACAGTCAACAATCTGTAGACATTTGTGTCCTGTTAGATAATATGTATACACTCTGGCCGAAATTTAAGTGTGCTTGTTTTACATGCCGTAGGGGTCTCATGGGGGCGTGACGTACTCACATTCTGAACGTAAACCACTCAAATTTCTTCTTCGCGACCAATTTTATCATTCTTATTGGGATATACAGGGTGTTCAAGATAAAAGCGGCCTATCAATGGAGCTTCTTCTTCGCGTTCGTTCTTTACGACCAATTTTAATCACTCTTTGTGATATGTTTGATCTTAGCCAAGAACGTGTATACGTTCCACATTGGTTTGTAGGCCCTCAAACGCATAGACTTCTTCTACACGTTTAGGACACATGCATCCGACATCAGTCAAACCTCCTTAGTCGCCTCTTACGACATACGTGGCAGGTAACAGTGGTTATATTCTTTACACTCCAATTTGGGTCCCGGTAACCACCTGGGCGTTCAATGGAGCTAATCTGGCATACATTTATGAAAATGAGAAGGTTCAGTTATGACGTAGTATAGGTCAAGGTTGTGTGACGGTGTGTAATTGTAGTGTGGGAAGGGGCGATGAAGAAATGTGACGTAGAACGAGCTAGTCAGAATCGGTTTAAATAGTAAATACACACAGCGCAATAGGTCACTGGTAACTTTCGATTTTTCACTGGGGCCGCTTTTATCTTGAACACCATGTATAATTGATCTTTGTCAAGAACGACTAATGTTAAACCCCTGTTGTAGGCACCTACTTATGTATGGTACCAGACACAGGTCAGGACACACATATTACAAAATAGGGGTTAACTTGAATGATAGAACGAACAGAAACTAACAATAAGACATGATTGCAATAAGTGAGTAGTGTGGGGGGCAGAATGAGACCTGGCCTCTATGAATCCAATCATCTTCAGAAGATTCTTACAGATACCTCACATTTTCTCTTCCAAACTCGTCTCCTGTTTTCTCACATGACGCTTGTAGCTGTCCCGTTCCTCGTGCATATATTATGGTGTTCAGTGTACACGATCTGTACTCACTCATTCCTTCTTTTCCTTCTCTTGAAATATTGTCTATATATTCAATGTTTTATCTCGCCCGTGTGTTCACGGGGCTCACAAGGGGAGCAAAGAATCTTCTTCTTCTTCTTTGCGTTCGTTCTTTACGATCAATTTTAATCACTCTTTGTGATATGTTTGATCTTTGCCAAGAACGTGTATACGTTGCACATTGGTTTGGTAGGTCCCTAAACGCATAGACTTGTACATGATTAGGACATGTGCATCCGATTTCAGCCAACCTCTTAGTCGCCTTTACGACATGCGTGGTAGGTAACAGTGGTTCTATTCTTTACACCCCAAATTTGGGCCCGGTAACCACTCGGGCGAGCAAAGAATAACAACACTGCGACCTACAAGGCATGTCGTAAGAGGCGACTCGCCCGAGTGGTTACCGGGGCCCAAATTTGGGGTGTAAAGAATAGAACCACTGTTACCTGTCACGCACGTCGTAAGAGGCGACTAAGGAGGTTAGGTTGAAATCGGATGCATGTGTCCGATAGGCAATGTTAACCCAAAACAAATGCTTGCAGAAAACGGATGCACCAGGCCGTAAGACGCATAACATGGTGCAACGACCCTCACAATGAGGAATGGGATAACGGATTCTACGGTCGACAATCTGCCTCGGAGATTTAGCCACGCATTAAGAATGTCAGACCTACCATCACGAGGTTGACCAAAACTTACTGCTGGAAGAGGTCGGCACAAACGGGAAAGCAGAAATCATAGGAATTATATCCCAGAGAACTGCCCCTGGTACGCACACTTGAGAAGAAAGAGGTGGCCCACTTACACTAGGTCCAGAACAAACTGTATGGCGTGACTGATAATCTGATGCAGACGGCTGCCTTTATTAGAGAATCCGAAATCCCAATCTAGTGAGAACGCAGAGGAGGAGGAGGAGAGGAGGTAAGAGGCGACTGATGTAGGACCTAGGGAAGCTACTCTAGTAAATTCTTCTTTTCGAACTTTCCATATCGACTACTTGTTAACCACTCTGTATGATTTGTATGTGATCTGAGCCTAACATCGATTGTACATTGTGCCAGTTATACGCCTACAAGTAGACCAGTACATTCGATTTCAGCGACGCTTTTTATTTACTAGGCTAGCTTCCCTAGGCTCCTGCCTCAGTCGCCTCTTACGATATGTCTTGTAGGTCACAGTAGTACTATTCTTTGCTCCCTTTGCGAGCCCTGGCAACCCTTGTAAATAAAAAGCATCGCAGAAATTGGATGTGCTGACCTACTTGTATGTGCATAACTGACACAACGTTCAATCGCTCTTAGGCTCAGATCACATACAAATCAGAAAATGTGGTTTAACAAGTGGTTGATATGTTGCGTTCAAAGAAGAAGTCTTGTCTTACTTCCACTTCTTCTTCTTCTTCTTCTTAGTACTGTCTTCTTGTGTCTTATTATCTATCTTTGTGTTCCAGTTTGTCAGTTCTTATTGGTCTTCATTTCTCCAATCATCTTTTGCCTCACAGCGTCAGGATAAGAAGAGATTTCTAGAACCAGCCCTTGTGTAACTTATTCCTCTCCGCTCCTCGTGGAGCATAGGGCGTCAACTGTTGTTCGCCACTCTTCTCGGTCTCTATCTGTCCTCTGTATGGTCTCCCAGGACAGTTCAGCACTCTTCAGTTCCTGAAGAAGACTTCGTCTCCAGGTCTGTTTAGGGTGTTCTCTTTATCGTTTTCCTTGCGGGTTCCACGCAAGTGCTTGTCTAGTGACTCTCGACTGTGTCTTCCGTAGGGTATGCCCGACCCATCGCCATTTTGAGTCTTTGTGTGAGCTTCATAAATAGTGTCTTTCGTCGCCTCTGTTATATCAGAGGTCCACCTTTTGCGTGGCTGGCCTTTTGCTTTGTATCCATTGTATCGGATCAACATTGCTCTTTGAGATGTCTTAAAGAATATCTCATGTCACCCGAGTGGTTACCGGGGCCCACATTTGGGGTGTAAAGATTAGAATCACTGTTACCTGCCATGCATGTCGTAAGAGGCGGCTAAGGAGATTTGGCTGAAATCGGATGCACGTGTCCTAGATGTGTAGAAGTCTATGCGTTTAGGGGCCTACCAAACCAATGTGCAACGTATACACGTTCTTGGCAAAGATCAAACATATCACAAAGAGTGATTAAAATTGGTGGTAAAGAACGAACGCAAAGAAGAAGAAGAATATCTCATCGTGTTAGTATTATCTCTTTGTATTTTGTATTTGATCCATCTCTGCCATGTTTATATTATGTTATTGTTTTGCTCCGCTTTATAAAAACACAGCCATTTAACTATAGACTAGTAATCTCGTTATGTTATTTTCTTTTCTGAATGTCTTCTTGTTTTCTGCGTCCTCTTGGCCTTAGATTAGACCTGAAGCCTGATGAGTGTCGATTCTCCCCGACAGTATGTTCCGTCCGACCATCGTTTTAACTTTCGTTCTTCTGTCGCTCCATCGTTTTAACTATTCTCTCAATCTTTCCTCCTTGTTTGCATCCTCATAACTTTTTTCCCCAACGCTGTCCCGACTATTGACAAGGCCCGGCACATAACAAAAGCGGATGGCTACCCCAGTAACCCTTAATATAAAGCAGCCATAGTTTGCTTGGAGTTCGCTGTTCCTATTGGATACCCGTGTCCTGAGGTAGAAACATTCACTATGATGCCGAGCCTGTAATGTTCTAGCTACACGTAGGAGTTAATCGAAAATCGTGGCACATCCTTTGTACAGGACGTAGCCATCAACAACAGTAAACGGGTCGTCGATTATCTATGCACCACTTATACATTCAGTAGTTTGTCATTGCTTTTTGAATGGTGAGTTCTATTTTTACAGTTCGTAAAAATCAAATGGAACTAATTTGCTTTCAAACTTGCCCACCATGGAGTTTGAACTAGGTACGCTTGGGTTGTGATCGAGCTCACTATCGCTAATCTACAGACACCTACTATCCGAGTTAATAGGTTTTTTTTTAAAAATATGGGGGCATGGGTTGAGGACTGACCGAGACTCTCACTCTCGCATTAGACTTTACAGTCACTACTAGAGTTGCGAAGCAACTATACAGCGGCACAGATCTATGGCCCCTCGAGACTGAAAGAGACTTGTAGTTTGTGAAGACGAGTGATCATCAACATGTGCCACATTGATTGATTGGTTTGCTGATATATCAATATTGCACTTCGGTGAATAACAATGTGTTCTCCGATTTAACAATCTCAATGGCAGTGCTGTCGAATTTTTTAGCAACGAATATGGTTTCAGATGTAATTTAAAAGATGGAACATTTTCTACGAATTTTATTTGAATCGTTGTAGTGAATGTTGCATAGGCAGCGGATTTGCAGCCTACTCGTAACGATTTCCAGCTGCTAAGAGTTATTTTACATGCCAAACTTGAGCACCCGTTGAAGCTGCTGTTGTCCGGCAAAATTCACTAAAAAAGATAAAAATAATTCCCACAACATTTTCATCATCTTCAAAATTACATTGAAGTCTTCAACTGCTGCAACGGATGTCGTCCTTTAAAGAAAAAGATCGAAACACACATTATTCATCGAAATGCAGGGATAATGATCCCCTATCAATCAAACATTCAATCACACCACGAGACATTTTCAGACTTTTGTGTATGAAAAGAGATTTAGAAACAATCTGCGCAGCTCTAATTGGGAAAAGAATGAAACCTGGTAATTCTTTGGGGTTGCCCACAAGCAAATAAACAACTAATTGTCCTTTCCAAATGATTGATATAACCGTCATCATGGCACTTCGGTGAGTAACCATGTGTGCTCCGATCTCTTTCTTAAACAGGAAGATCTCTGCTGCAGTGCACCAGCTCCGTAGCACCAGCATGGGTGCCTGGTGTAATTTTGAAGATGATGAAGATATTTTTGTCGGGATCTGAGCCTAAGAGCGATTGTACGTTGTGCCAGTTATACGCCTACAAGTAGGCCAGTACATTCGATTTCTGCAACGCTTTTTATTTACTAGGGGAGCTCCCTTAGGTTCCTACCTCAGTGGCGTCTTACGATATGCTGAATTGTAGGTTGCAGTGGTACTATTCTTTGCTTCCCTTCCGGGCCCCGGCTCCACATGGGCATCTTACCATTCATAGTTAATGACAGTATATTATTCTTCAAAATGTTATAGCACAAAGAGGACCACAATTTTATTCATTATCAAATAGTTTGCCCTGAGCAGAACTTTGCCACCCTAACAGTCCTCGGAATTTCTCACTTTCATATGCCAGATGTCCCGCCTCTGCAGCCATCATGCTCACATCATCAGTTACATCCTAGATCCATCTTCTCCGTGGTCTTCCCCTTCTCATTTTTGTCGGAATACCTCCTTCAATTATGACTTTCTCCAATCCTTTCTATCTCTTTATATGTCCAAAGTAATTCAACTTTCTCTTTCTTATTTGTAGCATCAGCCAGTTTTCTTTGATTTTACGTTCTTTTTGAATACATCTATTTGTTCTCTTCTCTGTCCATGATATACGGAAGACAATATTACTACCTATTTTTTATCAATCCGCACGATTTCATTTCACTTCAGAAAAAGTTAGCCCTTTTTTATTATTTGACTAGAAACAAACCCGGCATGTAACAGAATCTCTAGCAACATCCACGGTGGTAATGACGCCGCTTTTCTTTAATATTAAATAAATACTGGACATTTCGACTCCAGCTGGAGCACATGTCTTCTACAAACCTACTCCATGTTTGCATTTCCTTTGCTATCATACACATTTTACCCCAAATCTTCTTAGTATGTTTTCAACCATTTTCTTCTCTTTTGGTCGTTCGTTATTTTACTATCCCTGCTGATGTCCAGTATTTATTAATGAATTCCAGAGCATTACTCTCCTTGCTATTCCACCATCTAATGTTCTCAATGTGTCTACTAATCATCATCGTAATTTTTGTAGTTTTTATTTCGCTTGTTGTACCGCCTGTGTGGTACCGGGGCCCACAAGGGAAGCAGAGAATAGTAACGCTGCGACCTACAAGGCATGTCGTTTTTTTTTTGTTTTTTCGTCCGCTTTCAACTCAGACGAAGTTTCATCTCTGAAACTGATTTTTGCGTGAAAATCCGTTTTTCCAATTTCTTACCAATGGCAGCAGCGTGCACATTGTAAATTACTTTACACTGGCAGCCGTGTGCGCAATATACTCGTAATTAGTATTCCCTCGCCATACAGGCAGATTTTCTCCGACTTCAGAGGTACTCATGTTATCGTCCTGAGTAAGACCAGGGGACTCGAACAAATGCCGGACAGTAGGTTCGAACCCGAGCTATGAGGCGTCTCACAGCTAGCAGGCCGAGCTACTATCAACTACTCTAGGCAGTCCCCCAAGGCATGTCGTAAAAGATGACTGATGTAGGACCCAGGGAAGCTACCCTAGTAAATAAAAAGCATTGAAGAAACCGGATGTGCTGACCTACTTGTAGGCGCATAACTGGCACAACGTACAATCGCTCCTATTCTCAGATTCAGTGGCGGCTCGGGATTATTTTTGTTGGTGGGGTCAGACATTTTTTCCGGATAAATCATGGTTTTGGTTGCTATATTTTAATTTATAAAATAATAAATACCCGTTATACATTATTTTTGGTGGGGCCCGGCCCCACTATCCCTTAATGACGAGCCGCCACTGCTCAGATCACATACAAATCACACTGAGTGGTTAACAAGTAGTCGATATGGAGCGTTTGAAGAAGAAGAATGAAACTACATCACTATTGTCAATTTTATCAGCTATTTTCTGTTACTGAATTACGAGTATGTCTCCTATCAGCTTCTTCTTCTTCTGTCGCTCTACACCAGTGCTGTCCGACGCGATCGTTTGAGGTATGAAAAAAAAACACGCTGTAAGTTGGGATCAAACCGAGATCACCCATAAAAGGGTCCAAATGCGAAGAATTGACTTCATTGCATCGGGTTACCCCATATGACTCCGTTCTTGTCGACGTGCGATCTGCCGAGATCATTGCACAAATCATGACCTCCGACAATAATACTATGGATCTCATGAAATAACTGCACATGTGTCTCGGTCTGGATTTGAAGAGAAGAAGAATGTCTCGGTCTGGATTTGAAGAGAAGAAGAGTGTCTCGGTCTGGATTTGAAGAGAAGAAGAGTGTCTCGGTCTGGATTTGAACCCGCAACCTTCAGTAAGACAAACGGCTTAACCACTTCGCTATGAGATTACCTAGTGTATTAACAGACAACAAGTGTATTTTTTAATATACTATGAAAGTTCTTTGACTCTCCTGTTTAATTTAACTATTTTGGGTCTGTCTAAGCGACGTTGATAATACATTGCGATAGTGATCACGTTCTGAGAACATTCAGAAAAATTCTCTGTGTGCACAAAATACGAAGTTGGACTTCAGGAAACCTTGATCCTTTACTTGGGGATCTAAGTTACAAAAGGGTTTAAAGCCGAAGGATTGACTTCATTGCACCGGGTTTTACCCCATATGGCTCAGTTCCTCTCCGCAGAAATGGCACACCACCTGCCGAGAGTATTGCACAGAGCACGAACTCCGTAGCTCCAGCAACAATCCTAGGGTCTCTGGAAAAACTGCACTCGTGAACAGAACGGCACGGTCCGGATTCGAACCCACGACCTTCGACTCGCAAGGCAAAGAGCTCAACCACTTAGTCACTGAGACCCCCAATGCTTAAATTACATGTACCTCTGAAGTCTTACCTGAACGGCGAAGGACAATGCGGATAAGAAACGTTGAGTGCTGTTTATTTTCATATTTTATCATTAATTTTTTACTACTTATGTAATACTGTATATACCTGTCTTTGTTGAAGCGCGGATAAGGAAAGCAAGCCTTCGAGTAAAAATCAGTCAGATGTCATACTAAGCACAATAACTACGCCAGAATTCATAGTTCATGAGCGACCACACCAAAAAAAAATGTAATTCCTCCTTTTTCTATATCCGTCTGGTTTGACATAATGTCAAATGTCTATGTTGTCATGATACAGAAGTCTTCGTTAGAGCCAAGATTTCAAGTCTTCACACTTTGTTGCAGAAGCCCAGGTGAGATGGGTTGGAATCATGTTGCTCGGGTGTCTGCTAGGCCACAGCCAATTCTAATATTAGGCCGCATAACTGACCGGGAAAACCCTGGCCTAGTTTCAGTAAGGGGGTTGTAATTTATATATGTTTGATAAAACACTGCAAGCTGTTTTGCAATTTTACTCAATTCTGTGAGTCTATGGTTATTTATTAATGAAAAATATTCATAATATTGACATTCCTTATTGTTAAACTTAACTTGTTGCATAATATAACCTTGATTTAGCATGTTGTGTTGATTTTAAAATGAATTCGTCTATATAAAACAGTACTGGAATGCGAGGTCGCGTAACCGGTTGTGGTCTGATTTCTCATAATTTTTACCTGAGTCCGTCGGCCGTATGAGTTTATAGATGGCTGTGGCTAGACGTACCCCAAAATAGCTTATTGGTGACAAGCTAAATGGATGCAAACGATTGGTTGTGGAGAGAAAAAAAACATTCAAAAACACTCTTGAAGCGTTTCTTAATTCAAAAACTTTGAATATAAACACCACGTGATGGAAGTCCCTCACGAGAGATCGCCAAATGTGCTTCTGTTGCTGCACAAGAGGAACTTGCAAAGCTGAGAATCGGCGTACTGTTGAGGAGCGGAGTCAACTTTCTGCAAGAAACACACAACACTCACATGTTCAACCTTGATTATCATGTATGTCCCACATGTGCTAGGGCGATTGTGTTCCAGAAAGTTATCTCCACATACGCTCGTGTGTTGGGGCCCGCAAGGGAAGCAAAGAATAGCACCCCTGCGACCTACAAGGCATGTCGTAAGAGGCGGCTGAGGTAGGACCTAGGGAAGCTACCCTAGTAAATAATAAGCATTGCAGAAATCTGATGTACTTGCCTGCTTGTAGGCGCATAACTAGCACAACGTACAATCGCTCTTAGGTTCGGATCACATACAATTCACACAGAGTGATTAACAAGTGGTCGATATGGAGCGTTAGTAGATCTTCACAAACACCGTAGACGTGCAACAAACACACGTATTATCATCAGCTCAAGCAATGGACAACAATTATTTTGTTTATTTCTCAGTTTGCTTCCTTTCATTGTTCACTTCATGTTCTAACATTCCATAGATCAATTTTGAAGAGAAGTTCGCCTGTATGGTTACCGGGATGTAACCAAATTTGGGATGTAAAGAATAGAACCACTGTTACCTGCCACGCATGTCGTAAGAGGCGGATAAGGAGGTTTGGCTGAAATCGGATACATGTGTCCTAAACGTGTAGAAGTCTATGCGTTTAGGGGTCTACATCAAACCAATGTGCAACGTAAACACGTTCTTGACAAAGATAAAACATATCACAAAGAGTGATTAAAATTGGTCGTAAAGAACAAACGCAAAGAAGATGATCATCAGCTCAAGCAATGGACAACAATTATTTTGTTTTGTTCCTCAGTTTGCTTCCTTTCATTGTTCCCTTCATTGTTCCTTTCATTGTTCCCTTCATTGTTTCCTTCATGTTCCAACATTCCATAGACCAATTTTGAAGAGAAGGTAAGTAGATAGTTTCAGATCATTTCGATTCTCCTTGGGTGACGTTGTGTCTTTCTACTGAAGAAACTTTTTAAATGGTTTCAATTGTTGTTGATGTAATTTCGCTGGCAGTTATCTTCCGGATGGGGGCTACCAGTTTCATACCCTACCCCTTTAATCGTCTATACGACACGCATGACTGGTTACAGTATTATTAACATTTGCCTAATAACACCCGGGCTTTCGCCTCGCTTCCCTGCCTCCTATTGTTACCTTTTTTTGTTCCAAGGCCCTGGTTCCGGTAATCTTCCTAGGCTTTTAGAGCGTTTTGAAAACTAGATAAGCGTCAAACGTAAAAATGGTGGAGGCAGTAGAGAAAAGAGAATAGAAAGCAGGAAGAATGTAAAAATACTCTCAAACAAAGAATATAAAAGGACAACCTGGTCTGCGTGTTCGGGTGGTAAGGTATCAAATGCGCGAAATATTTGCCACCACTTTTAAGACGGTGATTTCTACTTAGTCACTGTGATAAGACTTGTGTTTGGACGCTGGTATCGACAACTGAAAAACTAGTTTAAGGGCGACGTGTTTTTATTACCTGCGGGCAGAAAACGGTAGGACACAATAACGCAATCACTTTACACACGTTTTATAGATCTGATGAAAGCCATTGACACGGTCAACAGAGATGGAGGTTGGAATATGACGAGAAAGTTTGAGCTTTCAAGTCTGGGATAAGAAGACAAACTAATTAATACTGAGGTATAGAAGACTCTTGGGGACCACACAGGCCAAGCACTAAAGAAGAAACTATAGGTACAGTTACATTGGCACAGAAATAGGGAATCATCTTTGCACACAAATAGGGAATCATCTTTGCACACAAATAGGGAATAATCTTTGCACACAAATAGATAGTCACCTTCGCACACAGATAGGTAATAATAGCCGTAAATTGCAAGCGATGATGACAACAGGCTCAGATGTGTGCTGTTGCACCTCCCTGGTGTGTGCATAGGTTATTGTAGAATCCAATCCTAGAACACAATCCCCGACCACAGGTGGGGCATACATGATCAGTGCTAGACATGTGGGTGCTGTGTGCTCTCTCTTTTCGTGCAGCTCGTTTTCTCTGTGCCTCAACGGCACGATGATTCTCAGCTATGCGGGTCCCTCTTGTGTTGTTACAGCGCCACATTTGGCGATCTTGCGCAAGGGATTCCCAACAAGTGGTGTCTAAATCGAAGCATTTCAGAGACACTTTAAGAGTGTCTTTAAATCGTTTTTTTCTGTCGATCAGCAGAACGTCTTCCTCCTTGAAGTTCGCCCTACCTCAACTGTTTTGGGATGCGTTTATCAGGCATTCGAGCAACGTGACCGGCCCATCTCATATGGGCCTTCTGCAACAGGGTGTTGACGCTTGGGATGTTTGCTCTTGTGAGGACTTCGCTATCTAGAATTTTGTGATGCCAGTTTATTTTTAGTATTCTGCGTAGACAGCTTGTGTGGAAGTGGTTTAGTTTTCTTGCGTGTCTGCTATACACTGTCCATGTCTCGCACTATGGCCTGGTAAACTTTCAGCTTTGTGGCTACGCTTATCCCCTTCCGCACAGTGACACGTAGCCCTCCGAACGCAGCACTGGCTTTGGATATCCAGTTGTTGACCTCGGAGTCTATTTTTGCCGGTCTGGATAGGAGGCTGCCAAGATAGGCAAAGTTGTCCGCTAGCAGGAGACGCTGGTGTTTAATGTTGATGGCTGGATCGTAGTACTGCTCTCTAGGAGCGGGCTGGAACATGACCTCTGTTTTCTTTGTATTAATGGTAAGGCCAAACATATCCCAGGCCATTGAGAACTTGTCCATGTAAGTCATCCTCAAAGTTGGTAGCGAGGGCGCAGTCATCAGCAACAACAGGTTTGAGATAGTTGATTCTTTTACCTTTGTGGAGGATTTTAACCTCCGAAGATTGAATAGATTACCGTCTGTTTGTATCTAATCTTTACCCCATGTTCGTCGCCTTCCCAAAAGACATCCATGAGCATTGCAGCAAACATCATGCTGAAGAGTTTTGAGGTCAGCACACAGCCCTGTTTGACGCCGTTGGTGACATGGAAGGCCTCCGATAGCTCCCGTTCATCAAGTACACGCGCCGTCATGCCTCGTGAAACTGTTGGACGATCTTAATGAATTTCACTGGGCATCCAAATGTTCCCATGATCTACACAAGTAGGCACAGTTACCTTGGCACACAAATAGACACAGTTACCTTGGCGCACAAGTAGGTACAGTTATCTTGGCACACAAGTAGGCACAGTTACCTTGTCACACAAATAGGTACAGTTACCTTGGAACACAAATAGGTACAGTTACATTGGCACACAAGTAGGTACAGTTACCATGGCACACAAATAGGTACAGTTACCTTGGCACACAAGTAGGTACAGATACTTGGCACACAAGTAGGCACATTTACCTTGGCACACAAGTAGGCACATTTATCTTGGCACACAAGTAGGCACAGTTACCTTGACACACAAGTAGGCACAGTTACCTTGACACACAAGTAGGTACAGTTACCTTGGCACACAAATAGGTACAGTTACATTGGCACACAAGTAGGTACAGTTACCATGGCACACAAATAGGTACAGTTACCTTGGCACACAAGTAGGTACAGATACTTGGCACACACGTAGGCACAGTTACCTTGGCACACAAGTATACACAGTTACCTTGGCACACAAGTAGGCAAGTTACCTTAGCACAAGTAGGCACAGTTACCTTGACACACAAGTAGGCACAGTTATCTTGCTTGGCACAAGTTGCATCTGATAGGTTGCGAAATAAGACACGTCTGAAGCTATTGTCATCGGCGTTTCTTGTCGAACGGTTATTATTATTACCTGCGGGCTGCAACGCGACCTGATGTTCGGGGAAATAATAATCGGCGATCAGTTATCATATATTGCACGCTTGGCTGCACTCGGGATTTTGATAAAACATGTGGCATTTGTGAAATTTGTTTCATATGCACGACAATTTCACTGATGATGAATAGTCGAACAAAGTAACTAATTCTACATCCTGGATGTTCGGTCATTCTCAGGGTCAATGTGCTACTAGTCTCTGATGACGCCTGACTAGACTAGACCCTATGTAACTGCCAGATGCTAGCATCGACACATCACTACATGTTTTAAAAGTATGTGACGCCATGTGGTGCCGGGGTCGGGAAGGAAGTAAAGAATAGTACCACTGCGACCTATAAAGCATGTCGTAAGAGGCAACTGATGTAGGACCTAGGGAAGCTACCCTCTCTCTTCTCTCTCTCTCTTTGACTTTTTACCCCGGGTTTGGGCATAGGCCCTCAACCAACTCATGCCAAGTCTTCTTATGAAGCTACCCTAGTAAATAAAAAACTTCGGAGAAATCTGATGTGTTGGTCTTCTTGTAGGCGCATAACTGGCACAACGTGCAATCGCTCTAATGTCAAGTTAGGGTTTCTTATCTAGCATGTGCGATAGGAGGGTCGTCTCAGAGCAAAATGGAGCAAGAAAACAGCATAACCCATTCGACACAGAAACATCCCCCTCTTACCATACTGGTCAACTACACCCAGTATAAAGATGAGACTATTATTGCAGCTCTTCAGTGACTCTTTGGGACTCCGTTTACTGGAGCCGTTGCTGTGTCTAACTCTCAGCTGATGCGTTGGATGGTCCAAACAGACAGGTTCAGTTATCTCTAAGTTTCCAAACTCAGAGATTTGCGTAATGTCCCGAGCATGCAACAATGAGGGAGCGGACAGACTTGATCGTCATGGAGTTGGGGATGGATAAGGCAGACGTCATTTGGTTTCTTGCCGACCTACTGTTGGATGAAGACACTTACATTGATATTGAATCTATCCAGAGATGTAAGGAGTTTGAAATAACACTTTATAGAAGAACTGGATGCCGGAGAGTGAGAATAAGAAGTGTGTTTAACAAGCGAATCAGGAAGCCATCACTATGCATATCCTACGACACCTGCCGGGGGACAATGAGCATCTATTGGTTTGCCCGGAATGCTATGGCCTCAGTTTAGTAACCAATAACCAAGAGAAACAAACTTTCTTCCAGCACTATACTCTGTATTTTTTCTGGAATACAAAGAACAAGTTATATGAATGGGAGAAAGTATTAAGAGATGATCTTCTTCTTCTATTGTCGTGACACTGTTACCGGGCTGTTACTCAGTGTCATAGTTTTCTGCTTTTGTCTTCTTCTATTGTCGTGACACTGTTACTGGGCTGTTACTCAGTGTCATAGTTTTCTGCTTTTGTCTTGCGCTGCTTTAGTGATGTGGGTTTTCTTCGAACTCTCCATATCGACTACTTGTTAACCACTCTGTGTGATTTGTATGTGATCTGAGCCTAAGAGCGATTGTACGTTATGTGCCTACAAGTAGGCCAGCACATCCGATTTCTGCGATGCTTTTATTTACTAGAGTAGCTTCCCTAGGTTCCACATCAATCGCCTCTTACAAGATGCCTTCCTTATTTTTTTGTTTTTTGTTTGTGGATCCAGAAGCACTTGAGCTGAAAGCTCATCGGCTCGGTATCATGGACATCGTAACCCTTCGGTTCGGTGTCACGAGCACCGTAAATCTGGGGAATCTGTGGCTTTTCTGCCAGTCCGCGGAGTTGAACCCGCACTCACAGAGGACTTGTCACCCGTAGTCCAACGCGCTACGAATACGCTGGGCAGACGGGCAATGCCTTCCTTATAGGTCGCAGCGATACTATTATTTGTTTCCCTTGGTCCCGGAACCACACGGGCGAGTGGTTTGGGTGATAGTTATTTTTGCTTTTTGACAGGATTCTGCTATTCCATCTATCTATGTTGTTTGTTGTCTTCATGTCACCTTCTTTCCTGATGTTCTGTTGTAGAAGACTCTGTATACAGTGGGTATTGGATGCATTCTTATTAAGTGACCGAACCACTTCATTCTTTATTTCTCAATGTAATTCAAGCAAGGTTCTGTCCCAACTTTCTTTCTTAGGCTGATGACTGTGTCTTTTCAGATGTTGGTAACTTTTCGTAGGCATCGCATTTCACATGTTGTTATTTTTTGCGTCTGTGCTTTGCTCATTGTCCATAAGAGATTGGCAATGAACAAATGATATTACTGGAAGAAAACATAAGGAGTCGACAGAGAACAATTCATACCAGGGAAAGAGAACAAGATGATGGTCAGTCGCCAGAACATCGTTAATATGTTATGTTATGTTATGCGATCGACGTCATGGCACATTGGGCATTCCATTCGTGCTCTGTCCTCCTTTGCAGCAGCCATCCCAAAATCCGTTTGCTCACAGTACCCATGAGAAGTTAATTTACTATATCTTCTCTCTCTACATCGTTAATAAAAACAGTAAGTGTCGGATCCAATAGTTGATCAGTTCGAGAAGGTAGGGTTCTCTTGGTTACGTGTATTTCTTACTTTTTATATATTTCAAGCTACTCTTATTCCCATAACCAACCCCTGAATGTGTTCCCTGAATGTGTTCCCTGAATGTGTTCCCTGAATGTGTGCCCTGAATGTGTTCCCTGAATGTGTGCCCTGAATGTGTTCCATGAATGTGTTCCCTGAATGTGTTCCCTGAATGTGTGCCCTGAATGTGTTCCCTGAATGTAAGGAAAACATTTACACTGGAGGTTTAAAGGGGGTTTAAAAGCAGAAAGATTGACTTCATTGCACCGGGTTTTACCCCTTATGGCTCGGCCCTCTCTGCAGAAATGGCACACCACCTGCCGAGAGTATTGCATAAAGTACGAACTCCGTAGCTCCAGCACCAATGCTAGGGGTCTCTGGAAAAAACTGCGCTCGTGAACCGAACGGCGCGGTCCGGATTCGAACCCACGACCTTCGATTCATAAGGCAAAGGGCTTAACCACTCAGAAAAAAACGTACAATGAATGTGGAGTAAAACTATATAACTTAGCCTGCATGTTGAGAAAATTGTATTATTTCTTGCCTGAATATAAAGAAGGTATCTGATCTGATCTGAGTGTTGGCGCCCACCTATCACAACAAGTGCCAGCACATGAAGTGACAGGTCTTGATCGCATGGAGAGAGAAATACGGTACTAGGTTACCGCTAGAGATGTTGGCTAAGTTGATTTTCACACCACCAGTGGAGAGACGGAAGAGATGACTCGAGTGGCGAAGGATCCCGAGTGCCTTGTTCTCGTTTTCTGACTTGCGCGGGAGCTGAGAGTTTTTGACGACTGACAAGCGAGCAGTGAAACTGGGAAACTCCCACTAAATCCGCGGTTCTCAAGCTGTGATAAGTGGCGTACAATTAGAGTCAATGAGATAGCCTTATGATCGACAACCATGTTGTGAAGTTGATGACCATCAATTGCACTTCATTGAATAACCATGTGTACTACGATATATTTCTTATACAATAAGATCTCAGTGGCAGTGCACGCACTGCGTAGCATCGGCAAGGATCTCCAACGTAATTTTGAGAGCGGTAAAATATTTTAGAAAAGACACAAAAAAAAGGATTTTGTCCTGGCATCGACTTTCAAGTTTACTTTTATTGTTTTTACATTCTCAACTTGAACAGGGGACCTAGGTTTTATCGTCCGTCTCCGATATGGCTAGGAACTCAATTTCACTTACACTGAGATCAGTAAGAAAATAATCAGATCACTCCATTCGGGAAACACCTTTGTACTATTAAGACGAGAGGTGAGCACTGTACCTTCACGTAACAGAGAACAACAAATTCTACCGGAAACTAGATAGCATCCACGCATGTACGCTCATGTAACGCACTCATGCATGATCAGTTTCTTGATGATATTTAATTAACAGCTACTGATGACTCACACCGTAGTTTTGTGGAAGATTCCATATTATCCTCAACATTTAACTT
Organism: Arion vulgaris; assembly: GCA_020796225.1. Classification (NCBI taxonomy): domain Eukaryota; kingdom Metazoa; phylum Mollusca; class Gastropoda; order Stylommatophora; family Arionidae; genus Arion; species Arion vulgaris. The sequence continues at coordinate 41,972,875 of CM036764.1, read as the reverse complement.
AATCCATACCATTGACCACTGTAGGAGGGTACAAACGAGAGTCAATTACACCACAAGTCAATTATGTGGTTTTAAACATTAACCACTTTCTTTATCTTTGTGCTAAACTTTTAAATTATTTTTTTTACTTTGTCACATATCAAGTAATAGCATCGCCCGAGTGATTACCGAAACCCACATTTTGGGTGTAAAGAATAGAACCACGGTTACCTGCCACGTAAGAGGCGACTAATAAGGTTTGGCTGAAATCGGATTCACATGTCCTAAACGTGTAGAAGTCTATGCGTTTAGGGGGCTACCAAACCAATGTGCAACGTATACAAGTTCTTGGTAAAGATCAAACATATCACAAAGAGTGATTAAAATTGGTCGTAAAGAACGAACGCAAAGAAGAAGAAGAATAGTAGCATGTCCCTTGCGGAACGTGGCTTTCATCAAAACCCACCTAAAAAAACTGTTTCTTGCATGTTCAAGGTTTCTTTGATGTCCTGCTGTCACCTTCGTCTTGGTCCTCCACTGCTTTGTACTCAGTTGTCACATCTATTTCATGCTTTTATAATGGTTGTCACGTCTTGGCCTCCACTGCTTTGTACTCAGTTGTCATCGTCTTGTCTCCACTGCTTCGTATGATTGTCACGTCTTGGTCCTCCACTGCTTTGTACTCAGTTGTCACGTCTTGGTCCTCCACTGCTTTGTACTCAGTTGTCACGTCTTGGTCCTCCACTGCTTTGTACTCAGTTGTCACGTCTTGGTCCTCCACTGCTTTGTACTCAGTTGTCACGTCTTGGTCCTCCACTGCTTTGTACTCAGTTGTCACGTCTTGGTCCTCCACTGCTTTGTACTCAGTTGTCACGTCTTGGTCCTCCACTGCTTTGTACTCAGTTGTCACGTCTTGGTCCTCCACTGCTTCGTACTCAGTTGTCACGTCTTGGTCCTCCACTGCTTCGTACTCAGTTGTCACGTCTTGGTCCTCCACTGCTTCGTACTCAGTTGTCACGTCTTGGTCCTCCACTGCTTCGTACTCAGTTGTCACGTCTTGGTCCTCCACTGCTTCGTACTCAGTTGTCACGTCTTGGTCCTCCACTGCTTCGTACTCAGTTGTCACGTCTTGGTCCTCCACTGCTTTGTACTCAGTTGTCACAAATAGTAAAACAAATATATTCAATTAAATACTATATTGAATGGTATTTATTAATGGGAATACCTACTGTGAACCTCTTCTTCTTCTGCTTCGAACGTTCCATATCGACCACTTGTTAACCATTCTGTGCAATTTGTATGTGATCTGAGTCTAAGAGCGATTATACGTTGTGCCAGTGTGCGCTTACAAGTAGACCAGCACATCCGATTTCTGCGACGCTTTTTATTTACTAGGAAGCTTCCTAAATTCCTACATCAGTCGCCTCTTAAGACATGCTGTGTAGGTCCCAGAGTTACTATTCTTTGCTCCCTTATACTCTCATATACCCGGTGCTTTAGAAATCCTCAGGTATATTTCCAGTACCACTTGACATCGCATGACGAGAGTCTAAGAATGACTGGATCGATTAAGCAACACTATCGGATGCTACATTACATGTCACTTAGAGATTTACTTCTAATGTGTCTCTTCCAACACCCGTGTGTTGCTGGGACTCGCAAAGGGAGCAAAGAATAGTAACACTGCGACCTACAAAGTATGTCGTAAGAGGCGACTGTGTTAGGAACCTAGGAAGTTACCTAGTCAATAAAAGCGTTGCAGAAATCGGATGTGTTGGCCTACTTGTAGGCGCATGACTGGCACAAGGTACATTTGCTCTTATGCTCAGATCACATACAAGTCACAAAGAGTGGTTAACAAGTGGTCAATATGGAACGTTCAAAGAAGAAGCAACAAAATGCTCCACTAGGAAGGGAAAGGATTAAGAAGTAGATACTAGACTACTTCTTCTTCTTCTTCTTGCGTTCGTTCTTTACGACCAATTTTAATCACTCTTTGTGATATGTTTGATCTTTGCCAAGAACGTGTATACGTTGCACATTGGTTTGGTAGGCCCCTAAATGAATAGACTTCTACATGTTTAGGACACGTGCATCCGATTTCAACCAAACCTCCTTAGTCGCCTCTTACGACATGCCTGGCAGGTAGCAGTGGTTCTATTCTTTACACCCCAAATTTGGACCCAGGTAACCACTCGGGCGGCTTGACTACTGATGTCATTACATGAAACATTACAGGTTTTAGACAGACTTGTCTGTATACACTCCCCACGAGGTAATTACCTTGTAGTGGTGGAAAACTTGCGTGCCTCCATGATCCGGAAAGCTATGCTGACAGTAGCGTTGCTCCTAGTAGGGACACCCATGTCAGAAAGGTCGAAGGATAGAGGGCAGACGAAATGTGGCCTCCTGGTCCTCCAGGTTGAGGGTTGGTCAATGAGCTAACAACCCATTCCTTTAAAACAATCATATTAGGAAACAAAAATAAGAAATACCATTGTTACAACTGGTGAATAGAGCGAGGTCAATCAGGAAACTGGAGAGAGAATTAAAGCCAAAGGATTGACTTCCTTGCACTGGGTTTTACCCCATATGGCTCGGTCCCACTCCGCAGAAATGGCACACCACCTGTCGAGAGTATTGCACAAAGCACGAACTCCGTAGCTCCGGCAACAATCCTAGGGGTGTCTGGAAAAAACTGCACTCGTGAACAGAAGGCCGCGGCATTTGGAGAGATAATTGAAGGAGTGTGGCCTAACGTGGGAGACGGTTGGTAGAAAGGCAGCAGAACGGCAACACTGGAGGTCTCTTGTGGAAGCCTGATGTGTCAATCGGGACACAAAGAGGATATAGAATAGTCTGTATACAGTTTATAATGAAATCAAAGTAATAAAAGTGATTTAACAAACCTCCTGGTCCTTGTCTACACACAACTACTTTTGAGAACTACTTCATTTGAGAGCTAAGAGATCACTTAAAGAGACCGAGGGGAAAGCGAGAGATGTATGAATCTGAGTGCCATATTTCGCCCGTAGGTATTGTTGTTTATTGCTGGAATATTAATAGCTGCATCACGTGTCAGCTGTGTAATTTGCATCGACCGGTTAGACTAACGAGAAGTAAGTATTTCTATTTTACAGCACACGATGTCTCCCCATTTGTAACGCTATATTGAACTAGTGAAATTGGTAATTTTGAACTGTGCTATTGTTGTAGTGATATCGTTTATATAGTTCGCCGTCTGCTGCTTTTGGTGTGCATTCGTCCGTGGTGGATGTTTGCATAGCGTTGTTGTTCACATTTGATTTATTCACTTTCCAAATGAATTGAATTGACTTGAAGCTACAATATTATATGTAAGTTAATCAAAATGTTTGCTATGATTTTGCATATTTTTTCTTTGTGTTTGGAAAGTTTAGTCAGATATCTATTGTTTTGCACTGAATATTTTGTTGTTTAATTGTGTTCGTTCTCGTAAAACCAATTATAAATTGCTTTGTTTTGATTTGAGCCAAGGAGCGTTGGTACGTTGTGCTGTGGTTTATAACGGTTACTGCCCGTGTATTTCCGAGGCTCACAAGGGAGCAAAGAATAGTAACACTGCTACCTACAAGGCATGTCGTAAGAGGCGACTGAGGTAGGGGCCTAGGTAGCTACCTAATAGATAAAAGTGTCGTAAAAATCGGATGTGCTTGTAGGCGTGTAACTAGCAGAACGTATAGGCTCTGATCACATATAAATTACGAAGAGTGGTTAACAAGTGGTCTATAATGTGCGTTCGAAGAAGAAGAAGCTCGTTCTGAAATAACCAATTATAAACTGCTTTGTTTTGCTTTTAGCCAAGGAGCGTCGATACGTTATGCTGTGTTTTAGAACGGTTAAGATTATGGTTTATGTGGCGTGGAAGTATTGTGTTTGCCTCTCGCTCCATAGTTACATGGTTCGATCTCCACGTAAAAGAGTAATCTTCCAGAGACTCCTTCCTGATCTCAGAGACTTACTATAAAATGTAGGTTTCCGTGTTCAAGTTGAGCACGGAAATAAACTTTGACATTTGAACATCAGTAAGAGTAGGCTGCACAGCCACTGCCCATGTAAAATTCATTACAGAAATCTTATGTAATTTTCACCATCTTCAAAAGTACTTCAGGAAGCCTAGCCGGAGCTATGGAGTACGTGCACTACCGCTGAGATATCATTGAATCTATAAAGTTGATGACTGCGCTCATATATTTTATATGTAATGTGACTGTCCCTGTAGATCATAGATTCCCAAACTCTTTCGGTCCACCGCCCACTTTTCACGACATAAACTTTGTAACGCCCCTCCCTATTATAACAGTTTTCCAACCACCCCCACATTTATTTATAATATATATATATATATATATATATATATATATATATATATATATATATATATATATTTTTTTTATGTGTAGGTGGGTCCTTTTTAATACTGGAGGAGTGGGTGAGTTGGTTGTTAGGAGTACCTCTTCTTCCTGGGATTATGTATATTTTATCACATATTTATTCCTATTTGTTCCTATTTGGTGTAGTTCTTATTCTTGTTTCTTCCTTCATTGGATTCATTCATTCATTTTGTTATAGTTCCGGTTTTTGTTGCTCCTGGTTCTCCCTTGTTCTCGGCTCATTGTTCGTTGAATACTTTCATTCATGATATATATATTTATATATATAGTGGTAGTAGTCCATTTCCCAATTTGTTATAGTTCTGGCTCCTGTTGATTTGTTGTATTATCGAGGATGATTGATAGATTATTTATAATGCCTTTATTTGATTGAAATAGCCATTCTATCTTCTCCTTCTTGCCATTGGGCTCAGCTTTCGACATAGTGCACGCTCGGTCACTTGAGATGTTGTAGACGATCCGTTGGTGTAATGTTAAGAGTATTTAGTGGTCGTTGCAGAGCATGATAGATGATGTTAACTGCTTTGGACGTGCAATGTTGATGAATCACACTAATTCTTTTTCTTGGTAGATTACTTCAAGTTTATTAATATAACAACATTCTTCTTGCCAAAACACGTCTACTCCGTTGCAGTGTTTTGTTTGTCTCTCCTATGTTTACCACCGTTTCTAACGTTGCTACCAAAACTACGTCAATTAGTTTTCCTACGTCAGGTCTCGTTTGGTGTTGCCATACTGCTTATAGTGGACAGATGTAGATTTAGTGCTCAAACGCTACGGTCATAATAAGTATCTAAATATCTACCAACTACACACTAAAGCTAACTGTCTGGTTCATCAGCTGCCACCTGGGGGGGGGACTGGCTACTACATATATATATATATATATATATATATATATATATATATATATATATATATATATGCTCTACTTTCACTTTGACATAGAAAAATTATATATATTTCTGTCATACATGGTCAATTTTCAAATGGTTATATACATGAATAGAAAATTGATGAAAAAATAGATCGTGTAAGGTGGGCATAAGATGAATTAAAATGCAGAATTCAAATTTTTAATAATTTTTCAAAAGAAAAATCAAGTAAAAACTCCCCGCAAATCCTTCTGAACCCACCATCGCCCCCTGGAAGGCTTCAGCGCCCAAAAGGGGCGGTATCGCCCACTTTGGGAAACGCTGCTGTAGATCATCAGTGGATTAATGGAAGCAACGCATCTTTCTGCTTGGACTTCATAGCACGAGAGACTGATCGCAGAAACTGGTGCATGCATACTGTCCGTCAGGACACACGTTTGTTGTAATGTATTAGTACGGTTTTACAAACAGAAAACTTCGCACTGGAATATCGCATCTACTCAGTTATAAAAGTAAAGGAACCCTTTCATACCTCGTGGTATATAGAGCAATACAGTGTTAGGCCTGTATCGTTCATTGACCGTCGTAACACGATGGGTGATGTGGTCAGCATCACGTCGGCCGCCTTTACTTTCCCAGAGCATTTCTGGTACCCAGTTGAGGCTGGGTCGACCTGAGAGCCATCGCGGTTGGGAAAAATTCCATGCCCACTTCGGGAGTTGAACCCGGACCAGTAGCATTGAGAATCGAGTTCACTAACAACTACGCTACCGCGGCTCTCTCTACTCAGTTATAATGTAGCATATTGTCAGGTTTGACAGGTCATATGAGAGACCATCAGAACTGATTATTCCTGTTCATAATGTCATATCTTCTACTTCTTCTTGAACGCTCCATATCGACCACTTGTTAATCACTCTATGGGATTTGTATATGATCTGAGTTTAAGAGCGAGTGTACGATGTGTCAGTTATGCACCAACAAGTAGACAAGCACATCCAATTTCTATGATGCTTTTTATTGACTAGGTAGCTCCTAGGTCCTACATCAGTCGCCTCTTACGACATGCCTTGTAGGTGGCATACTATTCTTTGCTTCGCTTCTTTGCTTCTGTAACGCTTGTGTTGGGTGGTGTTGTGTTAGGCTCTCTCCAGCCCTTGCGAGTTTGTCAGCATTTTCATTTCCTGGTATTTTACAGTGTGCTGGTATCCACTGTAAGACTCATACTGGAAGTCTTTGACACACTAGGTTTGTGCCGTATTCCTGAATGAGCTTGTTTTGTTTGGGATAGAGCTCGGCCTGTAGAAGGGCTCGCTGACCTGTAGAAGGGCTCGCTGACCTGTAGAAGAGTTCGCATAGTTTGATTAGTGTTATTGTAGTGATCCAACATAGAGTTTCACGTAACCAATAATCGTGCTTCAGTCTAGCTAGATCATAGATTCCCAAACTTTTTCGGCCAGTCGCCCCTTTGCACGACATAAACTTTGTAACGCCCCCTCCCCATTAAAAACGTTTCCAACGCCGTCCCCCTCTCCCCACTCCCCCTTCCCATATATCTATCTATATCCTCTTCGTGTTCAGATTGACACATAAGGCTTCCACAAGAGACTTCCAGTGTTGCTGTTCTGTTGCCTTTCTACCAACCGTCCCCCATGTCAGGCCAAACTCCTTCAGCTCTCTCTCCACAGTTCTTCTCCATGTTTCTTTTGGACGTCCAGGCCTTCTTTTCCCATCCACTGTCCATCTGAGAGCTGTCCTAGCCAATTCCCCCACTGACATATGACATACATGTCCAAACCACCTCCATTTTCGTCTCTTTATGATGATCTCCAAGAATGCACAGTCTGTTCGTTTCAAAAGCTCCTAATTTGTTATGGTATTTGGCCAGAAAATATGCAGGATTCTTCTTAAACATTTATTCTGAAATGTCTTCAACTTGTGTATTATGTGTTGGGTCATTTTCCAGCATTCACTACTGTATAACAGCACTCCCAGTATATTACTTCTACAGGGTGTTCAAGATAATAGCAAGTCAATCTGGCATATATGTATGAAAATGAGAAGGTTCAGTTATGACGTAGTATAGGTCAAGGTTATGTGACGGTATGTAATTGTAGTGCAGGAAGGGGCGATGAATAAATGTGACGTAAAACGAGCTAGTCAGAACAGGTTTAAATAGTACATAAACATAACGCGATTGATTATCTGGCAACTTTCGATTTGTCAATGGGGCTGCTTTAATCTTGAACACCCTGTATATATTTTAAGTTTTGTCCTAAGATTTAGTCCTTTTAATTTCCAAATTTTGTTGAGCATCGCAAAAGTTTGTCTTGCCTTATTGATTTTATCGATGATATCCTTTTCTGAATCTCCATCTGGCAATACTGTACTTCCCAGGTATACACAATCCTGGACATCCTCTATGACTTCATTTTGTAATACAATTGGGTTCTCAAATTTATTATTATTTCTCATTATCTTCATTTTTGCTATATTTATTTTAAGTCCTATTGTTTGAGCTGTTCTGGAAAGTGTATCTAATTTCATTTGAGCATCCTCGTATCTGCTGGCCAAAAGATTAATATCATCAGCATAATCCAAAACTTCCAGAACTGATGCAAGTGTCCATCGAATACCTCTGTTGTTTTCCTTTATGGTTTCTCTCATCAACCAGTCCATGGCAAAGTTAAACAGGAATGGTGAAAGAATACATCCCTGTCTAACTCCTGTATTGACTTCGAAACACTCTGTCAGCTGACTATTGCATACTACTTGACACTGAAAGTCCGTATATAATGCTTTAATTACACTGACCATTTTTATTGGTATTCCATAATGACCCCCGTATATATATACACATGCTCTATTTTCACTGTGACGTAGAAAATTGATATATATTTCTGTTAAACATGTTACATTTTTAAACGATTATGTACATGAAATAGAAAATTGATGAAAAATTGGATCGTGTAAGATGGGCATAAGATGAATTCAAATGCAGCATTCAAATTTGTTATATTTATTCAATCAAATCCAAATAACACTCAAAAATCTGAACACAGCCCCCAAGGCTCAGACTGAGAAGGCGTACATCCACTTGGGAACCCAAGCTCAGATGCAGTCGTCCACACACACTTCCTTTCCAGAACTTGGCTCCCATGCGCAGCCTAAACTCCCCTTGTGAGATGATGGGCAGCAGTCATTCTCAGATCCAAACATTTGACGTGTCCAGGCTCCTTCATTTTAGGCTTCAAATTTCTTTTAGGACCAGTGTTGATGCGAAATTTTTACTGTTGTCTTTCTATCTTTCTCTTAATTGTTGCTCACATTCGGAAACTATGTTGCTCCGCATGAAGAGATTTCTAAAACTTTTCTCAAGTGTCAGGTCGAATCACGCAGGTCAGTCAGGTTCAAATTTCCTCACATCGTCAATGACATTCAATGTTGTCAAACATCAGTCGTTTCTAAAGTTGCTCCATTCATCTTTCATTCTTGCCTAGTGCATCATTCTATTTTGCCTCATCATAGATTTAACTGTTCTCAAGTGTAGGTCAAAAATTTCTATGTTTGTCTCCAGATGTCCAAGAAGATTTCTAATTTCTCACAGTCATGAAGTTCTAAACTGTTGCTCCTTAGGTCTTTCTAAAACTGTTTGCTCAATGCGGTGAAGAATTTCTAACTGCCTCACAGTGTCAGGTCAGAAGAGATTTCTAAAACTGTTTGCCTCACAGTGTCAGGTCAAGAAGAGATTTCTAAAACTGTTTGCCTCACAGTTCAGTCAGAAGATTCTAATTTTGCCACGTGCAGAAAAGAATATTTCTAAAACTGTTTGCCTCACAGTGTCAGGTCAGAAAGATTTCTAAAACTGTTTGCCTACAGTGTGGCATATGGTCAGAAGAGATTTCTAAAACTGTTTGCTCACAGTGTCAAGTCAAAAGAGAATTCTAAAACTGTTTGCCTCACAGCGTCAGGTCAGGGTTTCAACTTTGCGGAGGCAGAGTTTCTAAAACTGTTTGCCTCACAGTGGACAAGAAGATTTCTAAACTGTTTGTCTCAAGTGTCAGTCAAGAGAATTTCTAAAACTGTTTGCCTCACAGGTCAGGTCAAGAAGAATTTCTAAAACTGTTTGCCTCACAGTGTCAGTCAGAAGAGATTTCTAAAACTGTTTGCCTCACAGTGTCAGGTCAAGAAGAATTTCTAAAACTGTTTGCTCATTCATCAGTTTCTAAACTGTTTCCCTCACAGTGTCAGTCAGAAGAGATTTCTAAAACTGTTTGCCTCACAGCGTCAGGTCAAGAAGAGATTTCTAAAACTGTTTGCCTCACAGCGTCAGGTCAGAAGAGATTTCTAAAACTGTTTGCCTCACAGTGTCAGGTCAAGAAGAGATTTCTAAAACTGTTTGCCTCACAGTGTCAGGTCAAGAAGAGATTTCTAAAACTGTTTGCCTCACAGTGTCAGGTCAAGAAGAGATTTCTAAAACTGTTTGCCTCACAGTGTCAGGTCAAGAAGAGATTTCTAATCCTGTTTGCCTCACAGGTCAGGTCAAGAAGAGATTTCTAAAACTGTTTGCCTCACAGTGTCAGTCAAGAAGAGATTTCTAAAACTGTTTGCCTCACAGTGTCAGGTCAAGAAGAGATTTCTAAAACTGTTTGCCTCACAGTGTCAGGTCAAGAAGAGATTTCTAAAACTGTTTGCCTCACAGTGTCAGGTCAAGAAGAGATTTCTAAACTGTTCTAGTGCGTCAAAATTTCAAAACTGTTTGCTTCACAGTGTCAGGTCAAGAAGAGATTTCTAAAACTGTTTGCCTCACAGTGTCAGGTCAAGAAGAGATTTCTAAAACTGTTTGCCTCACAGTGTCAGGTCAAGAAGAGATTTCTAAAACTGTTTGTCTCACAGTGTCAGGTCAAGAAGAGATTTCTAAAACTGTTTGCCTCACAGTGTCAGTCAAGAAGAGATTTCTAAAACTGTTTGCCTCACAGTGTCAGGTCAAGAAGAGATTTCTAAAACTGTTTGCCTCACAGTGTCAGGTCAAGAAGAGATTTCTAAAACTGTTTGCCTCACAGTGTCAGGTCAAGAAGAGATTTATAAAACTGTTTGCTCACAGTGTCAGGTCAAGAAGAGATTTCTAAAACTGTTTGCCTCACAGTGTCAGGTCAAGAAGAGATTTCTAAAACTGTTTGCCTCACAGTGTCAGTCAAGAAGAATTTCTAAAACTGTTTGCCTCACAGTGTCAGGTCAAAAGAGATTTCTAAAACTGTTTGCCTCACAGTGTCAGGTCAAGAAGAGATTTCTAAAACTGTTTGCCTCACAGTGTCAGGTCAAGAAGAGATTTCTAAAACTGTTTGCCTCACAGTGTCAGATCAAGAAGAGATTTCTAAAACTGTTTGCCTCACAGTGTCAGGTCAAGAAGAGATTTCTAAAACTGTTTGCCTCACAGTGTCAGGTCAAGAAGAGATTTCTAAAACTGTTTGCCTCACAGTGTCAGTCAAGAAGAATTTCTAAAATGTTTGCTCACAGTGTCAGGTCAGAAGAGATTTCTAAAACTGTTTGCCTCACAGTGTCAGGTCAAGAAGAGATTTCTAAAACTGTTTGTCTCACAGTGTCAGGTCAAGAAGAGATTTCTAAAACTGTTTGCCTCACAGTGTCAGGTCAAGAAGAGATTTCAAAACTGTTTGCCTCACAGTGTCAGGTCAAGAAGAGATTTCTAAAACTGTTTGCCTCACAGTGTCAGGTCAAGAAGAGATTTCTAAAACTGTTTGCCTCACAGCGTCAGGTCAGAAGAGATTTCTAAAACTGTTTGCCTCACAGTGTCAGGTCAGAAGAGATTTCTAAAACTGTTTGTCTCACAGTGTCAGGTCAAGAAGAGATTTCTAAAACTGTTTGCCTCACAGTGTCAGGTCAAGAAGAGATTTCTAAAACTGTTTGTCTCACAGTGTCAGGTCAAGAAGAGATTTCTAAAACTGTTTGCCTCACAGTGTCAGGTCAAGAAGAGATTTCTAAAACTGTTTGTCTCACAGTGTCAGGTCAAGAAGAGATTTCTAAAACTGTTTGCCTCACAGTGTCAGGTCAAGAAGAGATTTCTAAAACTGTTTGTCTCACAGTGTCAGGTCAAGAAGAGATTTCTAAAACTGTTTGCCTCACAGTGTCAGGTCAAGAAGAGATTTCTAAAACTGTTTGCCTCACAGTGTCAGGTCAAGAAGAGATTTCTAAAACTGTTTGTCTCACAGTGTCAGGTCAAGAAGAGATTTCTAAAACTGTTTGTCTCACAGTGTCAGGTCAAGAAGAGATTTCTAAAACTGTTTGCCTCACAGTGTCAGGTCAAGAAGAGATTTCTAAAACTGTTTGCCTCACAGTGTCAGGTCAAGAAGAGATTTCTAAAACTGTTTGCCTCACAGTGTCAGGTCAAAAGAGATTTCTAAAACTGTTTGCCTCACAGTGTCAGGTCAAGAAGAGATTTCTAAAACTGTTTGTCTCACAGTGTCAGGTCAAGAAGAGATTTCTAAAATTGTTTGTCTCACAGTGTCAGGTCAAGAAGAGATTTCTAAAACTGTTTGCCTCACAGTGTCAGGTCAAGAAGAGATTTCTAAAACTGTTTGCCTCACAGTGTCAGGTCAAGAAGAGATTTCTAAAACTGTTTGTCTCACAGTGTCAGGTCAAGAAGAGATTTCTAAAACTGTTTGCCTCACAGTGTCAGGTCAAGAAGAGATTTCTAAAACTGTTTGCCTCACAGTGTCAGGTCAAGAAGAGATTTCTAAAACTGTTTGCCTCACAGCGTCAGATAAGAAGAGATTTAAACTGTTTGCCTCACAGTGTCAGGTCAGAAGAGATTTCTAAAACTGTTTGCTCACAGTGTCAGGTCAAGAAGAGATTTCTAAAACTGTTTGCCTCACAGTGTCAGGTCAAGAAGAGATTTCTAAAACTGTTTGCCTCACAGTGTCAGATCAAGAAGAATTTCAAAACTGTTTGCCTCACAGTGTCAGGTCAAAAGAGATTTCTAAAACTGTTTGCCTCACAGTGTCAGGTCAAGAAGAGATTTCTAAAACTGTTTGCCTCACAGTGTCAGTCAAGAAGAGATTTCTAAAACTGTTTGCTCACAGGTGTGTCAAGAAGAGATTTCTAAAACTGTTTGCCTCACAGTGTCAGGTCAAGAAGAGATTTCTAAAACTGTTTGCCTCACAGCGTCAGGTCAGAAGAGATTTCTAAAACTGTTTGCCTCACAGTGTCAGGTCAAGAAGAGATTTCTAAAACTGTTTGTCTCACAGTGTCAGGTCAAGAAGAGATTTCTAAAACTGTTTGCCTCACAGTGTCAGGTCAAAAGAGATTTCTAAAACTGTTTGCTCACAGTGTCAGGTCAAGAAGAGATTTCTAAAACTGTTTGCCTCACAGTGTCAGGTCAAGAAGAGATTTCTAAAACTGTTTGCCTCACAGTGTCAGGTCAAGAAGAGATTTCTAAAACTGTTTGCCTCACAGTGTCAGGTCAAGAAGAGATTTCTAAAACTGTTTGCCTCACAGTGTCAGGTCAAGAAGAGATTTCTAAAACTGTTTGCCTCACAGTGTCAGGTCAAGAAGAGATTTCTAAAACTGTTTGTCTCACAGTGTCAGGTCAAGAAGAGATTTCTAAAACTGTTTGCCTCACAGTGTCAGGTCAAGAAGAGATTTCTAAAACTGTTTGTCTCACAGTGTCAGGTCAAGAAGAGATTTCTAAAACTGTTTGCCTCACAGTGTCAGGTCAAGAAGAGATTTCTAAAACTGTTTCTCACAGTGTCAGGTCAGAAGAGATTTCTAAAACTGTTTGCCTCACAGCGTCAGGTCAGAAGAGATTTCTAAAACTGTTTGCCTCACAGTGTCAGGTCAAGAAGAGATTTCTAAAACTGTTTGCCTCACAGTGTCAGGTCAAGAAGAGATTTCTAAAACTGTTTGTCTCACAGTGTCAGGTCAAGAAGAGATTTCTAAAACTGTTTGCCTCACAGTGTCAGGTCAAGAAGAGATTTCTAAAACTGTTTGTCTCACAGTGTCAGGTCAAGAAGAGATTTCTAAAACTGTTTGCCTCACAGTGTCAGGTCAAGAAGAGATTTCTAAAACTGTTTGCCTCACAGTGTCAGGTCAAGAAGAGATTTCTAAAACTGTTTGCCTCACAGTGTCAGGTCAAAGAGATTTCTAAAACTGTTTGCCTCACAGGTCAGGTAAGAAGAGATTTCTAAAACTGTTTGTTCACAGTGTCAGGTCAAGAAGAGATTTCTAAAACTGTTTGTCTCACAGTGTCAGGTCAAGAAGAGATTTCTAAAACTGTTTGCCTCACAGTGTCAGGTCAAGAAGAGATTTCTAAAACTGTTTGCCTCACAGTGTCAGGTCAAGAAGAGATTTCTAAAATGGCCCTGTATGCGCTTCGTAGATAGTGTCTTTCGTCGTCTCTGTTATCTCTGAGGTCAATCTTTTGCGTGGCCGGTCTTTTGCTTTGTACCCATTGTATCGGAGTAGCATTGCTCTTTGAGGAGCACTGTTTGTTGGTAATCTGCTTACGTGGCCGAACCATTTAATTTGTTGTTTCTTGATGAAGTCTAGTACTGATGTTGTATCCACTTTTTTCCTGATGTCTTCATTTCTCAACCAGTCTCTTCTTGTTACACCCAGCATTCTGCGTAAACACTTCATCTCTGTTGTGACTAGTTTTCTTCTATCATTTCCTGGTTGTATGCTCGTTAATATCCAACTCTCTTTAATATCTAGCTGTTGCAGAACAGAAGAATTTGTTCTTTTTTCTGTCCATGATATTTTAAGTACTTTTGTGTAGCATTTGCTTTAAAGACAGTTTTACAGTTGAGACACGAAATATCGCGAAAATCTATTCGTTAAAGCTGTTGCTGGGTGTTCATCATCTTAAAACCCTGTGCAAATATGCGTTGTTAATCATGTTTCTCCATTTCCGAATGTGTGTTCTTTTCACCTCTGTCCTGGTGTTTATTTTTTTACGACATTCTCTATCTTTTGTTTCATTTCTTCAGGATGTTATCATATTGCCACGTAACATGTCGCATCTTATTACTTTACTTCTTTTCTTTAATTATGTTTTGCCTTACAGCGTCAGGATAAGATGGGCTTTAGTGTGCGCTTCATAAACAGTGTTTTTTGTGACGCCTTTGCTATGTATCTTCTTCTACTTTGCGTTCGTTCTTGACGACCAATTTTAATCACTCTTTGTGATATGTTTGATCTTTGCCAAGAACGTGTATACGTTGCACATTAGTTTGGTAGGTCCCTAAACACATAGACTTCTACACGCTTAGGACATGTGCATCCGATTTCAGCCAAACCTCCTTAGTCGCCTCTTACGACATGCATGGCAGGTAACAGTGGTTCTATTCTTTACACCCCAAATTTGGGCCCCGGGAACTACTCGGGAGTGCTATGTATGATTTCCACCTTTTACGCGGACTGCCTTTTGCTTTGTATCCACTGTATCTTAGTAACATTGATCTACGAGGCGCACTGTTTGTTGGTAATCTGCTAATGTGGACGTACGATTTCATTTGTTGTTTTTTGATGAAGTTCAGTACTGATGTTGTTGTACCCACTTTTTTCATGATGTCTTCATTTCTAAACTGGTTCTTTCTTGATACTCTCAGCATTCTACGTAGACATTTCATCTCTGTCATGACTAGTTTTCTTCTATCATTATATGTCAGCGTCCAGGTATGGCGCTGATAACATAATATTGGGGTCTCTGTGACTAAGTGGTTAAGCCCTTTGCCTTGTCAGTCGAAGGTCGTGGGTTCGAATCCGGACCGCGCTGTTCTGTTCACGAGTACAGTTTTTTCCAGAGACCCTAGGATTGTTGCTGGAGCTACGGAGTTCGTGCTTTGTGCAATACTCTCGGCAGGTGGCGTACCATTTCTGCGGAGAGGGTCCGAGCCATATGGGGTAAAACCCGGTGCAATGAAGTCAATCCTTCGGCTTTGAAACCATTTAAACCCCTTTTTTTATAATGTTTGAAGAAATATTGTGTTGATTAATGCTCATTTAGTGTTCATCTTGGCATGTTTGCATTTCAAAACTGGCGCCATTTTCCTATCATTTGATTTGCTTTATTACTTCTATGTTGGATTTGTTAGTTATTACTTTAGACACTCCGAAATTATGTACTTAGATAAGAGAAGTTGATAGATGGACAATTTTAAAATGTCCACAGAATGCGAATATTGCACACATGTCAATCGATTGAGATAGATAGACAGACAGACAGACAGACAGAGAGACAGATTAGATGATGATAGATAGATAGATAGATAGATAGAGATAGATAGATAGATAGATAGATAGATAGATAGATAGATAGATAGATAGATAGATAGATAGATAGATAGACAAACAGATAGATAGACAGATAGATAGACATATAGATAGATGGATGGAGGGAGGGAGGGATGGATGGATGGATGTATAGAGAGAGAGGGAGTATATTTATTTATATATTCTTCTTTGCGTTTGCTCTAATCAACAAAGTTTTGGCTGAAATCGGATGCACATGTCCTAAACGTGTAGAAGTCTATGCGTTTAGGGGCCTACCAAACAATATGCAACGTATACACGTTCTTGGTAAAGATCAAACATATCACAAAGAGTTATTAAAATACGTCGTAAAGAACGAACGCAAAGAAGAAGAAGATCAACAAAGTTAATCACTGTTTGTGATCTGTATGGTTTGCGCCCAGAACATGAGTACATTGTGCCCGTGTTGAGAGGCTGTGCCTCTACTGCATGTAGGACAGACATCTTCTTCTTCTTCACCTTTCAACTCCCAACGGAGCACAGGTCTTCAACAAACTTCTTCCAGCTCTTCCTCTTTCTTGCCTTCCCTTCCAATTCTTTCCTTGTTTTACCCATTTTTTTTCCTATCAGTCTCCAGCTCTCTTCTCCAGGTATGTCTATGCCTTTCCCTACTCATCTATCCCTGCGGGCTCCACAACATTGCATGTCTTGCAATGCTTACGTTCGGTCTTCTCAATGTGTGTCCTATCCATCGCCAGCGTCTCTTCCTATTGCACAGAAGTCGCAAACATCTAAATTCCAGTAAATATTATGTTCAATAAAAGTACTCTATATCTGATATATCTTGATTAAGATTAGCTAATCTTATCTTTATATAGTGTTACGAGCACTGTGACTATGTCTCATATATATTTCTTCTTCATCTTCCACCATTTACTTCTTTATAGAAGTGTTGAGAGTGGGGAGGGGGACTTAAGTGATCTTGTGTGTGCTTGTTTTAAGGCACTTTGTAAGCTGATATTCTTTTTTTTAAGGCTGTACTTGATGCCGTCGCTTCATATTTTGCGTGGTCTTCCTCTTGCTTTGTACTCATTATACTTTTCTGTGTGGCTCTCTGTGGTAGGCGATACCACTGGCTTTCTTGTCAGGTGTCCAAACCATTTAATCTGTTGTTCTTTTATGAATTCCATGACTGGTTTCACATCCAGTCTTCTTCTGATTTCTTCATTTCTAATTTTGTCTCTTATTGTCACATCTGCAGCTCTTCTAAGACATCTCATTTCTGTCGTTATAATTTTATGCTGATTAGCTGCTGTTATTGGCCATGTTTGACACTGGTAACATAGTGTTGGCCAGAAAATCGTTCTTATGAGTTTTGCTTTAGTTGTTGGCGGTATCTCTTTATGTGACAACAGTAATGTTAACTGTCCCAGTACCTGGTTAGCATTTACTGTTATGAAACGTGGGACTACGTCTTGTCTATTTTTCCTGTACTGTGGTCCCCAGCAACATACCAGTGGCCGACCAGTAGCGGCTCGTTACCATTTTGCTGGTAGGGCCAGACAAATATTTTTGGAAAATCATAGATTTGGGTTGTTATTTTTAATTTATAAAATAATAAATACACGTTACACATTATTTCTGGTGGAGCGGCTCTACTGGCCCTTAATGACGAGCCACCCCTGCGGCCGACTAACTCCAAGTTTATTTATTGATGAAAAACATGAATAATCTGATATTCCTTATTGTTAAACTGAACTTGTAACATAATATAACCTTGATTTAACATGTTGTGTTGTTTTTCAAAGGAATTCATCTTAATACAACTAAATTGGAATGCCGGGTCACCCGACGATTGTGGTCTGATTTCCTAGAATTATATCTGAGCACGCTGGCCGTATGTTATCGGAGGCCACGTTTGTACTGTCCAGTGTCGCCCGAGTGGTTACGGGGCCCAAATTTGGGGTGTAAAGAATAGAGCCACTGTTACCTGCCATGCATGTTGTAAGAGGCGATTAAGGAGGGTTGGCTGAAATCGGATGCACATGTCCTAAACTTGTAGAAGTCTATGCGTTTAGGGGCCTACAAACCAATGTGCAATGTATACACGTTCTTGGCAAAGATCAAACATATCACAAAGAGTTATTAAAATTGGTCGTAAAGAACGAACACAAAGAAGAAGAATAAGTATCGTCCAGTGTAACAACGTATTGTCTCCATTTATTGTATCGTCCAGTGTAACAACGTATTGTCTCCATTTATTGTACCGTACAGTGTAACAACGTATTGTCTCCATTTATTGTACCGTCCAGTGTAACAACGTATTGTCTCCATTTATTGTACCGTACAGTGTAACAACGTATTGTCTCCATTTATTGTACCGTCCAGTGTAACAACGTATTGTCTCCATTTATTGTACGGTCCAGTGTAACAACGTATTGTCTCCATTTATTGTACCGTCCAGTGTAACAACGTATTGTCTCCATTTATTGTACCGTCCAGTGTAACAACGTATTGTCTCCATTTAATGTACCGTCCAGTGTAACAACGTATTGTCTCCATTTATTGTACCGTCCAGTGTAACAACGTATTGTCTCCATTTATTGTACCTTCCAGTGTAACAACGTATTGTCTCCATTTATTGTACCGTCCAGTGTAACAACGTATTGTCTCCATTTATTGTACCGTCCAGTGTAACAACGTATTGTCTCCATTTATTGTACCGTCCAGTGTAACAACGTATTGTCTCCATTTATTGTTACCGTCCAGTGTAACAACGTATTGTCTCCATTTAATGTACCGTCCAGTGTGGCATCGTTATGCTCAAATAATCTGTCACTTTCTGAATCCATGTTCTCCGTGGTCTTCCTGTTCTCCTCTGTGCAGTGATACCTCCTTTGATAATGATCTTCTTCAACCATCCGTGTCCAAAATACTTCCATTTTCTCATTCTTATTTGTAACATACCTCAGTTTTCTTACATATCAAACATTTGATCAGAGCCAGGATTGCTGTCAGGACACAATTACTACTTACGTTCCTACTTGGTCAGTTTAGATTTAACAGATACAATTAACATGTTTCGGTTGAGAGAACAGCAGTGTAACAATGTAACGTTTAAGTATAGTTATAGATACAATGTGTAGTTGAAGGCACAGGTGTGTTATCGAGGCTCACCTTTCTGTTATCAAAGTGGAGCTGATACGCTCACTTCTTATAGTGTGTTAAGCTTGCCTACTGAGCTTAGAGGGGGGTATAGTTCAAATCGATGCACATCTGTAGCATTTATTTCGTTAATATATCAAGTACGATGAGGCTGCATGGTAACTAGGTCTCACGTGTGTGTGTGTGAAAGCTGCGTTGTGCGATTTGTGGTAAAGCAACGCTTATGTTACTCGTGGGGTTCACATAACAAATGTGAGTTATGTCTGGATTACCATAACTGCACTCAAAATGAGAGGCGTAACTTATCGTTTGGATGTGAGAGCTGAGGCGGAGACTATCACTTCCGCATCGAACTTTACAGTCACAGAGTTGGGAAGTATCTATCCAGTTGCAGAACCGAATGGTCCCCCGGGACTGAAAGAAACATACGTACTCAGAAAAGTCCATAGGTTCTCCGATCAACACCACGGCATATCCGCCAGAGTGTAGCAACTCGCAGTACCAGTTTTGCGTTGATTGCACAATCGTTTCGTATATAAGTTGTGGTTGCGCCAAATTGAGCTCCTTATCTCATTCATCCTTGATCCTTTACTTGTGGATCTTCTTCTTCTTCAAACGCTCCACGTCGATCACTTATTAACCACTCATTGTGATTTGTATGTGATCTGAGCCTACGAGCGGTTGTACGTTGTGCCGGTTATGCTCCTACAAGTAGGACAGATTATCCGATTTCTGTGATCCTTTTATTTACTAGGTAGCTTCCTAGGCCCTATCTCAGACACCTCTTACGACATACTTTGTATGTCGCGGTGTTACTATCTTTGCTACCCTTGCTATCCCCTGCAACACACAGGCGTACTTGGGGATCTAAATTATAAACACCTCTGAAGCCGGAGTAAGTTCTGCCTGAATGTCGTGGGGTACTTGTGGTAAGTAAAACAAGTCTGCACGCAAAAGTAAGTCAGATACACCGTCATGACTGCGCATGAATTCATAGCGAGTGAACTGTTTAAAAAATGCATCATCTTCCAGCTACTATGATTTACAAATTAGTAGTCGCATTGGGAAGGCCTCCACTGATATGTTTAAATTAGCAAAGCGTGTATGGGAAAACAGTGCACCCACAAGGAACACCAAGACACAAGTATATAAGGCTTGTGTTCTCAGCACTCTGCTGTATGGTAGTGAGACATGGACCACATATGCTAGACAAGAACATCGCTTCAACACCTTCCACATGCGCTGTCTCAGGCGAATATACAACATCCGATGGCGAGACCACATCTCCAATATAGAAGTCCTGGACAGTGCTGGCATTCCAAGCATGTACACATTACTGAGTCAGCAACGTCTGAGATGGCTGGGACACGTGTGCCGTATGAGCGATGATAGAATCCCAAAGAACATTCTATATGGCCAACTCGCATCTGGTGCTAGACAGCATGGGCGCCCACTATTACGCTTCACTGACACCTGCAAGCGTGATCTAACTTCATGCGGCATAGACAAAGAACACTGGGAGCGGCTGGCCAAAGACAGGCAAGCATGGCGAGCGGCAGTGAGGGGCGGCTCAGAAAGAAAAGAAGAAAAACAACATCACATGTGGAGGCAAAAGAGAGAGCAGAGAGAACATCCTATGTATCGTCTCCAGTTTTACCTGCAGCAACTGTGGCAAGGATTGCCACTCCAGAATAGAGCATTACAGCCACAAGAAACGTTGCGATTCAGCGCAGAACATACTACGTGACGCAATACCTATTGTCTCCTGAGACAAAGAGACCAATGATGATGATGGTTTACACACCAGACGTACTTTTCACTGCGCAGATCATGCACTATAGTACGTTCAATTTGTCATGTCCACAGATCAAAATTTGTATCTTTGTAACCATTTGATTAAATAACGTGAAAACTTGCATGTGAACTACACATGTTCCCGACGCTACAAAATATTTGTTGCCATTCAAACAATCATACCATCTAGAAGTTTTCTTCTTTGTGCTATACATTTAACGCGTCCATTGGAATGGTTGGAGAAAACTAATGTTTACAGCCATTTAATACATTGATGATAAAAATAGCAACATTCAGGACGAAATCCATAGTTTTTAAAACAATTCTTGCATATCCGCACCCCAAATCGACTCGGATTGACCGACGTAAACAAATGACGTCATTAGTGCGAGACGGACTTTTTGTTAAAGGCGTATATCGAAATTAGTGTGAGGCTATAGGAACATATTGTTGACTTCTCAAACAGACATTGATATAACATTTCTAATGAGTTTGAAGTTACAAAGCAAAAATTATCATTAATACTATACACGCATTTCGGCAAAGAGGCACATATGGGTCATCTGTACTACAGTTTACAAGAACCAGAGAAAAGAGCTATTTTATTGTAGTGATACCTCCCTACCACATGTTAGCACACGCACATTGTACCGAAGAATTTGCGATTTGAAAAGAACGTCTCCAAGTAGCTCCGCCATTGGTAGTCCCAACCCTGGACGTGAAAGGGGGACGGTATTATGACATGGCAGCTATCTTTAACTGTAACGTAAGTTATTTAAAAACAATAATACAGTGTACAACTAAGTCTACATTTCTTGTTTATTTCATGACTATTGCAAGTACCAACATTGGTCCCCATGTGTAAGCTGAGATGATAAGCCTTTGCAGGAGATTTGTCACTAAATGCCATATTGGTGCGTTTAGTGTAAAAACTACAATTTCGTTTCAGGCTCGCCAAATATGACGCCATCATAAAAGGAAACCGCTATATTACAAAATCCAGATTCCCTATAGAAATTTCTTCCATCACACATTTGCGTCGGTATAATTCTAAGATTGGGTGCAAAGTTTCACTACTGTGGAATTGATGGTTTTGCTACAATTTGCATTGGGCTATGGGCATGAGTTGTTGAACGGACTATAGTAATTAACAAAGTCAAAGCACTGCCAAGGAAAACTCGCACAACGAAAAGATCTTCCAAACTCAAGATCAACATGACTAGAATTGGGATGGCAGAGAATAGGGAGACTTTCAGAAAGACGTTTACTGCTGTATCTGACAATGAAATGAGAGAACGTAGAATAGTCGAACAGTGGAACAATCCTCACAACGAACATCTATGACTGTGCTGTCTCTTTCTTTGACTACTTTATCTAATATTATTAAAACGATGTACTATAACAAACGGGAAGGATCGGGGAGGGCGGGGGATTGTAAACTCTGTGGCGTGTAGGTAAGGTGCTCATCTAACATGTTGAGTAATTTACCGGTTCGGTCATTTACCAGTTGGGTAATTTACCAGTTGGGTCATTTACCAGTTGGGTCATTTACCAGTTGGGTCATTTACCAGTTGGGTAATTTACCAGTTGGGTCATTTATCAGTTGGGTAATTTACCAGTTGGGTCATTTATCAGTTGGGTCATTTATCAGTTGGGTCATTTACCAGTTGGGTAATTATCCAGTTGGATCATTTATCAGTTGGGTCATTTACCAGTTGGGTCATTTACCAGTTGGGTAATTTGCCAGTTGGATTATTTACCTGTTGGGTCATTTACCAGTTGGGTAATTTACCAGTTGGGTAATTTACCAGTTGGATTATTTATCAGTTGGATTATTTACCAGTTTATCCATGATCTCAATGTAGGTGAGATCGAGCTTCTAGTCCTGTCGGAGACGGATGATGAAACTTAGATCTGGTGGTTTTTTTTCACACTGCAATATAAGCGGAAACGAACACGCCGACAAGTTAGCTAAAGAAGGCGGGCGAATACCTCAGACTGATCTCGAGATCAGTTATGAGGAAGCCAGAACAACCATCGGCTGGAACTACAGAGACAATTGGACAAAAGAACACCCTCAGCACAACAACAGCGACGGGTACTACGGTCTGTCGTAGAGAAAAAGTTGCCATACTTCGCCTCCGTACCGGCCACAACAAACTCCACGCCCACATGTTTCACAAATTTAAAATTGGCACAACTAGCCTGTGCCCCTGCAAAAAGGCGGACATGACGGCAGAACACGCTCTGCAAGATTGTTAACTGATAGCAGGCATAAGAAAAGAAACCTGGCCTAAAACACAGAGCTTCGCGAGAAGCTGTACGGAGGAACGGAGTCCCTTAAAACACGGTAAAATTCATGATAAAAGTTGGTTCATCAGTCTAGGCCGGGATCGCGAGAGAGAGAGAGAGATCTGGTGTTTTTTACATACTGCAAGACTGCCAGCTGTTATCAGCCATAAGAAAATAAACTTGACCCGTTAACATAGAGCTTCGCGAGAAGCTGTACGGAAGGACGGAGTCCCTAAAAGCAACAGTAAAATTCATGATAAAATTTGGCTCATCGCTCTAGGCGGGGATCGCGAGAGAGATCGAGATCCGGTGTTTAAGTTCAGCAAATAAGTGATTTTTTCTAATCGCAATGTAGACAATGAGAATCTCAACACATGCTAGACATCTCTCCGGTCCAATAATGAGTCAAAGATGATTCATCATACAAATCGGACTCCCGTGTGGTTAGCGGGGCCCAAATTCACGATAAATAATAGAACCACTAATACCTACCAAATGCCGTATACGGTGAAAGTGGAGGTTTGGCGTGGGATTAGCTACCCCATCCAATAAAAGTACACAGCTATAAAACCGCAACCAAGTGCACGAGAGCGTGCAAGGCCTTGGCTGGGGACCTATGCCTCCTGTGTAGCGAAGGATAGAAGAATAAGCAGAAGAAATAAGTGATTCCATAGTAGTTGACAGTTAATTGTCTGTTTCCATTCGTTCTTTTTCATCATTTTAATCATTATTATTGTGGTATATAAAAAGTCTTTGCCAAGAACCGGTAGAGCCTTACTCCCCCGTTAGACCCTTACTCCCCCGTTAGACCCTTACTCCCCCGTTAGACCCTTACTCCCCCGTTAGACCCTTACTCCCCCGTTAGACCCCTACTAATGTAGGACGATCGCAGGTTGACCGAAGGTTTCTGTCAATGACACTTGTTAAGATCAGGCTGCAAAACCTTAGCTTGAGTAAAAATTCCCAAAACTAATATTTTAAAAAAAATTCTTACAACTTTTCATCATTTAAAAAAATGACATATGAGACCATGCAAAGTTCGTGCACTGCAACTGAGATTGTGATTTGTAAGAAATAGATCGGAAGATGTATGTGTATTCACTGAAGTGTAATGATGATAATCAATCAATAAATCAATCAACCCAACTCTTATAAAGCACACAGAAATCGAATCTACTGGACCTAAACGCTCAACATATGACAGCTTAATCAATGAAAGGTCACTAACAACACAAGAAGAGGCAGAGTTATGAATACCAGCAGGAATGAGAATGTTAGAACACGGCTCTGCATGATTTACATCGAAAAACATAGAATGAAAGGCTGTGGTCATCTAGTTAGACTGCAGTCAGATCACACTGTCTATATTCTTCTTCTTCTACTCCGAACGTTCGATATCGATCACTTGTTAACCACTCTGTGTGATTTGTATGTGATCCGAGCCTAAGAGCGATTGTACAATGTGCCAGATATGCACCTATTTCTGATAGAACATCTGATTTCTGCGACGTTGTTTATTTACTAGGGTAGTTTCCCTAGGCCCATACCGTAGTCGTCTCTTACGACATGCCTTATAGGTCACAGTATTACTATTCTTTGCTCCCCTTGCGAGTCCCGGCAACACACAGGTGAAACACTGTCTATAAAGTTTTCTTTCTCAGAACATCAAGGCGAAAAGATAGGGAAGACCAAGGAAAAGATGGATAGATGGAGTATCTATCTCATGTTTAAAAGTGCAGAAATTCACCACGCAAGCTATCCGAGCTTGAAACAAATATACACAGACGACCACAACGCTGGGCTACAAGGGCGTTCATTTCTTTCTTGAACTATGTGCCTCTCCTTCTTCTTCTTCTTCTTCTTCTTCTTTGCGTTTTTCATTACTACCAATTTTAATCACTCTTTTGAGATCTTTGCCAAGAACGTGTATACGTTGCACATTGGTTTGGCAGGCCCCTAATCGCATAGACTACTACACGTTTGGGACATGTGCATCCAATTTCAGCCTAACCTCCTTTGTCGCATCTTACGACATGCGTGGTAGGTAACAGTGGTTCTATTCTTTACATCCCAAATTTGGGCCCCGGTAACCACTTGGGTAATTACGTTCAGTAGTTTGCTATTGCTTTCTGAACGGGTAGTGCCATCGTCCTTTGTAAAAATCCACGTGAAACAATCTGCAACCAAACTGTCTGCATCGTGATTCGAACTCAGAACGTCTGGGTTAATTGACCGAGTGACTATGGATTGAATATGGAAAGTAAATCGAGTGCTCAAAACGAAGTTCTAAAAACGGCTATGTTGGACCGAAATGCATAGATGCCGCAAACTCGTTATAGACCGAGAAGCAATATGTTCTTCTTCTTTCTTTCTTTGATCTAATCCTATTTGGACACACAGCGTCAGGATAAGAAGAGATTTATAGAATCGGATTTTGTGCCTTGTTATTAACAGTGTTATTCGTAGCCTCTGTTATTTAGAGTCCATATTTTGTCGGTAATGGTCTTTTGCTGAATATTCACTCTATTGAAGTAGCATTCTCTTTGTCTGTTGGTAATCTGTCTTATTTGGCGAACTATTCAACTGGTTGTCTGATATTTCAGAAGATTTCATCAACATTTAACTTGGAAGATCTGATCTCTTTCTTAGACAAGAGGATTTCATCAAATTTAACTTGGAGATCTGATCTCTTTCTTAGACAAGAAGATTTCATCAATATTTAACTTGAAGATCTGACTCTTTCTTAGACAAGAGGATTTCATCAAATTTAACTTGAAGATCTGATCTCTTTCTTAGACAAGAAGATTTCATCAATATTTAACTTGGTAGATCTGATCTCTTTCTTAGACAAGAAGATTTCATCAACATTTAACTTGAAAGATCTGATCTCTTTCTTAGACAAGAAGATTTCATCAATATTTAACTTGGTAGATCTGATCTCTTTCTTAGACAAGAAGATTTCATCAATATTTAACTTGGTAGATCTGATCTCTTTCTTAGACAAGAAGATTTCATCAATATTTAACTTGGAAGATCTGATCTCTTTCTTAGACAAGAAGATTTCATCAATATTTAACTTGGTAGATCTGATCTCTTTCTTAGACAAGAAGATTTCATCAATATTTAACTTGGAAGATCTGATCTCTTTCTTAGACAAGAAGATTTCATCAATATTTAACTTGGTAGATCTGATCTCTTTCTTAGACAAGAGATTTCATCAACATTTAACTTGGAAAGATCTGATCTCTTCTTAGACAAGAGATTTCATCAACATTTAACTTGGTAGATCTGATCTCTTTCTTAGACAAGAAGATTTCATCAACATTTAACTTGGTAGATCTGATCTCTTTCTTAGACAAGAAGATTTCATCAATATTTAACTTGGTAGATCTGATCTCTTTCTTAGACAAGAAGATTTCTTCAATATTTAACTTGGTAGATCTGATCTCTTTCTTAGACAAGAAGATTTCATCAATATTTAACTTGGTAGATCTGATCTCTTTCTTAGACAAGAAGATTTCATCAATATTTAACTTGGTAGATCTGATCTCTTTCTTAGACAAGAAGATTTCATCAATATTTAACTTGGAAGATCTGATCTCTTTCTTAGACAAGAAGATTTCATCAACATTTAACTTGGTAGATCTGATCTCTTTCTTAGACAAGAGGATTTCATCAACATTTAACTTGGTAGATCTGATCTCTTTCTTAGACAAGAGGATTTCATCAACATTTAACTTGGTAGATCTGATCTCTTCTTAGACAAGGATTTCATCAATATTTAACTTGGAAGATCTGATCTCTTTCTTAGACAAGAGGATTTCATCAACATTGTACGAATTCCGTGGTGGTTCCTGGTGTAATTTTTTAGTGATAATCAGTTTGGAAGAAAGTGTTCATTGGTATATGAATTAATTTTGCATGGACCGCTGATTTTTAGCTTGTTCTTATTGATGTTCGAACTGCCAATAGTTGCTCTTCGCATAAACTAAACACACTTGATCGGAGGTCATAGCAACTAGGTCTTCACATTCATAAGGGAAAGACAATGCAGATGTGAATTAACCCCAAGCATACGACAACCCGATCTCAATGGGGGAAACCCCAGTTTTAATAGGTAGAATATGCCCGCGTGCCCAGCGTGTTCGTAGCGCGTTGGACTACGGGTGACTAGTCCTATGTAAGTGCTGGTTCAACTCCGCGGACTGGCAGAAAACTACAGGTTCCCCAGATTTACGGTGTTCGTGGCACCGAGCCGAAGGGTTACGATGTCCATGACACCGAGCCGAAGAGCTTTCAGCTCAAGTGCTTCTGGATCGAAAAAAAAAAAATTGGTAGAATCATACACATACTTCACCCGTGTGTTGTCGGGGCTTGCATGGGGCTCAAAGAATAGTAACCCTGCGACCTACAAGGCATGTGTAAGAGGCGACTGTGGTAGGGGCTAGGAAGTTATCCTAAAGAATAAAAAGCTTCGCAGAAATCGGATGTGCTGGCTTACTTGTAGGTGCATAACTGGTACAACGTACAATCCCGCTTAGGTTCAGATCACATACAAATCACAAAGGTAGGCTAACAAGTGGTTGATATGGAGCGTTCAAGAGAAGAAAGAAGAAGAAGAAGAAGAAGAAGAAGAAGACGAAGAAACGAAATAAACAAATGAAGATAATTCTGACGATTACGTAGAGAATGGAGAAGATCATGGATGGGTGCTATGAACAATTTCTCTGCCGCTCCTTTCTCAATCCACGAGAGAAGAAAAAAAAACCCGTTGGAATAGCCAACAATCTTTTCGTTTTATTGAAATTCAGTTGATGATTTCCAGAGCTGGACATTCAACAAAAATCGTCAGATAAACGTGCGGGTCTGGAATCGCGGGGTATCGATTATACCCGTGCCTAGTGTTTACGTCAAATATTGACGTGTGCCCGTGATCTTCTCGTCGCTTCTCCCTCTTTTAGGCTTGTGAAGTGGAGTGGAATCGATTTGGTAATACAAGGTGCCAGAGTTATGATGGAGAGAGAGAGAGAGAGAGAAGGAAGTGAGAATGTTCATGCGTACAGTGCATTTTTTTGCTTCCAACTTGATAAATAACCACACATCACTTCTATTTCGATGAAATCCGTTTTATTTATGTTGTCCACAAACTTCATCATCTTCCACTTCCGCATAGATAATGTCGTCTGAGTTCAGTGACCTCTGAATATGGTGCGTACCATCTATAATTTGTATGATATTTTGCACCACCTTGCACCTTCTTTATCTGTGTTTATTATAACTTACTTTCAGTTTCAGTTTGGTCTATCTTCATTGCACCCCGGACATGTTCTTATGTGCTCCATTCTCCTTCGCAATATCTGCAACAGACTCCAGAGACTAACGGTACCAGTTCGATGTTTTTTGATGAGCCTACTCATAATACTGTTGTGCTGCTCTTTTCTGGCCACTCAATATCCAGTCCAAGCTCTTGCAATCTAGCACTTGACGTGGATTGGTTTTAATGAAAGTCCTTTTTGCGGTCACACTCTATGAGGACGTTCAGAATGGCAGCTCTATCCATTGGCTGACCCCCTGATATGGTGGCAGAGCCAGCTAACCTGTCTGCTCTCCCATTACCCTCGAAACCAGTGTGCCCCGGAACGAAGATGAGTGTAACTGCAAATTGTTGACGCTTGTAGTGGTTCAGTCCATTGCCTGCGCACCCAACCAGCCTCCACCTTGCGGATCATACTCATTGAATCACTTAGAATGCACGCATGAGTGCAGTCTTGTAACTCCAGCCAGAGCAGTACCTCAGTAAGCGCCAGTACTTCCATTGTCATGCTTCATGTTGTCATACTAAATGCACCACTAGCTTCCTTGACCTTTCGTGTGAACTGAGAAACTCTTGTAATTTGTGCGAACTACAATCCATCTGTAAAACAAGTCACCATTCAGTTTTATGAATGATGGTCTTGAATCTCATTGCATTTCATTAATGATGATCATGTCATTCATTCTTCATAATGAGTTGATTACTAGTTAATGATGTCTTGACATTCATTGCAGTTTTCATTAATGATGATCTTGCTTCATTGCAGTTTTCATTAATGATGGTCTTGACATTCATTGCAGTTTTCATTAATGATGATCTTGACATTCATTGCAGTTTTCATTAATGATGTCTTGACTTTCATTGCAGTTTTCATTAATGATGGTCTTGACATTCATTGCAGTTTTCATTAATGATGATCTTGACGTTCATTGCAGTTTCTATTAAGATGAGTCTTGGTTTATTGCAGTTTTCATTAAGGTGATGTGATCTTGACATTTCATTGCAGTTTTCATGTGAATGATGATCTTAGACGTTCACTTGTCGAGTTTTCCCATTAATGATGGTCTTGACGATTTATTGATTTTCCACTTGCAACCGAGTGATCTTGACATTGCGATGCATGTTCTATCTTATCTAATGCGTGGTCTGATCAGTTTACAACTCAACGCCACGATGTTCCTACATATTGCATATTGTCTCTATCTTTTAATGTATGGTTGAAAATGTGTCGTATATGAAGCACCGTTCATCTATGTCTCCCAGGTGAGATTTGACGCATACTGCTGAACGTGTCTCACAGCAACAGACCATTTACCCGGCAGCTGACTATATTTCAATGGCTTGAAAGGGCAAAGGCCTGGGGTGCACGATACCTTCATCCGTTAAACTCTGATATTAGCAGCCGGCAATGACCTGCTCACTGCCGCCAGACCTTTACCTGACTAACAATGACATGCTCAACATGGTCGTCAAATTTCACACCCACAAATTGCATCGATTTAGCTCCGGTTGTATCAACACCGTACAGTCTCACAACAGGCGTACATGCGTTAACAGTGTGATTATTAAGGGAGAACCATGTCACTGCCGCATATGTCTTCTTCTTCTTTGAGATCGCTATTTTGATGATTATACCGTTAGACGTGTTCTTATGATGGTCAACTGTTGTCTGGAGCTCATCTCTAGTGCCATGTAGTTTTGATAATTATACCGTTAGACGTGTTCTTATGATGAAGTCGACTGTTGTCTGGAGCTTATCTCTGCTGTCATGTAGTTTTGATAATTATACCGTTAGACACGTTCTATGATGAAGTCGACTGTTGTCTGGAGCTCATCTCTGGTGTCATGTAGTTTTGATGATTATACCGTTAGACGCAGTCTTATGATGAAGTCAACTGTTGTCTGGGGCACATCTCTGGTGCCATGTAGTTTTGATGATTATACCGTTAGACGCGTTCTTATGATGAAGTTGACTGTTGTCGGGAGCTCATCTCTGGTGCCATGTAGTTTTGATGATTATACCGTTAGACGCGTTCTTATGATGAAGTTGACTGTTGTCTGGATCTCATCTCTAGTGCCATGTAGTTTTGATGATTATACCGTTAGACACGTTCTTATGATGAAGTCGACTGTTGTCTGGAGCTCATCTCTGGTGCCATGTAGTTTTGATGACTATACCGTTAGACGCGTTCTTATGATGAAGTCGACTGTTGTCTGGAGCACATCTCTGGTGCCATGTAGTTTTGATGATTATACCGTTAGACGCAGTCTTATGATGAAGTCGACTGTTGTCTGGAGCACATCTCTGGTGCCATGTAGATTTGATGATTATACCGTTAGATGTGTTCTTATGATGAAGTTGACTGTTGTTTGGAGCTCATCTCTAGTGTCATGTAGTTTTGATGATTATACCGTTAGACGCAGTCTTATGATGAAGTCAACTGTTGTCTGGAGCACATCTCTGGTGCCATGTAGTTTTGATGATTATACCGTTAGACGCAGTCTTATGATGAAGTCAACTGTTGTCTGGAGCACATCTCTGGTGCCATGTAGTTTTGATGATTATACCGTTAGACGCGTTCTTATGATGAAGTTGACTGTTGTCTGGAGCTCATCTCTGGTGCCATATAGTTTTGATGATTATACCGTTAGACGCGTTCTTATGATGAAGTTGACTGTTGTCTGGATCTCATCTCTAGTGCCATGTAGTTTTGATGATTATACCGTTAGACACGTTCTTATGATGAAGTCGACTGTTGTCTGGAGCTCATCTCTGGTGCCATGTAGTTTTGATGATTATACCGTTAGACGCGTTCTTATGATGAAGTTGACTGTTGTCTGGAGCTCATCTCTAGTGCCATGTAGTTTTGATGATTATACCGTTAGACGCGTTCTTATGATGAAGTCGACTGTTGTCTGGAGCTCATCTCTGGTGCCATGTAATTTTGAATGTAGTGTTGTGTTGTAGGGCCAGCATTCCTTTCTTGGGAGGACATACAAGGGACAGTCTTGCAGAACATGTTCTGTGGTTTGTTCAGCGGTGCCACAGGGGCAAAGAGGGGATAGGGACAATCGTAGCCTGTGTAAGTGTTTGTTCAGTCTGTTATGACCTATCCTGAGTCGGAAGGTATAAGACTGACTAGAGCTCCAGAGACGTCACACCAGTCTGGGATGCGGTCAAGTTCCCTCTGTATCTCACCAGCAATCCTGTTTTTACCCTGTCTATACACTAGAATGTCATCAGCAAATGACAAAGTTCTACCTTTCCCATCAAGTTGTTGTTTGAGAAAGAAGTAGTTCTAGAATGATGTTTCACAGCGTGAGTAATACGTCACAACATGGGAGGCAATATGAATAGTTTAGTTGCAGGCGGGGAAGGAAGGAGGAGGGGGGCGGGGACAATTAGAGTGCCCTCCCTCTTCTTCGAACGCTCTATATCGACCACTTATTTAACCTCTCTTTGTGATTTGTATGGGATCCGATCCTAAGAGCGATTGTACGTTGTGTCAGTTATGCGCCTACGAGTAGTAGGCTAGCACATCCGATTTATGCGACGCTTTTTATTTACTAGAGTACCCAAGCCCGCCTGTTCGTAGCGCGTTGGATGACGGATGACAAGCCCCCTGTGAGTGCTGTTCGATTTCGCGGGTTTGCAGAAAAGCCAAAGGTTCTCCAGATTCACGGTGTTCGTGGCACCGAACCGAAGAGTTACGATATCCATGGCACCCGAGCCGAAGAGCTGAAAGTACAAGTCCTTCTGAATCGAAAAAATCCTTAAAAACTAGAGTAGCTTCCCTAAGCCCTTACCTCAGTCGCCTCTTACGACATGCCCTGTAGATCGAAATGTCACTATTCTTTTCCTTGCAAACCCCGGCAACGCACGGAGAATCAGAAAGTGATATTATCACCGATATGATAAAATAACAATCACTATTGTCGACGATGCATTATCGATGTTGCAATCTTAACATTCATAAAGAAAAACCCAGCAGAATAAATACTTGGTGGTGACGCCTGTGTTCAGGTACATTATGTCACACCATATTAATCTTACGGTAAACAAGGTTAAACAGATTCATTTTTGGAGACAGTTTTTGCTGTAGAAACTGAAATGAAAATCGTGACATATCGTAAAGGACGTAGCCATCAACTACAGTAAACGAGTCGTTGATTTTCTAGGCACCCCTTATACGTTCAGTAGTTTGTTATTTCTTTCTGAACGGTGAGGTCTATTTTTACCTTTTGTAAAAATCCCAAGAAACGAATTTGCTTCCAAACTTTTCCACCGTGGGGTTTGAACCAGGTACGCTTGGGTTTGTGATCGAGCTCACTACCCTTGAGCTACAGACGCTCACTGCTTGTAGAAACTGTTTGAAAAGTTTGTCTCTTCTTCTTCTTCTTCGCGTTCGTTCTTTACGACCAATTTTAATCACTCTTTGTGATATGTTTGATCTTTGCCAAAAACGTGTATACATTGCACATTGGTATGGTAGGCCCTAAACGCATAGACTTCTACACGTTTAGGACATGTGCAACGTCCGATTTCAGCCAAACCTCCTTAGTCGCCTCTTACAACATGCTTGGCAGGTAACAGTGGTTCTATTCTTGACACACCAAATTTGGGCGCCGGTAACCACTCGGGCGGAAAAGTTTGTTTTATTTTTGGTGATTGATTGATTAATTGATTGGTAGGATCATCATAATTTCACTTCGCTGAGTAACCATGTGTGATCCAATCTCTTTTGTTACACAGAAAGATCTCATCTGCAGTCCATGAACTCCGTAGCTCCGGCGAGGTCCCATTTCACTTCGCTGAGTAACCATGTGTGGTCCAATCTCTTTTGTTACACAGAAAGATCTCATCTGCAGTCCATGAACTCCGTAGCTCCGGCGAGGGTCCCCATTTCACTTCGCTGAGTAACCATGTGTGATCCAATCTCTTTTGTTACACAGAAAGATCTCATCTGCAGTCCATGAACTCCGTAGCTCCGGCGAGGGTCCCCATTTCACTTCGCTGAGTAACCATGTGTGATCCAATCTCTTTTGTTACACAGAAAGATCTCATCTGCAGTCCATGAACTCCGTAGCTCCGGCGAGGGTCCCCATTTCACTTCGCTGAGTAACCATGTGTGGTCCAATCTCTTTTGTTACACAGAAAGATCTCATCTGCAGTCCATGAACTCCGTAGCTCCGGCGAGGGTCCCCATTTCACTTCGCTGAGTAACCATGTGTGGTCCAATCTCTTTTGTTACACAGAAAGATCTCATCTGTAGTCCATGAACTCCGTAGCTCCGGCGAGGTCCCATTTCACTTCGCTGAGTAACCATGTGTGATCCGATCTCTTTTGTTACACAGAAAGATCTCATCTGCAGTCCATGAACTCCGTAGCTCCGGCGGGTCCCATTTCACTTCGCTGAGTAACCATGTGTGATCCGATCTTTTTGTTACACAGAAAGATCTCATCTGCGATCCATGAACTCCGTAGCTCGGCGAGGTCCCGATGTGATTTTGAAGATAGTGAAGATATTTTGTAGGAATTTTATTTTTAATCTTTTCTAATAAATCTTGCGGCGGCGGCAGCGGTTTTCGCGTCGGCTCTTCTCGATTTTGAAATGGCAAGGGTTCTTTTGGTTCACAGTGTGCAGTTCACACTGATGGTGGACACAGCGACTGGTTTATGGTTGAAACCGGGTAAAGCAAGGCTGTATTCTATCTCCGCTATTGCTTGAAGTGGCCATTGACTGGGTGATGCGAAAATGTTGCAGGGCGAAACTGGCATCGATTGGGTAGAAAATAGTCAACTAGAAGATTTGGATTTTGCAGATGATATTGCCTTGTTAAGTAGAAACAACCAAGATTGCAAAGAAAAACAGACAACTTGTCATCTATAGCATCAAAGTTGGACTGCAGATAAGCTATGAAAAAACAAATATAATGAAGACACCTATGGCAAGTAATGCAGATATCACACTGGAATCTAAAATGATAAAAATAATAGAGCAGTTCACCTATTTGGGTAGCAATTTTGATTGCACAGGAAATATTTAAAAAGAAATTATGATACGAATTGGCAAAGCAACATCAGCTTTTAAAAGTCTAAATAAAATATGGAACTGCAAGTTATATAGTATTAAAACTAAATTACAAATTTTCAATTCAAATGTTGTATCAATCCTAACATATGACCAGCGAGAGTTGGAAAATGACTAAAGATATAGAAAGCAAGTTGAATGCATTTGAAAATAGATGTCTGCGAAAAATAATGAATATAAAATGGAACGAATTCAGGAAGTGATGAAATCAGAGACATGTCTGGTCAACCACTAGTGACAACTACTATAAGAAAGAGAAGATGGAGATATGTTGGGCGCACCTTGAGGAGAAATGGTCAACGAATATCAAAGCAGGCATTGAAGTGGGATGCAAAGGGTTCAAGAAGAGAGGTCGACCTAAGGAGACCCTGAAGAGAACTTTTCTGAGAGAGGCAGGAAATATCGGTCTCAGTTCCATGGAGGAGATTGAGCGAGTTGCCCAGGATAGAGCGGTATGGAGAAATTGCTTGCAGGCCCTATGTAACGTATAACGGTACGAGATGAATTATTAAGGGTTCTTTTACGTGCTCAAATTGAACACAGAACCTACGTTTTATCGTTTCACTTACACTGAGATCAGGGATCTCTGGAAAAATATCAAGATGGCTTACGAGAGCGAACCTGGTACCTTCGACACGAGATACGAACACCTAACCTCTATGCCAGAGAGACCGCAACTTTTTGTATGTTTTTTTTTCTTTCGTCCTTTCAACTCAAACGAAGTTCCATCTCTGAAACTGATTTTGCGTGAAAATCTGTTTTCAATTTCTTACAATGGCAGCAGCGTGCACTTGTAAATTACTTACACTGGCAGCTGTGTGTGCTCAATGTACTCGTAATTAGTATTCCCTCGCCATACAGGCAGATTTTCTCCGACTTCAGAGTACTCACGTTATCGTCCTGAGTAAGACCAGGGGACTCGAACAAATCCCGGACAGTAGGTTCGAACCGAGCTATGAGGGCGTCTCACAGCTAGCGGGCCGACTACTATCAACTACTCTGAGCAGTCCCCACTTTTTGTATGTATTATTAATTCCTTTTATGTTGGTAGTTGTTGTTTTTTCTCTGTCTAAATTTAAGTTTGTGTTCAGTTTTGCCTTTGTTTTTTGTGTTGTTTTTATTAAGTCCGATCAAATAGCGTGTCATGAGCAGAACTTTGCCAGCCTAACATCCCTTTGAAATTTCTCTCCCGTATGCCAGATGTCCCGCATCTGCAGTCATCATGCAAAAATCATCAGTTACATCGTGAATCTATCTTCTCTGTGGTTTTCTTTTCCTCTTTGCCTCCTTCTATGCCTCCTTCTATGCCTCCTTCTATGCCTCCTTCTGTGCATCCTTCTGTGTCTTCTTTCCTCATCTATGCCTCCTTCTGTGCCTCCTTCTATGTCTCCTTCTTCCTCTTCTTTGCCTCCTTCTGTGCCCTTCTTGCCTCCTTCTATGCATCCTTCTGTGCTCTACTGTGCATCATTCTATGCCTCCTTCTGTGCATCATTCTGTTGCTCATTCTATGCCTCCATTCTTTGCATCTTCTTGCATCATTTTTGCATCTACTGTATCCTGCTGTGCATCCTGCTGTGCATCCTACTTGCTCTCTGTGCATCCTTCTGTGCATCCTACTTGCCTCCTGCTATTGCATCATTCTGTGCCTCCTACTGTGCCTCATTCTGTGCCTCCCGCTATTGCACTCATTCTTTGCATCCCCTGTGTCATCTCTGCTAGCATCCTGCTGTGCATCTGCTATTTCTGCTGTGCATCCTGCTGTGCATCATTCTGTGCATCATTCTGTGCATCTACTGTATCCTGCCTCATTATGCTATCCTGCTGTGCATCATTCTTTTTAGCATCATTCTGTGCCTCCTGCTATGCCTCTCTGTGCATCTCTTGCATCATTCTGTAGCCTCCTTCTGTGCATCCTCTGTGGCTCTACTGTGCATCTTCTTGCATCCTCTGTGCCTCCTCTGTGCCTCCTCTGTCTCTTCATCATCTCTGTGCATCTGCTATGCTATCTCTATGCCTCCTTCTGTGCATCCTCTATGCCTCCTCCTGCACTCTATTGCCTCCTCTGTGCTCACTCCTCTGTGCCTCTTCTGTGCTCATCTCTGTGCATCCTGTGCTGTCATCCTTCTATATCTCTGTGCATCCTTCTAGTATCTGCTATTGCTCTGCTTGCATCATTCTTTGCATCCTATAGCATCTCTGTGCATCCTCTGTTATCTGCTGTGCACTCTGCTGTATCTACTTATTGTATCCTCTGTTGCTCCTTCTGTGCATCATTCTGCTATCTCTGTATCATTCTGTGCCTCATTCTATGCTTAGCTCTGCTGTTTTCATTCTATGCATCATTCTGTGCATCTCTATGCCTCCTCTTGCATCCTGCTATATCTACTGTGTCATCTCTGTGCCTCTCTGCCTCATAACATCTCTCTCTTGCATCCATTCTATGCCTCCTGCTGTGCATCTCTGCTGCATCATCTCTGTCTATGCATCCTCTTTGCCTCCTGCTGTGCATCTCTGTGCATCTGCTTCATTCTGTGTATCCTGCTGTGCATCCTCTGTGATCATTCGTCTATCCTCTGTGCTCATTCTGTGCATCTCTGTCTCCTGTATAGCATCTGCTGTGCATCTTTCGTGTATCTGCTGATAGCATCTGCTGTGATCTGCTATGTCATTCGATCATTTGTATCTGTGCATCTCTGTGCATCTGTTGTGTCTGCTGTGCATCTCTGTGTGCCTTCTCTGTGCTATCATTCTTTATCTCTATCGCTATTCTGCTGGCACTCTTGTTGCATCCATCTTGCATCTGCTGTAACATCCTTCTTGCCATCTACTTGCTGCTCCTGCCTATTGCATCATCTACTTCTGTATCTGCATATGCCTCTTCTAGATCTCTGTACTCTGTGCATCTCTGTGCATCTTCTGTGCCTCCTACTGTGCACTCCTGCTATGCCTCCTCTATTTCTCTTGCTCCTACTGTGTATCACATCTCTATGCATCATTCTGTGCTATCTTCTGTTGGCATCTCTGTGCTCTCTATGCATCATTCTGTGGCATCATGTTTTGCATCTCTGTGCATCTACTGTATGCATCTACTGTAGCATCTCTGTGCATCATTCTTTTGCATCCTCACTGTGCACTCCTACTTTATCTCTACTGTGCTCA
This sequence comes from Arion vulgaris, assembly GCA_020796225.1. Lineage (NCBI taxonomy): Eukaryota > Metazoa > Mollusca > Gastropoda > Stylommatophora > Arionidae > Arion > Arion vulgaris. Next base: position 41,935,506 of record CM036764.1, on the reverse strand, counting down.
TTCTTTGCCTCCTACTTGTACTCTACTGTGCATCCTTCTTGCATCATTCTGTGCATCCTTGCCTCCTTCTGTGCATCTCTGTGCTATCTTCTTTGCATCATTCTGTGCTTCATTTTTTGCATCCTCTGTGCCTCCTGCTGTGCCATCCTACTGTGCATCTGCATGTGCCTCCTTCTGTATCATTCTATGCATCTTCTGTGCATCATTCTTTGCATCATTCTGTGCTCATTCATTCTTATCCTTCTGTTCATCATTCTTTAGCATCATTCTGTATCATTCTTGTGCATCCTCTGTGCATCTGCTATGCATCTCTGTGCGCTCCTGACTGTCGCACATCTCTGTGCATCTCTGTGCATTCTGTGATCCTCTCATAGCATCTACTGTACTCTCTGTGCTCATTCTGTATCCTTCTGTTAGCATCCTCTATGCTCCCTCTATGCCTCCTACTATGCACTCCTTCTATCTCCTACTATGCCTCCTACTGTGCCTCTCTTATGCCTAGTTCTTTGCCTCCTTCTGTGCACTCCTTCTATCCTACTAGCACTCCTCTGTGCACTCTACTTACCTCCTCTGTGCTCATTCTGTGACTCCTCTGTGCTCATTCTGTGCATCCTACTTTAGCTCATTTTTGATCTGCTATAGCCATCCTGCTATGCATCCTCTGTGGCTCATTCTGTGTATCCTCTTCTGCCTCCTGCTGTGCTCATTCTGCTATCCTGCTGTGCACTCCTGCTATGCATCCTGCTAGCATCATTCTGTGTATCATTCTGTGCATCCTGCTGTGCATCTCTGTGCATCCTGCTGTGCTCATTCTGTGCTATCTACTGTGCATCTCTTGTGCATCTCTGTATCATCATTAGCATCCTTCTGTGCATCATTCTATGCATCCTACTGCTCCTCTGTGCATCCTGCTAATGTCCTCTGTGCATCATTCTGTCGCATCCTCTGTGCTCTTCTACTCTTGCTATGTCATTCATTTTAGCATCTGCTGTGCATCATTCATGTGCATCTCTGTCGCTTATCTACTGTAGCATCATTTTGCATCTGCTGTGTATCTCTGCTGTGCATCATTCTGTGCCATCCTGCTGTGCTCCTCTAGTGCATCTCTACTGTATCATTCTGTGCATCCTGCTATGCTCTTCTGTGACTCCTCTGTGCTATCATTTTTTCATCATTCTGTGCATCATTGTACATCCTGCTGTGCATCCTGACTGTAGCATCCTGCTATTGTACCTGCTATACATCGTCTGTGCTCATTCTAGATGCATGCTCATTCTGTGATCTGCATCATTCTGTTGGGCATCATTCTGTGCTTCATTCTGTGCATCCTTCTGTGCCTCGTTCTGTGCTCGTTCTTTGCATCATTCTTTTATTCTTTGCATCGCTGCATCTCTGTAGCATCCTGCTAACGCTCCTACTGTGCCCCCTGCTTAGCATCTACTGTGCTCCTTCTTTGCCCCTTTCTGTGCTTTTTGCTCCTACTTTTAACTCCTTCTGTATATTCTGTGCCTCCTGCTGTGCCTCCTCTATTATCTCCTGCTTGGCCTCCTCTGTGCATCTTCGTGATCTCTATCACCTCTGGGGCTATTCTGTTCATTCTGTGCATCTCTGTGCATCCTCTGTGTATCTCTGTGCTCATTCAACTCTCTTTGCATCTCTTGTCTTCTTAGTCATTCTGTCACTCTTTATATCTGTTACCCTCTGTGTCCTCTGTTATCATTCTGTGCCATCCATCATCTGTGCCCCCTTTTTATCTTGTCTTGCTCCTTCTGTCACTCATTCTGATCATTAGTTCATTCTGTCCCTCCTGCATTATCCCTGCTGTACATCTCTGTGATCCTCCTTGCATCATTTGTATCCTGCTGTGCACCCTCTACTGGCATCCTATCTATCTGCATCTCTGTGCCTCCTCTGTATCTCTGTGCCTCCTGCTATTGCCTTATCTTTTGCCTCTACTGTGCATCCTTCTATGCTCACTATCGCCCCTTTCTGTGCCTCCTACTATGCCTCCTGTGCATCCTCTGTGCCTCCTCTGTGCATCTACTATGCCTCCTACTTCCTCCTACTGTGCTCTCACCTTGCATCCTCTACTTGCCTCCTCTTGCACCCTACTATGCTATCCTCTTGCTTCACTTGCCCCTCTTGCACTCCCTCTTCCTCTATCCCCTTCTATCCCCCTACTATGCCTCCTCTGTGCATCCCTTCCTCTATGCCTCCTTCTGTGCCTCCCTCTTGCACTCCTTCTGTCCTCCTGTCATAGTTCCCCAGATGGCAGCGGAGAAGTGGACAGTTAGCCAGATAGTTAGTGTAGTATAATTAGATTATTTAATAGTTGAGACTATGTTGTACTCTCTATGTAGAAGTGCAACACATAACTACTAGACATGACGCTTTTGTGTAGTAAAATAGTGACGATTTAGTAACGGTTGCGAAGGACAGTGAGAAAATAGGAGAGACAACATAAACAATTGACAGATGGACGTGTTCTTAAACAAGAACGTTTATGCTTATAGATCAATAAACATGTCGCATGCCATCAAGCATTGAGTTTGTATATTATTACCATATGTTATGGATCATCAGTCATCATGAGAGAATGGGAATTGTAGGACCATAAACCAACAAATGCTCTTATAATAAATTATCACATCTTTGAATAAGACCATCATCAAAGATGTAACCTACATGTATACTAAGATAGCACCTACTTCAATGCCACGATTGCACCCTAGCTTCAATGCTATCAGTTGACCTACTTCACTCCTACTATGCCTCCCTCTATGCCTCCTTCTATGCCTCCCTCTTACTCCTCTATGCACTCCTACTATGCCTCCTCTGCATCTCTATGCCTCCCTCTATGCCTCCTTCTTGCCTCCCTCTATGCCTCCTTCTTGCCTCCTACTATGCCTCTACTATGCCTCTCTATGCCTCCTACTATGCCTCTACTATGCCTCCTACTATGCCTCCCTCTCTGCCTCCTTCTATGCCTCCCTCTATGCCTCCTTCTATGCCTCCCTCTATGCCTCCTTCTATGCCTCCTTCTATAATGATCTTCTCCAACCCTTCGCGTCTCTTTATATATCTAACATTTTCTCATTCTTATTTGTAGCATCAATGTTTTTCTTTGATTGTGGATTCTTTCTGGATAGATCTATTTGTTCTCTTCTCTGTTCGTGATATGCGGATGACTCTTCTGTAACACATATTCTTTTTTTTTTTCTTTCGTCCGCTTTCAACTCAGACAAAGTTTCATCTCTGAAACTGATTTTTGCGTGAAAATCCGTTTGTTTTCAATTTCTTACAATGGCAGCAGCGTGCACATTGTAAATTACTTTACACTGGCAGCCGTGTGCTCAATGTACTCGTAATTAGTATTCCCTCGCCATATAAGCAGAGTAGCTAGCAGGCCGAGCTACTATCAACTACTCTAGGCAGTCCCCCGTAACACATATTCAAAAGCACATACATATATATTTCCAATGCCTTATTAAATGTCCAATGCTTCACACCTATTTTGAAGTACCTATTTATACTATACTTTTTTAGAATTTGTTCGGATATTAATGCTGGAGTTGGGGCATTAAATTATTGCAAGCGTTTGCCTATGTGTTGCTGGGGCTCGCAAGGAGCAAGGAATAATAACACTGCGACCTACAAGACATGTCGAAAGAACTCTTTTTATAAATAAATAAACAAACTTTTAATCCAGATGCACTAAAGCTTTTCATCTCTTCGGCTCGGTGCCATGGACATCGTAACCCTTCGGTTCCGTGCCACGAACACCGTAAATCTGGAGAACCTGCGACTTTCTGCCAGCCCGTGGAGATTGAACCGCACTATAGGGTTTGTCACTCGTTATCCAACGCGCTAAGGGCATGCCGGCTATTTTAAAAAATATGAAACGCTTCACACATTTGCATGTCCTTGCGCAGGGACACGTCGCAGTAATCGGATGTGCTGACCTACGTGTGGACACATAACTAGCACAATGTACAATTGCTCTTAGGCTCAAATCACATACAAATCACATACAAATCACAGAGTGGTTTAACAAGTGATCGATATGGAGAGTTGGAAGAAGAAGAAGAATTGCAAGCTTTGAGGTGGGTATTGATTTGTTTAAAAAAGGTTTGGTAACCACTGCTTTAGAATAAGCAATATTTGAACTAATGGGATTAAGTGTGTTGCACTGTTAGTTTACGAAATTACGTCTTTCGGCTCAGCATATCCGATTTAGTTGTGATAGATTAAGTGCTTATTATATCCTACGATGTTAAGTAAAATCTGCCTAGCCTGCTCAAGCACTCAGGTGTAAATAATGCCTCCAGGTAGGCATTACATTTCTCTTAAAAGTTCAAACAATAACGCTCGCAGGGTCGGCTAGAACATTCGCTTCTTGAATCTTGTTTCTTTTTTAGGGAGAGAATTAAAAATTACACAAGTCAGGTGGAACTAGATCTAACAGAAGCATAAGGTGTAACGAAAGTGACATGATCTGGTTAGGTTATAGGGTCCATGGTTGAAGTTATGGCGGTATCTGCAGACATAAGCTTCTTCTTCGAACGCTCTACTTGTCAACCACTCTGTGTGATTTGTATGTGATCTCAGCCTAAGAGCGATTGTACGTTGTGCATGTTATGCGCCTACAAGTATGCCAGCACATCCGATTTCTGCGCTGCTGTTTATTTACTAGGTAACATCCATCATAGGTCGTCTCTTACGACATGCACTGTAGGTTGCAGTGGTAATATTCTTTGCTTCGTATGCGGGCCCGGCATCATACGGGCACCATGAAAAGTTATACAATTCTGGTCGAATGTTTCAGTATGGATTTCGATGTCTGCTATTAAGAAGAGAAAATGGCAGTAGATCCACTGTACACTACAATACCTGTCGTGTAGCCCCTCTGTAGACACTATCGTGTGTTAGTAGTCTAGACATTGTGTGAATTATATTGGGTCTGTTTCTGGCCCTCAGTACACTACAGTGAGAATATTGTATTACGCCTCAGTACATTGACGTGTGTATGTTGTATTGAGCCTCAGTACATTGACGTGCATATGTTGTATTGAGCCTCAGTACATTGACGTGTGTATGTTATATTGAGCCTCAGGACATTAACGTGTGTATGTTGTATTGAGCCTCAGTATATTGACGTGTGTATGTTGTATGTCTCACTGTACACTAGCTTGTGTGTACTATAAGTCTCTAGCTTGTGTGTACTAAAGTCTCTCTGTACCTAGCTTGTGTGTGCTATAAGTTCTCTCTGTACACAGCTTGTGTGCACTATAATTCTCTAGCTTGTGTGTACTATAAGTCTCTCTCTCTTACGACCAGCTTGTGTGCACTATAAGTCTCTCTGTGCACCAACTTGTGTGTACTATAAGTCCCTCTCTGTGTACACCAACTTGTGTGTACTATAAGTCTCTCTCTGTACACCAGCTTGTGTGCACTATAAGTCTCTCTCTGTACACCAGCTTGTGTGTGCTATAAGTCTCTCTCTCTCCGTACACTGCGTGTGTGTGCTATAAGTCTCTCTCTGTACACCAGCTTGTGTGTACTATAAGTCTCTCTCTCTGTACACTAGCTTGTGTGTAATATAAGTCTCTCTCTGTACACCAGCGTGTGTGTACTATAAGTCTCTTTGTAACTGACTATATTTATAGCATAATCAAACGATTCTTCATGTGGAATATCCCTTATAGAAGGTCGCGCTTATCACAACCTACAATAAAGACTCTAAATCCGTGCCCACTCCTCCTCCATTCTCGCGTTACAACTACCCTTAATGTTGATTGACTGATTCATTTCTTCTTCTTCTGCGTTCTCACTAGATTTTGATGTCGGATTCTCGAATAAAGGCAGCCGTCTGCCTCAGATTATCAGCCCCGGCCTACAGTTTGTCTTGGACGCTAGTGTAAGTGGGCCACCTCTCTCTTCTCAAGTCTGCATACTGGGGCAGTTCTGTAGGATATAATTCCTATGATTTCTGCTTCCCCGTTTGTGCCAACCTCTTCCAGCAGTAAGTTTTAGCCACACTCGTGGTGGTAGGTCTGACATTCTTACTGCTTGGTTAAATCTCGAGACAGATTGGCGACCGTAGAATCCGTTATCCCATTCCTCATTGTGAGGGTCGTTGCACCATGTTATGAGCCTTACGGCCTGGTGTATCCGTTTTCTGCAAGCATTTGTTTCGGTTAGCATTCCCTAGCGGACATGTGCATCCGATTTCAGCCTCCTTATTCGACTCTTACGACATGCGTTCTATTCTTTACACCCCAAATTTGAAAACCGGTAACCACTCGGGCGGACTGACTGATTGATTGATTGATTAATTGACTGATTGATTGATTGATTGATATGACCATCATCATTACACTTCGGCGAGTAAACATAATAAGATAAAAACATAGTTAGGTACAAAAACCTTTAATGCATTCTGCCAACGTTGTCTTGGTAGTCTCAACCTTGCTTCCATTATTATCTATTTAAATCACTGGGTCGTTTAATGTAATGAAAATATTTCAGTTTTCCAAATATGACATTGTTTATTAGCTAATATATCTACATTTTCCAACATTATTTTGCCAGGGCATTCTAGAATATTTCTGTACCACTTTGTTTCAGGAGATTCGATTTTCTTCTTTGTCTATTGTGGTCTACGATACACATCCATCTGTTACCACCATCATCATGATCATCATTATCATCATCAAATAGCTTGTACTGAGCAGAACGTTGCCACCTTAATAGGAGGTTTGGATGAAAACGGATACACATGTCTTAAACGTGTAGAAGTCTATGCGTTTAGGGGCCTAGCAAACCAATGTGCAACGTATAGACGTTCTTGGCAAAGATCAAACATATCACAAAGAGTGATTAAGATTGGTCGCAAAGAACGAAGCAAGAGAAAAGATCAATTAAATCCTGAATCCATCTTCTCTGTGGTCTTAATCTTCTCCTCTTTGCCAGGATGCCTCCTTCCATGATGGTCTTCCCCAGTCCACAGTACTTCTTTAATTGTCAAAATACTTTAATTTCTTATTTGTAGCATCGGCTAGTTTACTTGAATATTGAGTTACTTCTAGATAGATCTATCCATATGTAGTAAATGACAAATACATACCATCAGAAATGTTAGTTATGTTCTCTTCCTGCATTCAGTCATATGTTCTCTTCTTGCATTCAGTCATATGTTCTCTTCTTGCATTCAGTCATATGTTCTCTTCCTGCATTCAGTCATATGTTCTCTTCTTGCATTCAGTCATATGTTCTCTTCTTGCATTCAGTCATATGTTCTCTTCCTGCATTCAGTCATATGTTCTCTTCTTGCATTCAGCCCATATTCTCTTCTTGCATTCAGTCATTTTGTTCTTTTCTTGCATTCAGTCATATGTCTCTTCTTGCATTTGATCATGTGTTCTTCTTGCATTCAGTATTGTTCTTTCTTGCATTCAGTCATATGTTCTCTTCTTGCATTCAGTCATATGTTCTTTTCTTGCATTCAGTCATATGTTCTCTTCTTGCATTCGATCATATGTTCTCTTCTTGCATTCAGTCATATGTCTCTTGCATTAGTCATATTTCTCTTCTTGCATTCGGTCATATGTTGCTCTCTTGCATTCGGTCATATTCTCTTTTGCATTCAGATCATATTTCTCTTCCGCATTCAGTATATTTCTCTTCTTGCATTCAGTCATATGTTCTCTTCTTGCATTCAGTCATATGTTCTCTTCCTGCATTCAGTCATATGTTCTCTTCTTCATCGTCCATAGTCTCTTCTTGCATTCAGTCATATGTTCTCTTCCTGCATTCGGCCATATGTTCTCTTCTTGCATTCGGTCATATGTTCTCTTCCTACATTCAGTCATATGTTCTCTTCCTGCATTCGGTCATATGTTTGTACTACCTTCTTCTTCTTCAACGCTCCATATCGACCACTTGTTAACCACTCTTTGTGATTTGTATGTGATCTGAGTCTAAGAGCTATTGTACGTTGTGCCAGTTATGCGCCTACAAGTAGGCCAGAACATCTGATTTCTGCGCTGCTTTTTATTTACTAGGGTAGCTTCCCTAGAACCTACATCAGTTGCCTCTTACGACATGCATTGTAGGTTGCAGTGCAACTACTCTTTGTTTCCTTTGGGCCCTGCAACAGACGGGCGCATCAACCACAGTAAACGAATTGTGGATTTTCTAGACACTACTTATGGGTTCGAGAACCGCGGTAGCGTAGTTGTTAGTGAACTCGATTCTCAAGGCTGGTGGTCTGGGTTCAACTCCCGCAGTGCGCGTGGAATTTTTCCCGACCGCGACGGCTTTACTCATGTCGACCAGCCTCCGTGTACCAGACATGCTCTGGAAAGTAAAGGCGCCGGCGTGATACGAATACATCACCCATCGTGTTCTCGGCATGAAACTACAGGCTAACTGTACCCTATATCCCGAGTAGAAGGGTTCCTACTTACTTGACTAAATACGTTCAGTAGTTTGCCATAGCTTTGAAGGCGAATCTATTTACCGCTCGTAAGTCCACGAACACATTTGCTTCCAAATTTCCCGTTTTCGGAGTTTGAACCAGGTATCCTTGGGTTGTAATTGAGCTGACTACCACTAAGTCATAGATCTCACAGAGATAGTTATAGTTTGCTTCAACCTCAGCTAGTTTGATTTATAAAAGAAACATGTGTATATTGTAACAATGGAAACTATTTCTTGTTCTTCAAACGTTCCATATCGATCACCTGTTGTTAAACACTCTGTGTGATTTGTAGGGATCTGAGCCTAAACAATTGTACGTTGTGCTAGTTTTGCGTCTACAAGTAAGCCAGCACATCCGATTTCTGTGACGCTTTTATTTACTAGGGTAGCTTTCCTAGGCTCAGTGGCGGCTCGTGATCATTTTTGTTGGTGGGGCCAGACATTTTTTCCGGATAAGTCATGGTTTTTGGTTGCTATATTTTAATTTAAAAAATAATGAATACACGTTATACATTATATTTGGTGGGGCCCCCGCCCCACTGGCCCTTAATGACGAGCCGCCACTGCCTAGGCTCCTAACTCAGTCGCCTCTTACGACATACATTGGAGGAATAATAACACGCAGTTTTACTATTATTCCCCCTCCCTCCCACTCCTTGGCGAGTCCCGGCAACATACGGGGGTCTGATTGATCAAGAATAAAGATAGTTATAGTTTGCTGAAACCTCAGCTAAGTCTAGCTTATAATAGAAAAAACATGTGCGACTGCGGTAAGAATGGAAACAAATAAGATAGATAAGGAAATAGAAATCATAGATAGTTTCAGTCAAGCAAAGTGATAATAGAAATCATAGATAGTTTCAGTCAAGCAAGGTAACAATAGAAATCATAGATAGTTTCAGTCAAGCAAGGTAACAATAGAAATTATAGATAGTTTCAGTCAAGCAAAGTGATAATAGAAATCATAGATAGTTTCAGTCAAGCAAAGTGATAATAGAAATCATAGATAGTTTCAGTCAAGCAAAGTGATAATATAAATCATAGATAGTTTCAGTCAAGCAAAGTGACAATAGAAATCATAGATAGTTTCAGTCAAGCAAGGTAACAATAGAAATCATAGATAGTTTCAGTCAAGCAAGGTAACAATAGAAATCATAGATAGTTTCAGTCAAGCAAGGTGATAATAGAAATCATAGATAGTTTCAGTCAAGCAAGGTAACAATAGAAATCATAGATAGTTTCAGTCAAGCAAAGTGATAATAGAAATTATAGATAGTTTCAGTCAAGCAAAGTGATAATAGAAATTATAGATAGTTTCAGTCAAGCAAAGTGACAATATAAATCATAGATAGTTTCAGTCAAGCAAAGTGACAATAGAAATCATAGTGAAACACGTACAAACAAAGTACTATAGTTTTACAAAAACAGAAACAGTGACGATAAACAGCAACGTTTCGACCAACAAGGCCTTTATCAAGCAAACGAACAAACAGGAGTGACAAATTAAAATGAAACACAAATGGACGACCAAATACAAACGTATCTAAGGAAAAGCTGGAATAAAAACGAATAACGAAATAAATGTAACACAAAAAACACATAAAAACTAGAAAAAGAACGGAAAAGAAACAATGAAACATCTAGTAAATATATAACTTGAATACATGCAACAGATACCCATATAGGTACAAAGCATAAGAAGAAAGTACTAAGAAGCATAAGAATGTAATACGTTGAGCCCGCGTGGTCTCAAGGTACCATACAAAGAAATCAACCGATTCTCCAGAGCAAATCGACTACGATCATCAGAGGAACATGATCGGATGGCTGTGACCTGGACATCGCAAGCTCCTGAATGGCCAGTATCATTGAAATGGGTAGCTACAGGGTCACAGAGCATTGGCGTATATCGCGCAAGTGTTGGGCGAATCGGTCACTGGTCTCCTGCCGGTTTCCCCAATATGGGCCTTGTTGCACCGCTTGCAGATAATGGCATAGATAATATTAGGGACTCGCATGTGAAACTGTCTTCAACAACGAACGTGGCTTTTGGAAAGACACCGTGCGGGTCTGTATGACATAAGCACAAGTGTTGCAGCGCGACAGGCCACTGGATGGTGCCAAAATGACTCTGGATATGAGGCTTGAGGCGACTGTGAACCAACATATCCTTAAGGCTTCTGTCCCGTCTGTACGCCACCAAAGGATAGTGTTGGAAGATTGAACGTGTCTCAGGATCAGACTGAAGAATGGAGAGATGACGGAATAAGACTTTCTTCACAAGGGAACTATGAGGGTGGAAAGTTAAGACAAGTTTCACCCCGTCAGAATTGGAAGTTCTATGCTGGTTATAGAGAGCCTCCTGGCGAGAAATTTGTTGAACGCGCCGCATAGCGAAGCAAGCACCTTATCCGGGTATAAGCGCTTCGAAGAAATCCAGCATCTCGTGAGCTCTATCGAGAAAATCGTCGTCCTCGCTACAGAGGCGACGAAGGCGCAGAGTTGAGAGAATGGTAAGAATCACGACAAGCCTGGGAATGGGAAGAGGTATAAAGAGAAAACTATGTGCATCAGTAGGCTTGTAGTAAACTGATGTAGTGATGGTGGATAGGCTGATAGTGATAGTGATGTCAAGAAAGTTGACACAAGAGGTAGAGATGTGTGATGTAAACCGAATAGCCGGATTGAAGACATTAATGAAATTAATGAGCGTGACAAATCGGCTTCAGGCATATCGGTAATGCCAATACAATCATCAATGTATCTATGATACACAGACGGAAGAGGGCCATCATAGGAATTCCATACTAGGTGCTCAAGATGACCCATGAATAGACAAGCATAACTGGGTCCCATTTTAGTACCCATGGCGACCCCACTGATCTGCTCAAAGAACTGGTCATTGAACTGAAAGGAGTTGAGAGTTAGTACTAGTTCTGCAAGACGAAAGAGAGCCGAGGTGGAGACAAGTGGGTTAGTTCTCCTGTCGAGAAAGAACTGGAGAGCTTGAAGTCCGTTGGAATGAGGTATGGAGGTGTACAATGAGCACACATCAAGGACACCTCCGTCGACGTGATGACATTGTTATCAAACCCGCCGATAAAGGCGGTGCAATAGTGGTATGGAGCAAAGAACTATACCTTCAGGAAGGCCGCAACTAATTACTTGACACCCAATTCTATAAAACTAGTTCTTCTGATGTCACACTATCTAACAATAGTAAAGTCCGTACAGTAATTAAGAACTTAATTACCTCTAACGACCTTCCTACCGGCGCATCATCACTTTGTGTCATCGATAGCTGTTTAGGAAAACCCGCCTTTATATGCTCCCCAAAATTCATAAACTGAACAATCCAGGTAGGCCCATCGTTTCTGCTTGCTCTTGTCCTGGAACATATCTCGAATTTCTTGATAGTATCTTCAATCCTATAGTCACCACACTACCTTCATTCTTGAAGATACGAACCACACCTTGTCTGTTTTTCGTCTATTGAGTTGTTGCCTGGCAGGACTTACCGTCTCTTCCTCCTTGATGTGTGCTCATTGTACACCTCCATACCTCATTCAGACGGACTTCAAGCTCTTCAGTTCTTTCTCGACAGGAGAACTAACCCACTTGTCTCCACCTCGACTCTCCTTCGTCTTGCAGAACTAGTACTAACTCTCAACTCCTTTCAGTTCAATGACCAGTTCTTTGAGCAGATCAGTGGAGTCGCCATGGGTACTAAATGGGACCCAGTTATGCTTGTCTATTCATGGGTCATCTTGAGCACCTAGTATGGAATTCCTGATGGCCTCTTCCGTCTGTGTATCATAGATACATTGATGATTGTATTGGCATTACCGATATGCCTGAAGCCGATTTGTCACGCTTCATTAATTTCTTAATTCTTCAATCCAGCTATTCGGTTTCATCACACATCTCTACCTCTTGTGTCAACTTTCTTGCATCACTATCACTATCAGCCTATCCACCATCACTACATCAGTTTACTACAAGCCTACTGATGCACATAGTTTTCTTCTTTATACCTCTTCCCATTCCAGGCTTGTCGTGATTCTTTACCATTCTCTCAACTCTTGCGCCTTCGTCCTCTGTAGCGAGGACGACGATTTTCTCGATAAGAGCTCACGAGATGCTGGATTTCTTTCGTAAGCGCTTATACCCGGATAAGGTGCTGCTTCTGCTATGCGGCGCGTTCAACAAATTTCTCAGGGCTCTCTCTAACCATCATAGAACTTCCATTCTGACGGGTGAAACTTGTCTTAACTTTCCACCCTCATGTTCCCTTGTGAAGAAAGTCTTATTCCGTCATCTCTCCATTCTTCAGTCTGATCCTGAGACACGTTCAATCTTCCAACACTATCCTTTGGTGGCGTACAGACGGGACAGAAGCCTTAAGGATATGTTGGTTCACAGTCGCCTCAAGCCTAATATCCAGAGTCATTTTGGCACCATCCAGTATGGCCGTCGACGCTCAACACTTGTGCTATGTCGCTCAGACCCGCACGGTGTCTTTCCAAAAGCCACGTTCGTTGTTGAAGACAGTTTCACATGCGAGTCCCGTAATATTATCTATGCCATTATCTGCAAGCGGTGCAACAAGGCCTATATTGGGGAAACCGGCAAGAGACTCAGTGACCGATTCGCCCAACACTTGCGCGATATACGCCAATGCTCTGTGACCCTGTAGCTACCCATTTCAATGATACTGGCCATTCAGGAGCTTGCGATGTCAGGTCACAGCCATCCGATCATGTTCCTCTGATGATCGTAGTCGATTTGCTCTGGAGAATCGGTTGATTTCTTTGTATGGTACCTTGCGACCGCGGGCTCAACGTATTCTTATGCTTCTTAGTACTTTCTCTTCTTATGCTTTGTACTCTATATGGGTATCTGTTGCATGTATTCAAGTTATATATTTACTAGATGTTTCATTGTTTCTTTTCCGTTCTATTTCTAGTTTTTATGTGTGCTTTTTATGTTACATTTATTTCGTTATTCGTTTTTATTCAGCTTTTCCTTAGATACGTTTGTATTTGGTCGTCCATTTGTGTTTCATTTAATTTGTCACTCCTGTTTTTCGTTTGTTGATAAAGCCTTGTTGGTCGAAACGTTGCTGTTTATCGTCACTGTTTCTGTTTTTGTAAAACTATAGTACTTTGTTTGTACGTGTTTCACTATTTACCAAGTTTTACGCAGTCTTCCCTATTTCAATAGAAATCATAGATAGTTTCAGTCAAGCAAAGTGACAATAGAAATCATAGATAGTTTCAGTCAAGCAAAGTGATAATAGAAATCATAGATAGTTTCAGTCAAGCAAAGTGATAAAAGTAATCAACCAACATTATACATCGTTCTTTCTTCCGATCCAGAAGCACTGAGCTTTAGCTCTTCGGCTCGGTGCTATGGACATCGCAACCCTTCGGTTCGGTGCCACGAGCACCGTGAATCTGGAGAACCTGTGGCTTTTCTGCCACCCGCAGGATGAACCCGCACTCACAGATGGCTAGTCACCCGTAGTCCAACGCGCTACAAACACGCTGGACAGACGGGCGTATACATTGTTCAAAAAACTATCATCAGTGTGTAGATAAAGAAACACACTAACAAACTAACAATCCTGAAAACTAATTAAAGGGTCTTAATGCCGAAGGATTGACCTCATTGCACCGTGCTTTTACACCATAGTGCTCAGTCCCTCTTCGCAGAAATGGCACGCCACCTGCCGAGAGTATTGCACAAACCACGAACTCCGTAGTTCGGAAACGGTCCAAGGATCTCTGAAAAAATGCACTCGGGAATAGAACGGCGCGGTCCGGATTCGAACCCACCAACTTCCACTCGTAAAGCAAGGGCGTAACCACACAGCCACAGAGACTGATAACTGTTTGACACATCACCTCAAGTCTCAAATCGTCATGTCATCTGTTGAGAAGATACGCCAGTTATCTTTAATCTGTTCATATTACTTTGACATGCCCTTAAGCCTCGTTCGTCGTGTGTGTAGTAGATCCATTTCCAAATGACGGAAAGTTATCAGGAAGAGTTGAGTACGCCCACAGCTAGCTCTCTATCAGTCAATAGTTCTTCATCGATTGACCAGCGAATCGAGCAGATAGCTCATTTGTAGAACCTTAACTGCTACAAGGTAATGGAAAACATGAAAAGAAATGTTTTACCTTCGTTAAGTGAATAATCTTAACTTATGTTTATTATTTAATCAGCACGTAAGGAACGTTACAGATTTGTATCTCTTTTTTTTACTGTTTAAATTTCAAATGTTTAATTTTAAAATTTCAAGTACCCCACGGCAAGACAGCCGCTGTAGCATAGTTGTTAGTCAACTTGCTTCTTAGGCTAGTGGTTGGGGTTCGTAGCATAGTTGTTAGTCAACTTGCTTCTTAGACTAGTGGTTCGGGCTCGCAGCATAGTTGTTAGTCAACTTGCTTCTTAGATTAGTGGTTTGGGTTCAATTCCACAGTTTTGGAATTTTGGGTGTGGAATTTTTTCCGAGCGTAACAGCTCTCATGTCGACCCAGGCTTAATTGGATGCCAGGAAAAGTCCTGAGAAGTAAAGGCGGTGGTCGGCAGGATGTTTGACTTCATCATCCATCGTGCGCCGACGGTCAATGAAAAATATGGGTCTAACGCCGTACTGCCCTATATATACCACGTTCTAACAAAGGGTCCCTTACTTTCTTACTTTAAAAAAAAAACCCACTGCATGTAGGACAGGCATGTCCAAATTTTAGCCAAAAGTGTATTTTCTTCTTAAATTTTCCATATCGACACGTGTTAACCACTCTGTGATTTGTATGTGATCTGATCCTAAACTTGCGTTGTACCAGTTATGCGCCCACAAGTAGGTCAGCCATCCGATTTCTGCGCCGTTTTTATTTACTAGGGTAGCATCCTGGCTACACCAGTCGCTTCTTACGACATGCATTGCAGGTTGCAGTGGTACTATTCTTTGCTTCTCTTGCGGGCCCAGGCCACAGGCAGACCACAGTGTAGAATATTATCCAACAGGGCACAATTTCTACAGATAGATTTTTTTTTTTTTTTTTCGATCGGCATTTGGGGTTTTTCATCTTGGCTCGGTGCCATGGACATCGCCCTTCGGCCCGGTGCCACGCACCGTGAATCTAAATCTGTGGTTTTTTCTGCCCCCCACGGTTGCCCTACACGGGGGGTGTCCCCCCACAGTCCAACGCCTACGAACACGCGGCCCCGGGCCTACAGGCGTAGATGTCAAAAAAAAACTTCATTTTTAAATGTCCACATCTGGAGTCATACTTTTATGGTATCAGATATGATATTGATTTAGGTGACACCGAGTTCCTAGTCCTATCGGAGACGGACGATACAACCTAGGTGCCGTGTTCAAGTTGAGCAGGTAAATAAGCTTTTGCCCAATCTGTTTATCTTGTGTTGTAAAGTCGTGGTTCTAAACCTGACAGCGTCGTTCGGTTCACGGATCTCCCGTGTGTTGCCGTGGCTCGCAAGGGAGCAAAGATATTAACACTGCGACCTAGAAGGCAGATTGTAAAGATGGATACGGTAGGGACCTTGGAAGCTACCTAGTAAATAAAAAGGATAGCAGAAATCGGATGTGCTGACCTACTTGTAGGCGCATAACTGGCACAACCTACAATCGCTTTTAGGTTCGAATCTCATAGATATCACGAAGAGTGGTTAACAAGTGGTCGATAAAGAAGAAGAAAAACGGAGGTTGACGAATACATTTTTTGTCGGAGATCTCTAAAATTGTTTCTTGATCTGCAGAGTTTATTCTTCTTGAAATACTCCGCTAGGTGGCGTGCTATTATTGCTGAAACGTACTGAGCCATTCGAGGAAACCCAGTGCAATAAAGTCAGTCCTTCATCTTGAAAAATGTTTGGTTCGGTTCTAACTACGCTTGTAATCAGTTTCTCAACCGAACATTACATGACATCTTGCGGCATTGATTATTTCACAATTTCAAATTCTAAGCCGTGAGGTATTTTGAAGAATAACAACGGTTGGAGATGAATTAATTCGGTAAGTAAGAAAGAGAGATAGATAGAGATATATGAAGAGAAAGAAATAGAGAGAGAGAGAGAGAGAGAGAGAGAGAGACAGATTAAAGTAGTTAGCAGTTAAGTGTCCCTTCCAAATGTAAACTCAGGATACATGGTGTCATATCATAAACTCAGGATACATGGTGTCCAGAGCCGGATTAGCATAGTAGCAGAAGTAGCAAATGCTACGGGCCCGCGCTTTGGGGGCCCTGCGCCTCTGGAGCTAAGTTGTCACTAGTCATAAACAAGGAACCAAGTTTGGGAGGTGGGTAATAATTCCCCCTTTCATTTTTTTTTATTGAGGTTAGGGCCAAGGTCATGTTTACTCAATTTCGGACTTAATTGGGCGGTCACACTGAGCTCATTAACAACGTAAGTTTTTACTTTTTGTATAGGAGTGTCTCTTGTGTGACACGCTTCTAATAAACGAAAACTTGAAAGCTTGAACAAAAGAACAATTAAATTTGACTCATAACCCAGTTCAAGTCTCTGTTCGTTCAGTAGTTTTTGCGCGCGAAACTTAGTTTAAAATAAATGCAAGTGGGCGTATGAAATATTGTTCTAAGACATGAGCAGATCTGGGCACTCCTAAATAAATTTCATGTCATTCACGTTTTTTGTGAGAAACTGTTTTGCACTCGACTAGATGTCCCAGAAAATAATGCGAAGGAGGGCCAAATGATTAAACAGAAAACTTGGACACACTTGAAGGAGCCGCAACAAGAAGCCGCAACACAGAGCTGCATAATTTTACAGAGAAGCACACAAACGGACACAGAGAGTAATTTTTATTTGTTCTGCTAACTTTGAATGTATTTAAATCCTCCCATCTTGTTATTTTATTATTATTTTATTTTACATAGCTAATTTTATGTTTCAGTGAGAAATTAATTTTTAAAATAGTTTCTATCATTTTCGTTTTCAATGAATTCAAATGTTTTAAATCAGAGTTATAGTCATGTTGAGTGGTTAAATTTTTTCGATTTTGTTGAAAGTCTCTATACATTCTTTTTCGCTTCTACCTATCGATGGGGCATTCTTACAAAAGCACTGGAAGATACAGGTTCAAAACTCCCGACTTTGAAGAGACTGTCGGACACCAGGTGGTCTTCCCGAGCTGATGCGACAAAAGCACTTTTATGTGGTTTTACCATTATCAAACAAGTTTTGGATGACATCTCAAATAACATGGATCAAAGGTAGAGTGTCGTAATCAAGCGTATGGGCTAGTTTTGGAGATGAGTAAGTTGGAAACGGGAATAGTTAGCATTTTATGGAACGGAATTCTAGAACGCTTGCAAGCGTCTAGCGCTTCATTACAGTCACCTGATCAAGACATTAACACGGGATATGCTCTTTATGAATCGTTACACGGGTACGTTCAAGCAATGCGGCCTACATTTTCAGATATTGAGGCCAAAGCCAAAATCCTGACTCACTGTCAAGAATATCAGCAACAAACTTCACGACGACGCAAGCGAAATACTAAGTACGACGATTTTAGTGGCTCTACTACGCTCGATGAAGTTGTAGAAAATCAAACACCCAAACAAAAATTTGAAAGTCAGGTGTTTATTGTCATAATTGATAATGTACTCTTTGCCTTAGCTAAACGCATGGAAGCGTACCATAGAGTGACTGATGTATTTGGAACATTTCGGCAGTTAAAATCTCTTACAGCAGAAGAGATCTTGAAAAGAACTCCAAATATTGTCAGCTCTTACCAAGAGGATTTGGAAGAAGCCTAGGCGACGAACTGTGCAGTTCGCTGAACTCTTAAAACTAATGTAGCTGCTGCTATTAGCAACGAAAAGAATGAGGCCCTTGAACTGCAATTTTATAAACTTATAATGGAAAATTCATTAGAGTCGTGTTTCCCAAATGTAGAAATAGTCTTACGAATTTACTTGTCTTTAATGATTACTAACTGCAGCGGAGAACGTTCTTTTCAACATTAAAGCGTATAAAAGTGAGTTAAGAAACATGATGGGACAAGATCGTCTAAATAACCTCACCTTAATGAACATTGAATGTAATTTACTTAGAGAAATTGATTTGTCTAGTATTATCTCTAAATTTGCTCACATTAAATCGAGACAAGTTTGTTTGTAAAATTTATGTTTTATTATTTATTATCATACAAAACTTAGGGCCCGCGCTAAAATTTGCTACGGGCCCCGCGCTGGTCTAATCCGGCTCTGATGGTGTCATATCATAAACTCAGGATACATGGTGTCATATCACTTTCAGTTTGGAATATCTTCATTGCACTCCGGTCATGTTCATAGGTGATCCGATCTTCTTCGCAATATCTCCAATAGCGTCCAGCGACTGACCGTGCCAGTTCGATTTTGATTGATGAGCCGAGCCTACTTACGTACCTGTTATGCTGTTCTTTTCTTCTACTCCAATCTTCAAACCCAGCTCCTGCAATGTAGTAGTTGACGTGGATTGGTTCCTCTCTCTCTCTCTCTCTCTCTCTGCGATCAGTTCGTTTTGGCCATTTTGATCATTCTTATTGTGATATATAAACGCCTTTGCCAAGAACGGGTTTTACGTCACATCTTCAGTACCATTTGGAGCTCCGGTGCTTGTCCTTCGGCGACGTGTCCGATTTCAACCAGCATTTACTGGGTTCGCTCTCCATCTGCCTTTGGCTGTCCCAGCCAAACCTGCAAGGCAGCAGGTTGTGGATTGTTATAAATGAAAATCTTCTGTTTGGCCAAACTCTATGAGGGCGTTCAGAAATAGTGATGTCATTTAACAATATGTAAGTTTATGTGAATGATGTCCCTTCAATTGTGAATTCACGTATGATCTTCTTCTTCTTCAAAAGCACTATATCGACCACTCGTTAAACCCTTCTTTGTGATTTGTATGTGATCCGAGCCTAAGAGCGATTGTACGTTGTACTAGTTATGCGCCTACACGTATTCATACCATAAGGCATATTGAGGAATATGGTATTAGATCCATATGCCCACTGCAGCACATCCGATTTCTGCGACGCTTTTTATTTACTAAGGTAGCTTCCTAGGCCCCTACCTCAGTCGGTTCTTACGACATGCCTTGTAGGTCGCAGTGTTACTATTATTTGCTCCCCTTGCAAGCCCCGAGAACACACGGGCGAGCAGTTCAGTGAATCGGTTGATTACTTACTTACTATTGAAGTAGTGACGCTCGAGTGGTTTCCGGGGCCCAAATTTTGGGTGTAAAGAATAGAACCACTGTTACCTCCCACGCATGTCGTAAGAGGCGACTAAGGAGGATTGGCTGAAATCAGATGCACCTGTCCTAAACATGTATAATTATATGCGTTTAGGGGCCTACCAAACCAATGTGCAACGTATACACGTTCTTGGCAAGATCAAATATATCACAAAGAGTGATTAAAATTGGTCGTAAAGAACGAATGCAAAGACGAAGAAGTGAGATAAACATTATAGACAGTTCTATTGTGTCAAATAGAAATTGTAGAGAAATGTCATTGCAGTATTGATATTTCTAGCTTCACTGTGCGTATTATTATTGTGATTATTATTTGTTGTTATGTGACGACATGCTTACATATTGATATAAATCCAGTTTTGTACATTGTGTTTGTTTGAATATTGTTTGCTTGGGGGTACTAGTTTTGTTCTTATTTATATATAAATCTTCTTTTTTAGACAAAGTAACAACAGAATTGAGGAATAATTTATTTAACAAGTTAAAGATAGGAAGTTAAGATGAATATGATTGTTGTTAAAATTATATCAAAATTTCTGATTTAAACGTCGTAGAGAGGTGTTGCCGATTGCTTCTTTCTCGAAAGCTCCATATCCACCACTTGCTAAACCACTCTTTGTGATATGTATCTGATTTGAGTCTACTATGAGACGCCCGAGTGGCTACCGGGCCCATTTTTGGGGTGTAAAGAATAGAACCACTGTTACCTGCCATGTATATCGTAAGAGGCGACTAAGTAGGTTTGGATGAAGTCGGATGCACGTGTCCTAAACGTGTAGAAGTCTATGCGTTTAGGACCTACCAAACCAATATGCGACGTATACACGTTCTTGTCAAAGATCAAACATATCACAAAGAATGATTAAAATTGGTGGTCAAGAACGAACGTAAAGAAGAAGAAAAAGAAGTCTACGAGAGATTGTTTGTTGTGCCAGTTATGGGCCCATAAGTAGGCCAGGACATCCGATTTCTGCTATGCTTTTTATTTACTAGTGTAGCTTCCCTAGGTTCTACATCAGTCGCCTCTTACGACATGCACTGTAGGTCGCAGTGGTACTATTCTTTACTATTCTTCGCCCCGGCATTACACGGGCGTATTAGATATCGAAATAGCTGTAAAGTGTATTGTGCATTTCAAGGCGTATTGGCTCATAAATAACATCTCACAGAAGATGAAATATATTTGACACGTTAAACGTCATTATGGTATGGAGAGAACAGTAATGGAAGGCATTGTTCCTGGAGTACGAGGCAGGGGACGACCAAAACAAAAGTGGCAGCAGGAAATAAACCTGAAATATTACGCTTGAAGAGGTAGGAGAACTTGCTAGAGACAGAGTTTTTCAGGCGGTCTGTGATTAAAACGACGTTCTACAGGCGGACTGTGATTAAAACGACGTTCTTCAGGCGGACTGTGATTAAAACGACGTTCTACAGGTGGACTGTGATTAAAACGACGTTCTGCAAGGGACATGCTACTATTTGTATTGTGATGAGAACGACGTTCTACAAGGGACATACTACTACTACTTGTATTGTGATGAGAACGACGTTCTACAAGGGACATACTACTACTACTTGTATTGTGATGAGAGCTACATTCTGCAAGGGACATACTACTACTACTTGTATTGTGATGAGAGCTACATTCTGCAAGGTACATACTACTACTACTTGTATTGTGATTAAAACGACGTTCCGGCAAGGGACATGCTACTATTTGTATTGTGATGAGAGCTACATTCTGCAAGGGACATACTACTACTACTACTTGTATTGTGATGAGAGCTACGTTTGTGCAAGGGACATACTACTACTACTACTTGTATTGTGATGAGAGCTACGTTTGTGCAAGGACATCTACTACTACTTGTATTGTGATGAGAGCTACGTTCTACAAGGGACATACTACTACTACTACTTGTATTGTGATGAGAGCGACGTTCTGCAAGGGACATGCTACTACTACTACTTGTATTGTGATGAGAGCTACGTTTGTGCAAGGAACATACTACTACTACTTGTATTGTGATGAGAGCTACGTTCTACAAGGGACATGCTACTACTACTACTTGTATTGTGATGAGAGCTACATTCTGCAAGGGACATACTACTACTACTACTTGTATTGTGATGAGAGCGACGTTCTGCAAGGGACATGCTACTACTACTTGTATTGTGATGAGAGCTACGTTCTGCAAGGGACATACTACTACTACTACTTGTATTGTGATGAGAGCTACGTTTGTGTAAGGGACATACTACTACTACTACTTGTATTGTGATGAGAGCTACATTCTGCAAGGGACATACTACTACTACTACTTGTATTGTGATGAGAGCTACGTTCTACAAGGGACATACTACTACTACTACTACTTGTATTGTGATGAGAGCTACGTTCTACAAGGGACATGCTACTACTACTTGTATTGTGATGAGAGCTACGTTCTACAAGAGACATGCTACTAGTACTTGTATTGTGATGAGAGCTACGTTCTGCAAGGGACATACTACTACTACTTGTATTGTGATGAGAGCTACGTTTGTGCAAGGGACATACTACTACTACTACTTGTATTGTGATGAGAGCTACGTTCTGCAAAGTTCTTGTCTCTGTTGGCCAGTATTCTTTCTACAGCTGATTCATCAGGTGACAATCTTGAAGGCTGTCTTTTCTGTCTCTCCACATGCACATGTGGGTGATGGAACTAGTTTTAGTCTGTGTTGATGTCTGTTCAGTCTATTGTGTCCAGTTCTGAGTCGAAACAATATCAAATGTCTTGCTCTATCTAGATATCGGTAATTATCTTTTTGTTCGTCTTATTTTCTAATGGCTTTGATGAGTGTTTTCTTTTCCTGGAAAGTGATTATCTGTTTCCTTTGTTCCTGTGTTGCTCTCTCCTTTGCTGATTTGTCTGCTTTCTCGTTTCCTGGTATGCCACAGCAAGTGTCAATAATTACAATTCTTTTTTCACAGAACTACAGTGTATATAAGCCTGCATCTTCCAACCAGGGTGGATGAGAAACGATGGAATAATCAACAGACACTTCTACGTAAGTTAATTGAAAGAAAGGTCACATGATTGTATTTCACTGAAAACAATGTCACATGATATTTGTGATTGTCAATAACACTACATGACCTGGTTTACTTGAAAACATGAAAGGATGTCAAGAAAGTACATCTGAGCTTCCCTCTAGAAGCATGAGATGGGTGTGCCTTAATTTAAGATATGAATAAGGGCAACTTGAACGCTTGTTTAGTTTGCTGAAGTACTTATACCAGATTTATGATACATCTACCGTCTTAAGTTTGTGTTTGAGACCTGACTGTAGTAACTCAATAAAACTGTACATAAACAAAGAAAGTCTCAAGATCACATGTGTAGGTCAGCCATTTTTGTTTATTTACTCATCCGTGTGTTGTCAGGGCTTACAAGAAGAGCAAAGAATAGTACCACTGCGACCTACAAGACATGTAGTAAGAGATGATTGGGGTAGGGGTCTAGAGAAGCTACCTTAGTAAATAAAAAGCGTCGTAGAAATCGGATGTGTTGGCCTACTTGTAGGCGCGCAACTGGCACAACAAACAATCGTTCTTAGGTTCAGATCACATTTTTTTACCGATCCAGAAGCACTTGGTCAGCCTTCGTCTCCCGCTCTACCTTCGGCTTCGGTGCCATCGAACATCGTAACATCTGTAACCTGTGGTTCGTGCCACGACCCGAAATTTGAACCTTGCCTTTACAGCGGAGCTTGAATCACGCCCGTAGTCAAACGCGCTACGAATACGCTGGGCAGGCGGGCGTTCAGATCACATACAGATCACATATAGTGTTTTAACAAGTTGTTGATATGGAGCGGTCGAAGAAGAAGAAGCTAATTTACTCATTAGTCGTTTGACATCTGTTCATCTATCCAATCTATTATATTGTATTGTTTTGTATGTCTAAAGCCGAAGGATTGAATTCGTTGCGTCGGGTTTGGCCCTATATGGGTCGGTCCCTCTCCGCAGAAATGGTACGCCACCTGTTCCTGTTAAGAGTATTACACAAGGTATGAACTCCGTAGCTCCTGCACTAATCCTATGGGTCTCTGGAAAAAACACACAAAAACTTTTCAACAGAATGTTGAGGTACGGATTGGAACGTAGGAACTTGGGAACTCAAGACAAAAGCTTAACCACTTAACCACAGATATCTCATCATATGTGTATGTGTATGTTTAGTTAATGCATCCATTGACTGCATATATTCACGTTAATATCACCTCGTTCTAATCAAACTGTGACTATATCTCTCATTTTTGTCTCTGACTTCCACGTACACGAGAGATGTATATGCGTAGTGGTTATTACACTTAATTCATAGGCGTTTTCTTCTTCTCTTCACCATCTACTTCTTTATAGAAGTGTGGGGAGACGTAGTGATCTTGTGTGTGCTTGTTTTAAGGCACTTTGTAAGCTGATATTCATTTTCGTACGGCTGTTCTTGATGCCATTGCTCCATCTTTTGCGTGGTCTCCTCTTGCTTTGTACTCATTATACTTTTTCTGTGTGGCTCTCTGTGGTAGGTGCGTGGTCACAGGATCAAAATCCACATTGGGAGAGGAATTTGTTTCGATTGTAACGTCTCTCAGGGTGATCATACAGCCTCGAGTACCAGAAATAAAACGCTGTACGGTAAAAGAAGTCAGAATTATGTTGATCATATAAATGCGTGGCGTAGCGGTTAGGTGTTCGCCTCTCGTGCCATAGGTAACCGGTTCGCTTCCTCGTGAGTCATCGTATATTTGTATAAGTATAGGTGAGATCTAGTTCCTAGTCCTATCGGAGACGGACGATAAAACGTAGGTCACTTGTTCAATTTGAGCACGTAAAAGAACCCTTGGCAGTTCAAAAATCGAGAAGAGAATGCTGGAAAGAGGCTGCCTGGACAAAATCCATTAGAAAATATTACAAATAAAATTCCTATAAAATATCTTCACCACTTCCAAATTACATTGGGGACCATCGCCGGTGCTACGGAGTTTGTGCCCTGCAGCTGAGATTTTCCTATGTAAGAAAGAGATGGAAACACACACGGTTACTCATTGAAGTACAATGATGATGGTTCTATCAATGAATCAATCAATGATAATGTCAAAGAAGACACAAGCCTAAGTCTCTATTCCCCCACGGACTCCATAACTCACACAACAGTCGTAGGGATTTCCGAACAAAAAATGCAGTTGTGAACCGAACAAGGCGGTCCAGGTTCGAACCCTTGAAAATCAGAATTCAAAATAGAGGTCTTGATCTTTACGCCACCCATAGACCCTTACCTCTTTCTTCTTATTCTTTTTTCTAATCCTGTTTTGTCTCGTCAATGTCAGGATAAGAAGAGAATTATAGAATGGGCTTTTGTGGGCACTTGCTAATTAGCGTTTTTCGATGCATCTGTTGTTTCTGAGGTCCACCATTAGCGTGGACGGCCTTTTGCTTTGTAGCAACTGTATCGAAGTAACATTGCTCTTTGAGTCTGTTGGTAATCTGCTTATGTGGCCGAACCGTTTACTATGTTGTTTCTGTGATGAAGTTTAGTCTTGGTCGTGTACGCACTTTTTTCTACGTCGTTTTTTTCTAAACCGGCCTCTTCTGGATACTCCCAGTATTCTGCGTAAACACTTCACCTTCCCGCCTGCCCAGCCTGTTCGTAGCGCGTTGGACGACGGGTGACAAACTCCCTGTGAGTGCGGGTTCTTCTTCTTTGCGTTCGTTCTTTACGACCAATTTTAATCACTTTTTGTGATATGTTTGATTTTTGCCAAGAACGTGTATACACATTGGTTACACATACGCATTGCACATTGGTTTGGTAGGCCCCTAAACGCATAGACTTCTACACGTTTAGGACACATGCATCCGATTTCAGCCAAACCTCCTTAGTCGCCTCTTACGACATGCGTGGCAGGTAACAGTGGTTCTATTCTTTACACCCCAAATTTGGGCCCCGGTAACCACTCTGGTGGGTGCGGGTTCAATTCTGCGGGCTGGCAGAAAAGCCACAGGTTCTCCAGATTCACAGTGTTCGTGGCACCGAACTGAAGGGTTGCGATGTCCATGGCACCGAGCCGAAGAGCTGAAAGCTCAAGTGCTTCTGGATCAGGAAAAAAAAACACACACACTTCACTTCTGTCGCAACTAGTCTTCAATCGTTTGATGTCAGCGTCCATGTTTAACACTGATAGCATAATTAGTCTTTCCTCTTGGGCCTGTGGGCGGCGCATAGGGCAGAGGTCATAGCTCTCCATGTATCGCGGTTCGTTGCTATTTGCTTTAAGTCTTTAATGTTTACTAGGCCCATCGTTGAGCCTTCTCTGGTGATGGTTCTACGCAGAGTCTCTCTTGGTCTTCCTCGTTTTCTTTTTCCCTCTGGTGTCCATATGAGGGATTGGTAAGGAGTCTTCTCTCATCCATTCTAAGTGTGTGGCCGATGTAGTTCCAGCGCGCTTTCTTATAAAATTTGATACATTTTCTTGCTTGGTCTCTTGTCTTATTTGTGTATTGGGTCTGAAATCTGACCATTTGAGGTTCAGTATTCTTCTAAGACATTTATTCTCAAAGTTAGATAGCATAATGTTGGGTGAAAAATTGTGTTGAATAATATCCTTGTAGTGTTCTTGGTGACATGTTTAAATTTCAAAATTGGTGCCATTTGTCCTATGATTTGATTTGTTTTATTGGATCAATGTTGGATTTCGTTAAATTATTCTTCCATTGCTGGTAAAAAAAAATGCTAAAATAGAATAGTGTCAATATATTCAATATAGACAATTTTAAAATGTGGACTTTCATACATACCTCAATGCAGTGGCGGCTCGTCATTAAGGGCCAGAGGGCCGGGCCCCACCAAAAATAATGTGTAACGTGTATTTATTATTTAATGGATTAAAATATAACCTAACCCAAAGCCCTGATTTTCCCGAAAATGTGTGTCTGGCCTCACCAACAAAAACGATCACGAGCCGCCACTGCCTCAATGATTAATACATGGTTCATATATATATGGGTTTGTGTGTATATATAATCGACTTTCATGCGGGTTTCACTAATGTGTGATGTATTTATAAGTATGTGGGAGTGTTGTCCCTTTCATGGCGATCTCGCTGATACGTTAACTATTTAGCAATATCTAAACTTGTGTGAGTTGTGTCCCTTGAATAATTACATCACTGATAAATTATTTTGGTTCAATGTCTCATTGTCTTTTTGAAACCTAAGATATGAAGTGCCTGTCCCTTTACATTTCTTTACATGCAGGGGGTAGGAGGGCCAGTTCCTTACTTTACAAGGGGAACGTCGAGTGTGGGATTTAACCCACAACCATTTTGTGTCTGAATCGATAGTAGGCGAACACTAATATATCATTGTAATCCATAGAGTCCCAAACTTTTTCGGCCCACCGCCCACTTTGCAAGACATAAACTTTGTAACGCCCCCTCCCCATTATAACAGTTTGCCAACGCCCCCATATATACATGCTCTATTTTCTCTTTGCAAATGATTATTTATATACATGAAATAGAAAATTGATGAAACAACGGATCGTGTAAGACAGGCATAAGATTAATTTAAACGCAGAATTCAAATTTTAAATGATTATTCAATTGCAAAATCACGAAAATAATTTATTTTAAAATATTTATTATTAATTTCTTCGTTAAGGATCCATCGACCCCTAATCGTCTGAACACCCCAAATTCTTCTGAACCCACTATCGCCACATAGAACGCTTCAGCGTCCACTGTGGAGGGAGGTACAGCCCACTTTGGAAACGCTGCTCGAATCCGTTCCACAATATCCCTCCTGATGCGCTATGTATTTTAGCAAAATGTAAGATTGTGTGAGTGGTGTCCCTTCCATTCTGAACTGACTAATATTCTTCTTCTTCGAACGCTCATATCGACCACTTGTCAATCACTCTTTGTGATTTGTATGTGATCTGAGCCTAAGAGCGATTGTTCGCTGTGCCAGTTATACGCCTACAATTAGGCCAGCACATCCGATTTCTACGTTGCATTTTATTTACTAGGGTAGATTCCCTAGGCCCCTACCTCAATAGCCTCGTTCGACATGCCTTGTATGTCGCAGTATTACTATCTTTGCTTCCCCGTGGGCCCGGCAATACACGGGCGGAACTCGCGGATATGGGATGTACTTTAGCAATATGTCAGTTAGTGTGAGATGGGAACCTTACATTGACTGCAATATCATTGAGTAGCACAGAGAGCTCTCTGGTACAAGAGCAGTTCAATTCTGATTTCTGTACGTGGGGAGTAGAAATTCTACAACCAACCCAGTTCTTCAGTGCAACGTCTACACGACATTGGCCCGAATGGTGAGCTCCGAAGGGTGAACTCCGAAAGGGTGAGCTCCGAAGGATGAGCTCCGAAGGGTGAGCTCCGAAGGGTGAGCTCCGAAGGGTGAGCTCCAAAGGGTGAGCTCCCAAGTGATGATTAAAGAAGAAGAAAATCTATATTGGTTGCGTGCAGTTTTTCTTTTCTACTTATGCATTTTAAACCTCGATTGGTCCTCAACCAATTCATGCCACGTCTTCGTTTCTTTAGCTATCTCTTGCAGCTCATTCTTGCTCTTCCGTTTATCGTTAATTTCTTCATGTGAATCTCTTATCTGTGTGTTTCTGTGTTTTCTCTCTTTTGCTCTCCCTACTTTCGGGTTTCAGTAAAAGGCCTTTCTAGTTATATTCCGCTTCATTTTTTCCTCATGGTGTGTCCTTTCCAGCGACGTATCTTTTTTTTATTCTTCGTTGCTCCCTGTCAATGATCATGAGATTTATGGACATAAGACCTGTTGTGAAAACTTGTGCGGTGTATATTCTCCGCTGTACAATCGAGTTTAGTTTGGTAGGCTTATTTAGTGGCAGTAAAAAAAAATAACTACATGTGAAAAGCGATGCCTGTGAAAATTACCAACAACACCAGAAAAGACAGTTACCAACATCAGCATAAGAAAGAAAGTTGACACGGAACCTTGCTTGAATTACATTGAAAATACAAAGAAGGACGTAGTTTGGCCACTTAATAAGAATGCATCCAAACTTCACGATATACAGAGTCTTCTACAACAGAACATCAGGAAAGAAGGCGAGAGGAAGACCATTAAAAAGGTGGTTAGATGACATAGCAGAGCCCTGTCAAAGAGCAAAAATACCAATCACCCAAGCCACCAGAACAGCGCAAGACAAAAACAGGAAACAACGACACTGGGCAACAACCCGGTAGCAGTGTGACGACAAAAGATGAAGAAGAAGATTTAGGTATGAGATTTCAATAACTGATCCGATCAAAGTTTTCATGTGTACCATCATTATCATTTCTAGAGCAATGACATTGTGAAAGCATGTCACCTATCTTCTTCTTCAAACTCTACATATCGATCACACTTGTTAACCACTCTTGGATGTCTTTATTTGGTTAGTCACCGAAAGTGCAATAATGATGGTTCTAATCACTTATTAAATCAATCAATCACAACACAAACTTGAAACTGTTTGTGACGAAGTTGGACATGGCATAATGGTATGACATATATGCAATTCTGTTTTGTTGACAACATAAATAATTTAAAGAAAGTGTTTAACTTAGAGAAGTGAAGGCATTTTGACATCATAAATAATTAAGGACAGCAGATAAAGTGAAGGCTTGTTTGACATCATAAATAAATTAAAGAGACAGTGTTAACTTAGGAGTAAAGTGAAGGCTTTGTTTGACATCATAAATAAATTAAAGAGACAGTGTTAACTTAGGAGTAAAGTGAAGGCTTTGTTTGACATCATAAATAAAGTAAAGAGAAAGTGTTAACTTAGGAGTAAAGTGAAGGTTTTGTTTGACATCATAAATAAATAAAGAAAGTGTTATCTTAGTAGTAAAGTGAAGGCATTGTTTGACATCATAAATAAATGAAAGAAACTGTGTTATCTTAGTAGTAAAGTGAAGGCTTTGTTTGACATCATAAATAAATTAAAGAGACAGTGTTAACTTAGGAGTAAAGTGAAGGTTTTGTTTGACATCATAAATAAATTAAAGAGAAGTGTTAACTTAGTAGTAAAGTGAAGGTTTTGTTTGACATCATAAATAAATGAAAGAAACAGTGTATTATCTTATATATAAAGTGAAGGCTTTGTTTGACATCATAAATAAATGAAAGAAACTGTGTTATCTTAGTAGTAAAGTGAAGGCATTGTTTGACATCATAAATAAATGAAAGAAACTGTGTTATCTTAGTAGTAAAGTGAAGGTTTTGTTTGACATCATAAATAAATGAAAGAAACAGTATTATCTTAGTAGTAAAGTGAAGGTTTTGTTTGACATCATAAATAAATGAAAGAAACAGTATTATCTTAGGAGTAAAGTGAAGGCTTTGTTTGACATCATAAATAAATTAAAGAAACAGTATTATCTTAGTAGTAAAGTGAAGGCATTGTTTGACATCATAAATAAATTAAAGAAACAGTATTATCTTAGGAGTAAAGTGAAGGCATTGTTTGACATCATAAATAAATTAAAGAAACAGTATTATCTTAGGAGTAAAGTGAAGGCATTGTTTGACAACATAAATAAATGAAAGAAACAGTGTTATCTTAGGAGTAAAGTGAAGGCATTGTTTGACATCATAAATAAATAAAAGAAACTGTGTTAACTTAGGAGTAAAGTGAAGGCATTGTTTGACATCATAAATAAATTAAAGAGACAGTGTTATCTTAGGAGTAAAGTGAAGGTTTTGTTTGACATCATAAATAAATTAAAGAGACAGTGTTATCTTAGGAGTAAAGTGAAGGCATTGTTTGACATCATAAATAAATGAAAGAAACTGTGTTATCTTAGGAGTAAAGTGAAGGCTTTGTTTGACATCATAAATAAATGAAAGAAACTGTGTTATCTTAGGAGTAAAGTGAAGGCATTGTTTGACATCATAAATAAATTAAAGAAACTGTGTTATCTTAGGAGTAAAGTGAAGGCATTGTTTGACATCATAAATAAATGAAAGAAACTGTGTTATCTTAGTAGTAAAGTGAAGGCTTTGTTTGGAATGAAAGAGTTGGAAAATGGCAATAACTGCATACTCAAACTGGTTCATATTGTACAAACAATATAAGTATTTTTTGTAGAGAATGAGAGTTGACAGAGATATCTTAGCAGTGTGATGCTTTGTAGAAATCAATAAAACGTAAGAGATGCAGCAAAAATCAGTAGAAACGCCACACTAGGTGCCATAGCTACGCCTGAATTCATAGTGGACGAACGCAGAAGAAGAAGAAGCAGTGTGACAACAAAGATATTGTGATAAAAGAGATATTGCAGTAATATGATAACAGAGATTTTGTAGTAACGTGATAACAGAGATATTTTAGTAATATGATAACAAAGATATTGTAGTAATATGATAACAGAGATATTGTAGTAATATGATAACAGAGATATTGTAGTAATATGATAACAGAGATATTGTAGTAATATGATAACAGAGATATTGTAGTAATATGATAACAGAGATATTGTAGTAATATGATAACAAAGATATTGTAGTAATATGATAACAGAGATATTGTAGTAATATGATAACAAAGATATTGTAGTAATATGATAACAGAGATATTGTAGTAATATGATAACAAAGATATTGTAGTAATATGATAACAGAGATATTGTAGTAATATGATAACAAAGATATTGTAGTAATATGATAACAAAGATATTGTAGTAATATGATAACAGAGATATTGTAGTAATATGATAACAGAGATATTGTAGTAATATAATAACAGAGATATTGTAGTAATATGATAACAGAGATATTGTAGTAATATAATAACAGAGATATTGTAGTAATATAATAACAGAGATATTGTAGTAATATGATAACAGAGATATTGTAGTAATATAATAACAGAGATATTGTAGTAATATGATAACAGAGATATTGTAGTAATATGATAACAGAGATATTGTAGTAATATGATAACAGATATATTGTAGTAATATGATAACAAAGATATTGTAGTAATATGATAACAAAGATATTGTAGTAATATGATAACAGAGATATTGTAGTAATATGATAACAGAGATATTGTAGTAATATGATAACAGAGATATTGTAGTAATATGATAACGAAGAGAAATAATATGTAGTAATATGATAACAGAGATATTGTAGTAATATAATAACAGAGATATTGTAGTAATATGATAACAAAGATATTGTAGTAATATGATAACAGAGATATTGTAGTAATATGATAACAGAGATATTGTAGTAATATGATAACATATATATTGTAGTAATATAATAACAGAGATATTGTAGTAATATGATAACAGAGATATTGTAGTAATATGATAACAAAAATATTGTAGTAATATAATAACAGAGATATTGTAGTAATATGATAACAGAGATATTGTAGTAATATGATAACAAAGATATTGTAGTAATATGATAACAGAGATATTGTAGTAATATAATAACAGAGATATTGTAGTAATATGATAAAAAGATATTGTAGTAAATGATACAGAGATATTGTAGTAATGTTACCTTGAAGTCGAAGGACAGCCTTGACGGGAACACCGATAATGGAAGCATGCCTTCACGCAAAGCCAGTCAAGTGCATGACTATGCCTGCATACAATGCGGACGAACCAGGAAGAAAAGAAGAAGGTGTAACAATGTGATAATCAAAATATTGTAGGAATGTAGTAATAGAGATAGTGCATATTCATTTATTTGACTTTTTGTCTCAGTAGACAATTTGTTCTAGTCTATGTATTACTTATGTTTACTTGTTATGTCCGCTGAGTGATTACCGGGCCCAAATTTGTGGTGTAAAGAATAGAACCACTGTTACCTGCCACGCATGTCGTAAGAGGCGACTAAGGAGGTTTGGCTGAAATCGGATGCACATGTCCTAAACGTGTAGAAATCTATGCGTTTAGAGGCCTACAAACCAATGTGCAACGTATACACGTTCTTGGCACAGATCAAACATATCACAAAGAGTGATTAAAATTGGTCGTAAAGAGCGAACGCAAAGAAGGAGGGGGAGGAGACTTGTGATGTCTAGCTCCAGTGCCTTCCTTTTATCCAGGGCGGCTCATCATTAACGGCCAGTGGGGCCCGGCCCCACCAATAATCGAAATGGGGAATAACTTCCCAGAATAGACAAATAATAATAAATACTCCAAGAGCCATGATTTTTCAGAAAATTTGTGTCTGGCCCCACCAAGAAAAATGACAACGAGCCGCCACTGCTTTTACCACTGTATGCATTCCCTTCTTATCTCACCTGTTGAGAAGGTCTTGATTGCAAATTTTGTGCAGCCAAAATATTCGGAGAATTTGACTGTTGGTATTTACGAATATTGTAGTTGGTAAATTATAAAATAAAACACATTAACTCTTTCCCCATTTTAAACTGATATACTGACTCGTGGTACTTTTTAATAAAGTGCAAGCAAAGCCAGTATTAAATTAATAGTGAAGGCATTGTTTGACATAATATGTTTGCAGTTCACTAAAATATGCAACTGCAAGTTATATAGTATGAAAACTAAATTACGAATTTTCAATTCAAATGTTGTATCAATCCTAACATATGACAGCGAGAGTTGGGAAATGACTAAAGATATAGAAAGCAAGTTGAATGCATTTGAAAATAGATGTCTGCGAAAAATAATGAATATAAAATGGAACGAATTCAGGAGAAGTGATGAAATCAGAGACATGTCTGGTCAACCACTAGTGACAACTGTTATAAGAAAGAGAAGATGGAGATATGTTGGGCACACCTTGAGGAGAAATGATCAACGAATATCAAAGCAGGCATTGAAGTGGAATGCAAAGGGTTCAAGAAAGAGAGGTCGACCTAAAGAGACCTGAAACGAACTTTGCTGAGAGAGGCAGGAAATATCGGTCTCAGTTCCATGGAGGAGATTGAGCGAGTTGCCCAGGATAGAGCGGTATGGATAAATTACTTGCAAGCCCTGTGTAACGTATAACGGTACGAGAGGAATTATTATTATTATTATTATTATTATTACAGCCAGTATACTAGCTAGCTCAGTACACGTTGCAATATACATGCGTCTGGAAAGCAAAAACAAATTGCGGAGTTAGAGGGTTAAGTTATACAGGGTGTTTGTAAAGTCTCACAACACTTCATATGTAGAAAAAATGTGAAAAACAAAATACAGACGTCATCAAAAAATGTGTTCAATAGGCAACTGTTGTGCAATATGCAGTGAATGACTGTTGTCTGCTGGGGTAATTTTTTCACTCAAACCATAATGGTGTTTTCAACTGGAGAAAGAATATTTGACAATATGAAGAAACGTGTATACACATATCTTGAAGCCCGTGGTGGATATTTCCTATAATGAATATTTCATTTGTTCTTTCTAGTTTACCAAGAACAACAGTAGACCATAGCAGTAACTATTGTGACTAATTTCAATTCTTTGTTTTAGCACATTTTTTGATGATGTCATGTAATTTATTTTTCAAGCTCACCTTCATATGAAGTGTTGTGAGACTTTACAAACGCCCTGTACTTGTGTATGTGATTGCATGAAGAAAGTTGACACAATACTGCTCTATTTCTTGTTCTTATCGTTGTTTGTGGATGTTTTCCTTCTTTTACATTCTTTGTTTGTTTGTTTGTTTGTATATTAAAGTCTCTTTAAGCCGAGGCATGCCATGTAAACCTAAGAGCGAACCTCGTTTTGGTTATATCAGAGCGTGCAGTCCCAACCGCAGCCCCCGGTAACATAAGGCCGAATAGATTAGCCGACAACAAAAATTACTCTTAGATGGGGGAGCTGGTTTTTGTATGTGTTTGATAGAACAATCTACGCTTTTTTGTAAGTTTACTCAATCCTATGCTTTCATGGTTATTTACTGATGAAAAATGCTAATACTGAAATTCTTTAGCTTTAAATGTAACTTGTAACATAATGTAACCTTGATTTAGCATCTTGGGTTATTTTTAAAATGAATTAGTCTCTATACAACAATACTGGAATGCGAGGATCATGCGACAGTTGTGGTCTGATTTCCTAGAAATTTTACCTGAACTTGCCGGCCGTATGTTTATCGGAGGCTACGACACAACAAACGTGAAAAATAAGAATTACCTCCTTTCAGAGGATCCAAAAGTCTTCCTAGTTTGGTGTTTCTTCTTCTACTTTGCGTTCGTTCTTTACAACCAATTTTAATCACTCTTTGTGATATGATTTGATCTTTGCCAAGAACGTGTATACGTTGCACATTGGTTTGGTAGGCCCCTAAACGCATAGACTTCTACACGTTTAGGACATATGCATCCGATTTCATCCAAACCTCCTTAGTCGCCTCTTACGACATGCGTGGTAGGTAACAGTGGTTCTATTCTTTACACCCCAAATTTGGGCCCCAGTAACCACTCGGGTGGTTTGGTGTTTCATATGTGTCTATTTATTTGAAGGAGTACGGTATTGTCTGCATTCTAATCCACACAACAAGGGTCATGTCCAAGTGAGGGGTAGAAAGAGTTGGTAGGGGTGGCATGTTGATCGGTTTTGAAGGCACTCTGTAGTTAGAGTATGTTTGGAACATGAAAGCACACACCATTTGAATAGATAACATGAATGGGTTCCTTTGAGGCGTGAACAGGCCATGACAATATAGAAGCTGATACACCTCTACCACATCAGCGGCTCTCAACATTTTGTCTCATTTCGACACCTGTCCTATGCCCTCCAGTTGCCCGCCTGCCCAGCGTGTTCGTAGCGCGTTTGACGACGAGTGTCAAGCCCCTGTGAGTGCGGTTCAATTCCGCGGGCTGGCAGAAAAGCCACAGGTTCTCCAGATTTAAGGTGTCCATTGCACTGAGCCGAAGAGCTGAAAGCTCAAAAGCTTCTGGATCGAAAAAAATGCCCTCCAGTTTTTCTTCTTCGAACGCTCCATATTGACCCCCTGTTAAACCACTCTTTGTTATTTGTATGTGATCTGAGCCAAAGAGCGATTGTACGTTGTATTGCACTGAAAATATGTTCATAATCTTTATAGAACTTCTTTTGTGAACATTTCTTAGAGTAGGGATGCCCTTCTTCTTCTTCTTCTTCGTTCGCCCACTATGAATTCAGGCGTAGCAATGCGCCTGGTGTTTCGTTTCTGGCTGATTTTTGCGTGAAAAACTTCTTACCGTTTTATTGGTTTACTAGCCATACAGGCGGTGCTTCTCCGACTTCATAGAACCGGAGATGCTCTAAAGTGACATCTTAAATCGGGTATACAAATTCCTGCAAGAGACATAAGAGACGAGATAACGTTATAATAGACAGACATACTGTTCGACATCACTGAGACTTTACACGTTATCTATTTGGTCACAGGCTCGTTATTCTATTGTCAATCACAACTGGCAAGGACTAGCGAGAGTGCATCTACTTAGTCTCAGGCGGTAATAAAAGTGGAAAGGGGATTAGCTGCTGCTTTCTGTCGGAATTATATATATATCAGCGAGTTGCTCGAGTCTGACTGTACTAGCTTTCAGACTGGTCACATGGTCATACATCTCTCCTGTCACGATAAAAAATCATGAGAACGTTGGTAACCAAGATTTCTTCTTCCACTTTGCGTTCGTTATTTACGACCAATTTTAATCACTCTTTGTGATATGTTTGATCTTTGCCAAGAATGTGTATACGTTGCACATTGGTTAGATAGGCCCCTAAACGCATAGACTTCTACACGCTTAAGACATGTGCATCCGATTTGAGCAAAACCACATTAATCACCTCTTACGACATGCTTGGCAAGTAACAGTGGTTCTATTCTTTACACCCCAAATCTGGGTCCCGGTAACCACTCGGGCGAACCAAGACTTGACTTTTACATTTGTCAAAGCTATTATCTTGTGTCGAACCATGATGGCAGGCCATCCAATATCTTCTTCCTCTGTCTTCCCCGATCTCTCCTTCCCTGAATTTTACCTGTTAGAACATTTGGTGACAACAGATAAAATTCAGGAAGAGAAGTCGTGGAAGACAGAGAAAGATATTGGATGACCTGACATCATGGTTCGACACAAGATCGACGTTAGAACTGATTACATGCACCAAGCAGAGAGAGTTGTGGAGAGACGTGATCGCCCACGTCGGCAGGCATGGCTCTTGATTGATTGACTAACGTTAAAGTTGAAAAACAAACGAAAGAAAAAAGATCTTCTTTATTCTGTGATCGACGTCAACTATTTGCCTTCTCCCATATGGATCATGAACAGGACAGACCGCCTGATGGGCTTCCTCATAGATCACACATAGTTTATCTGAAAGGGTGCCTACTTTAGGTCAGGCTTTCTATCCTTGACCGGCAAGGATGAGATAGTCTTACAAGACCTCTTCTGGGGTTTGGCTGGTTGCTCTTCACTAGGAAGAAGATCAATATTGACGACCTGCTTCCAGCTAATCATGTTACTTCCAGTTTTATGTCGACGAACGAAGAAAGTGTATACAGAGTGCCATCTCCAGTGCTTTTTTTGCTGTTAAAATTAATATAAAGGATAGCTATAACAGAAGTCTACTCTTGTCTTATCCGCATGTGCCGTGATGCGGCGTGAGGAGTTTCAGTTTTCTTTTTTTCCTTCAGTTTTCTATCCTGTTCCAGGTGTGTTGCATAGGTACTTGTTAGTCTTTGGTGTCGCAGAATATCTGTGATATTATCCATCCATCGGGTTCTTGGTCTTCCTCGGGTTCTACGTCCGGGTTGCCAGTTGTTATAAGCTTGAGATGGTAGTAGATCTTATTTCTTCATCGAGCGCTCCATATCAATCAATTGTTAACCACTCTATGTGATTTGTATGTAATCTGAGCATAAGAGCGATGGTAAGTTGCGCCAGTTATGCGCCTACAAGTAGGCCAGTATATCCGATTTCTGCGATGCTTTTTATCTACTATGGTAACTTCCCTAGGTTCTACATTAGTCACCTATTACGACATGCCTTGGAAGCCGCAGTGGTACTATTCTTTGCTTCCTTTGCTGGCCCCGGCAACACAAATACTAATCTCATATGTGATGTTGCACATATCATTTGAGAACTAAAGGAATCCAAATACTAATCTCATATGTGATGTTGCACATATCATTTGAGAACTATAGGAATCCAAATACTAATCTCATATGTGATGTTGCACATATCATTTGAGAACTATAGGAATCCAAATACTAATCTCATATGTGATGTTGCACATATCATTTGAGAACTAAAGGAATCCAAATACTAATCTCATATGTGATGTTGCACATATCATTTGAGAACTAAAGGAATCCAAATACTAATCTCATATGTGATGTTGCACATAGCATTTGAGAACTATAGGAATCCAAATACTAATCTCATATGTGATGTTGCACATATCATTTGAGAACTAAAGGAATCCAAATACTAATCTCATATGTGATGTTGCACATATCATTTGAGAACTATAGGAATCCAAATACTAATCTCATATGTGATGTTGCACATATCATTTGAGAACTAAAGGAATCCAAATACTAATCTCATATGTGATGTTGCACATATCATTTGAGAACTAAAGGAATCCAAATACTAATCTCATATGTGATGTTGCACATATCATTTGAGAACTAAAGGAATCCAAATACTAATCTCATATGTGATGTTGCACATATCATTTGAGAACTATAGAATCAAATACTAATCTCATATGTGATGTTGCACATATCATTTGGAAACTATAGGAATCCAAATACTAATCTCATATGTGATGTTGCACATATCATTTGAGAACTATAGGAATCCAAATACTAATCTCATATGTGATGTTGCACATATCATTTGAGAACTATAGGAATCAAATACTAATTCATATGTGATGTTGCACATATCATTTGAGAACTATAGGAATCCAAATACTAATCTCATATGTGATGTTGCACATAGCATTTGAGAACTATAGGAATCCAAATACTAATCTCATATGTGATGTTGACATAGCATTTGAGAACTATAGAATCAAATACTAATCTCATATGTGATGTTGCACATATCATTTGAGAACTAAAGGAATCCAAATACTAATCTCATATGTGATGTTGCACATATCATTTGAGAACTAAAGGAATCCAAATACTAATCTCATATGTGATGTTGCACATATCATTTGAGAACTAAAGGAATCCAAATACTAATCTCATATGTGATGTTGCACATATCATTTGAGAACTATAGGAATCCAAATACTAATCTCATATGTGATGTTGCACATATCATTTGAGAACTATAGGAATCAAATACTAATCTCATATGTGTGTTGCAATATCATTTGAGAACTATAGGAATCCAAATACTAATCTCATATGTGATGTTGCACATATCATTTGAGAACTATAGGAATCCAAATACTAATCTCATATGTGATGTTGCACATATCATTTGAGAACTATAGGAATCCAAATACTAATCTCATATGTGATGTTGCACATAGCATTTGAGAACTATAGGAATCCAAATACTAATCTCATATGTGATGTTGCACATAGCATTTGAGAACTATAGGAATCCAAATACTAATCTCATATGTGATGTTGCACATATCATTTGAGAACTATAGGAATCCAAATACGAATCTCATATGTGATGTTGCACATAGCATTTGAGAACTAAAGGAATCCAAATACGAATCTCATATGTGATGTTGCACATAGCATTTGAGAACTATAGGAATCCAAATACTAATCTCATATGTGATGTTGCACATATCATTTGAGAACTAAAGGAATCCAAATACTAATCTCATATGTGATGTTGCACATATCATTTGAGAACTAAAGGAATCCAAATACTAATCTCATATGTGATGTTGCACATATAATTTGAGAACTAAAGGAATCCAAATACGAATCTCATATGTGATGTTGCACATATCATTTGAGAACTAAAGGAATCAAATACAATCTCATATGTGATGTTGCACATAGCATTTGAGAACTATAGGAATCCAAATACTAATCTCATATGTGATGTTGCACATATCATTTGAGAACTAAAGGAATCCAAATACGAATCTCATATGTGATGTTGCACATATCATTTGAGAACTATAGGAATCCAAATACTAATCTCATATGTGATGTTGCACATATCATTTGAGAACTATAGGAATCCAAATACTAATCTCATATGTGATGTTGCACATATCATTTGAGAACTATAGGAATCCAAATACTAATCTCATATGTGATGTTGCACATATCATTTGAGAACTATAGGAATCCAAATACTAATCTCATATGTGATGTTGCACATAGCATTTGAGAACTATAGGAATCCAAATACTAATCTCATATGTGATGTTGCACATAGCATTTGAGAACTATAGGAATCCAAATACTAATCTCATATGTGATGTTGCACATAT
Source organism: Arion vulgaris (assembly GCA_020796225.1). Lineage (NCBI taxonomy): Eukaryota > Metazoa > Mollusca > Gastropoda > Stylommatophora > Arionidae > Arion > Arion vulgaris. Next base: position 41,895,249 of record CM036764.1, on the reverse strand, counting down.
CATTTGAGAACTATAGGAATCCAAATACGAATCTCATATGTGATGTTGCACATAGCATTTGAGAACTAAAGGAATCCAAATACGAATCTCATATGTGATGTTGCACATAGCATTTGAGAACTATAGGAATCCAAATACTAATCTCATATGTGATGTTGCACATATCATTTGAGAACTAAAGGAATCCAAATACTAATCTCATATGTGATGTTGCACATATCATTTGAGAACTAAAGGAATCCAAATACTAATCTCATATGTGATGTTGCACATATCATTTGAGAACTAAAGGAATCCAAATACTAATCTCATATGTGATGTTGCACATATCATTTGAGAACTAAAGGAATCCAAATACGAATCTCATATGTGATGTTGCACATAGCATTTGAGAACTATAGGAATCCAAATACTAATCTCATATGTGATGTTGCACATATCATTTGAGAACTAAAGGAATCCAAATACGAATCTCATATGTGATGTTGCACATAGCATTTGAGAACTATAGGAATCCAAATACTAATCTCATATGTGATGTTGCACATAGCATTTGAGAATTAAAGGAATCCAAAGACGAAGGGTCGACTTCATTACATCTGGTTTTCCACACAAAGCTCGGTCCCTCTCCGCAGAAATGGCACGTCACCAGGAGAGAGTATTGCACAAAGCACGAGCTATGTAGCTCCGGTAATAATCCTAGTCGTCTCCGCAAAAATATTCACTCATGAATAGAACCCATGACCTTGATTACGAAAAGCAAACAGTTTAACTCCTTAGCCACATAAACTCACTATTAAATAATTGGGTGTTATATACCCACCCAGGACGCAAGCAAAATTTGACTGACCTATCCTATCGCCAGGGATAGCTTGAGCAGTGGTGAGCTCAATCGCAAACCAAGCGTGCCTGGTTCAAACTCCGCGGCAGGCAATTTGGAAGCAAATTCTTTTCTGTGGATATTTACGAAAAGTAAAAATAGACATCACCTTTCATAAAGCAATGGCAAACTACTAAACGTATAAGTGGTGCATAAAAAAAAAACACCGATTCGTTTACAGTGGTTGATAGCTACGTCCTGTAAAGGATATGCCAGGAGTTTTGTTTAATGACCAGGGAACGAAAGTGCTCTCTGTGCTGAACAATAAAACACACAACAGACATGATGGTGGCGACACATCAGTAGGCTATAACACTTAGATTGAAAATTGTGGGCATAAAGCACAACCCACATCAGATCTGACTGTTTCGGTTAGAGAAAAGGTTTGAGACTTGACGCCGTTGAAAGCGAAGATCCAGTTAGTGCAAGCGTGCGGAGAAATATGGCGCCACGCCGGCAAGTGGTTGTCGGCATGGCGCTTTGATTTCAGTCACGGTCAATGAATTCGATCTTGGTTTCACTAACTCAAAGGATAATTCAGACGAACACGTGTGTTCTGACACAGATGATAGTAGCGATGATGAGATCTGATCACCTGAAATAGTGAAGATAAACCACAGCCAACTGTAAACTTAGGAGTTTATAGGTGGCTGTGGATAAACCATGGATTACGTGTATCGGATTCTCTATAAGGAATTGATTACAATTTTGGGGTATTCATCTTGATCTACAAAGAAGATTCCCAAACTTTTCGGCCCACCGCCCACTCTGCACTCTGCACGACATCAACTTTGTAACGCTCCCCCTCACCCATCCCCATTATGACAGTTTGCTAACGTCACCCCCTTCTTATATATATATATATATATATTGAGGAGAAATGATCAACGAATATCAAAGCAGGCATTGCAGTGGGATGCAAAGGTTCAAGAAAGAGAGGTCGACCTAAGGAGACCCTGAAACGAACTTTGCTGAGAGAGGCAGGAAATATCGGTCTCAGTTCCATGGAGGAGATTGAGCGAGTTGCCCAGGATAGAGTGATATGGAGAAATTACTTGCAGGCCCTATGTAACGTATAACGGTACGAGAGGTATTAGTATTATTATTATTATTATATATATATACATGCTCTATTTTCACTTTCAAATAGAAAATTGATAGATATATTTCTGTCATACATGGTCAATTTACAAATGATTATATAAATGAAGGCTTCAGCGCCCACATGGAGGCGGTACCGTCCACTTTAGGAACCCTGATCTCACACTCTGATCATCTTGTCTTTTGCTTTCGTTCGTAATCAACCAAGTTCTTTATTATCTGTGTAGGTTGCTTACACGATATTATGACCACTGGACGTGTAGGGCAGGCATAGGGGGTCTCTGTGTCGTAGAGTTTAGGTGCTCGTCTCTCGTGCCAAAGGTACCAGGTACGTTCTCTCCTGGAGTCATCTGGATATTTCCCCAGAGATCACTGATCTCAGTGTAGGTGAGATCGAGTTCCTAGTCCTATCGAAGACGAACGATAAAACGTAGGTCCCGTGTTCAATTTGAGCACGTAAAAGAACCCTAGACAGTTCAAAATCGAGAAGAGCAGGCTGGAAAAACGCTGTCCAGGTAAAACTCATTAGAAAAGATTTTAAAAATAAAAATTTATACAAAATATCTTTACCATCTTCAAAATTGCATTGGGGGACCCACGCCGGTGTTACGGACTTTGTGCACTGCACCTGAGATTTTCCTGTATAAGACATAGATCGGAGTACACACGGTTACTCACCGAAGTGCAATGATGATAGTCATATCAATCAACCAGGACAGGCATGTCCGAGCTTCGGCCAAACGCTCTGAACTAAAGGGTTCAAAGATGAAGGACTGGCTTCACAGTGACGGCTTTATACATATGGTTTTGACCCTCTCCGTAAAAAAGGACATCCCACATGCTGTGAGTATTGCGCAAAGCACGAACTCCGTAGCTCCGGGAACCATTCCATGGATCTCTGTAAAAGACACTCGCAAAAACGAACGGACTAGATTCTCTCTCTCGATCACCGCCCAGACCGATGTACCAGATCTCCCCATAAATTATATTCATGTGGAAATCTGATTAATGCAGCCTTAGCATTGGTGTATTTTACGTCACATCTTCAGCACCATTTGAAGCTCTGGTGCTTGTCCTTCGGCGATGTGTCCGGTTTCAGCCAGCATTTGCTCGGTTCGCTCTTCTTTCTGTAGCCATCTAGTGTTTTTTACGCTGTGGGGTGGCTAGCCCCACGACCAACCTCCTTAATCGCCTCTTACGACATGCGTGGCTGGTAACAGTGGTTCTATTCTTTACACCCCAATTTGGGCCCCGGTTAACCACTCGGGCAGGACTAGATTCAAACCCGTCACCTTCGAAACGAAAGACAAAAGGGTTACCCACAGAAACCCTCAAAATAATTGGCGGCGGGGGATTTAAACCCCAACCTCGGATGAGAGTCACCCGTGTGTTACCGGAGCCTGCAAGAGAAGCAAAGAATAGTAACACTGCGACATACAAAACATGTTTTAAGAGAGTCACCCGTGTGTTACCGGAGCCTGCAAGGGAAGCAAAGAATAGTAACACTGCGATATACAAAGCATGTTTTAAGGGCGAGAGAGAGTAGGGGCCTAGAGAAGCTACCCTAGTAAAACAAATGCGTCGCAGAAATTGGATGTGCTGACCTACTTGTAGGCGCATAACTGGCATAACGTAAATCGTTCTTAGGCTCGGATCACATACAAATCGCCCGAGTTGTTACCGGGGCCCAAATTTGGGGTGTAAAGAATAGAACCACTGTTACCTGCCATGCATGTCGTAAGAGGCGACTAAGGAGTTTTGGCTGAAATCGGATGCATGTGTCCTAAACGTGTAGAAGTCTATGCGTTTAGGGGCCTCCCAAACCAATGTGCAAAGTATACACGTTCTTGGCAAAGATCAAACATATCACAAAGAGTGATTTGAATTGGTCGTAAAGAACGAACGTAAAGAAGAAGAAAAAAAAAAGAGTGGCTAACTAGTGGTCAATATGTAGCATTGGAAGAAGAAGAATACCAAGCGCCTCAGACCACTTGTTCACGCTACCTACACACGTTCTGATATAACCAACAAAGTCTTGCTCTAAGGTTGAAAAAATCATGCATCGTCTTAAAGAAAACGAATTCATCTTCACTTTCATTAAGATTTAACACTTGGGTTATTGCTTCAGAAGTTTGTTGTCTAAATGTAAGCCACGATTGAAGAATGTTACAACTAGTACACATATTGAGGGTCACACATCGGTCATTTCTTCAGCAACGCATTATCATGTAATTCAGTGGTTTTACAACTGTGATTTGCGGCTCTTACCAACGTCATTGGGTTCTTCTTCGAACGCTCCATAACGATAACTTGTTAACCACTCTTTATGATTTGTATGTGATCCGAGCCAAAGGACGATTGTACGCTGTGCCAGTTATGCGCCTACAAGTAGGCCAGCACATCCGACTTCAGCGGCGCTTTTTATTTACTAGGATAGCTTCCCTAGGCTTCTACCTCAGTCGCTTCTTACGACATGCCTTGTAGGTCGCAGTGGTACTTTCCTTTGCTTTCATTGCTGGCCCTGACATTACACAGGACGTCATTGGGTTCAATCAGGGATGTCGCTACGATTTGGAAAGTTTGGAACAGCAAGAATGTTTTCAGCCGAGAAGAGAATAAGAAGGTTCAAGAACCCTAGAGGGAGCAACGGCGCCAATGAATATGATCAATAAATAGACAGTGTACAAGTATTAGAGGCTTCTGAAAAAAAGTTACCAAACACAAGTTTCGAACCTCAAACTCTTATTCTTACGCCATCCGTTGTCTAGTCTTACAGACGAGCTTACGCCACCCATTGTCTAGTCTTACAGACGAGCTTACGCCACCCATTGTCTAGTCTTACAGACGAGCTTACGCCACCCATTGTCTAGTCTTACAGACGAGCTTACGCCACCCATTGTCTAGTCCTACAATACGAGCTTACGCCACCCATTGTCTAGTCCTACAATACGAGCTTACGCCACCCATTGTCTAGTCCTACAGATGAGCTTACGCCACCCATTGTCTAGTCTTACAGACGAGCTTACGCCACCCATTGTCTAGTCTTACAGACGAGCTTACGCCACCCATTGTCTAGTCTTACAGACGAGCTTACGCCACCCATTGTCTAGTCCTACAGACGAGCTTACGCCACCCATTGTCTAGTCCTACAAACGAGCTTACGCCACCCATTGTCTAGTCCTACAGACGAGCTTACGCCACCCATTGTCTAGTCCTACAAACGAGCTTACGCCACCCATTGTCTAGTCCTACAGACGAGCTTACGCCACCCATTGTCTAGTCTTACAGACGAGCTTACGCCACCCATTGTCTAGTCTTACAGACGAGCTTACGCCACCCATTGTCTAGTCTTACAGACGAGCTTACGCCACCCATTGTCTAGTCCTACAGACGAGCTTACGCCACCCATTGTCTAGTCTTACAGACGAGCTTTTTAAACAAAACATATTTGGAGAGCTAGATCATTGTGTTCTTGAAAACACTTGTATTTTACTGCTAGGCAATGCCTCATCATCAAATAACTTGTCCTGAGCAGAACTTTGCCACCCCAACAGTCCTCCGTAATTTCTCTCTCTCATAGGCCAGATGTCCTGCCTCTGCAGCCGTCATGTTCAAACTATCAGTTACATCCTGAATCCATCTTCTCCGTGGTCTTCCTCTTCTTCTCTTTGCCGGTATGCCTTCTTTCATGATGGTCTTCTCCAGCCCTTCATGTCTTTTTATATGTCCAAAATATCTCAATTTTCACTTTCTTATTTGTAGCATCAGAACATTTTCTTTGTGGCAATGCCTACCGTACAAAATTAGAGTTTGTGGTTGGAATCCTGTGTTTGGTCATTTGTTTTGTTTCCAGAAGTCCATAATACGTGTACAATATCTATTTATTGATTGTATTACCAGCTACTCTCTTGTTACCTCTAGCAAGATGATGTACAGAAATCTACAGGTCTGAGGTGGTCCACAGCCAACTCTAGATAACTAGGCCAGACAACTGACCGGGGATTCCCTAACCTAGATCAGAAAAGGGGGCTTGAAATAACAGATGTTTGATAGAACTCTTCACGCATTTTTGCAATTTTACTCAATTCTGTGAGTCTATGGTTATTTATTGGTGAAAAATATTCATAATATTGATATTTCTTATTGTTAAACTTGACTTGTTGCATAATATAACTTCGATTTAACACTTTGTGTCGATTTTAAAATGAATTCGTCTATATACACTAATGCTGGAATGCGAGGTCACGTGGTGTAGTTGTGGTCTGATTTCCCATAATTCTTACCTGAGTCCGAAGGCCATAAGTTTATAGTTGGCTCTGGGTGGTTAGACCAGATCTAGAGATAAGTGTGGGTAGGCTGTGATGATATTAAGGACAAAGACAAGTGTATATAGTATCACATAAGTAAGCAAACATTTGCATTAATTATAAAACTAACGACTAAAGTTTTATCTCTAGCAGAAGTGGTGCCTACTGAATTAATTTACTTCGAGGTTAATGGAGCCGATGACCAAATAGTTTCTTCTTCTTCTTCTGTGCTTTCGTTCTTTACGACCAATTTTAATCACTCTTTGTGATATGTTTGATCTTTGCCAAGAACGTGTATACCTTGCACATTGGTTTGGTAGGCCCCTAAACGTATAGAAGTCTTGAGGGTTTCTGTGGGTAACTCTTTTGTCTTTCATTTCGAAGGTGACGGGTTTGAATCTAGTCCTGTCCGAGTGGTTACCGGGCCCAAATTGGGGTGTAAAGAATAGAACCACTGTTACCTGACACATGCATCCAATGTCAGCCTAACCTCCTTAGTCGCCTCTAACGACATGCATGGCAGGTAACAGTGGTTCTATTCCTTACACCCCAAATTTGTGCCCCGGTAACCACACGGGCGACCAAATAGTTTGAAAACCACTGATAGAAACAGTCGGGATTGGACCTCTCAACCTTCCATATTAATCTTGTTGTTTGTACTAGGACGAAGTATTGAAATACATAGGGTAGAGAGGGGGAGTTGTTTGGATACCGGTGATATTGGAATTATCAGTATGTGCTGTACACATGTGACATTTATTAGTTGGTACTGATAACCTTACAATTTATACCAGCCATATTTTACTGCGTTGGTTTGACAAGCGACTTTAAGCCATGACAGTGGGCAATGCTGAGAGAGAGAGACCTTGACCCTAATGTTGACATTCCTATATTATTTTGAACCGTGGTCACAGTTCTTTTCCTTCCGGTTCAAGATGTTTTATTGATTGATTGATATGGAAATAGCCAAGTATTCTTCCATCTCTTTCTTCTTCTTCTTCTTTGCGTTCGTTCTTTACGACCAATTTTAATCACTCTTTGTGATATGTTTGATCTTTGCCAAGAGCGTGTATACGTTGCACATTGGTTTGGTAGGCCCCCAAAACGCATAGGCTTTTACACGTTTAAGACATGTGCATCCGATTTCAGCCAAACCTCCTTAGTCGCCTCTTACGACATGCGTGGCAGGTAGCAATGGTTCTATTCTTTACACCCCAAATTTGGGCCCCGGTAACCACTCAGGTGATCTCTTTCTTTAATAGAAATCTCAACTGCAGTGCACGAACTACGTAGCACCTGCAAAGATCCCCGATTTTGTTTTGAGAACGTTAAAAATGTGCAAGAATTGTATTTCTTCTTCTTCGAGCGCACTATATCGACCACTTGTTAACCACTCTGTATGATTTGTATGTGATCTGAGTCTATGAGCGATTGTAGATTCCCTAGATCCTACATCAGTCACCTCTTACAATATGCTTTGTAGGTAAAAAGTAAAGGTAGTAAAGGAACCCTTTCATACCTCGTAGTATATAGGGCAATACAGTGTTAGACCTGTATTTTTCATTGACCGTCGGCACACGATGGGTGATGTGGTCAGCATCACGCCGGCCGCCTTTACTTTCCCAGAGCATGTCTGGGTACCCAGTTGAGGCTGAGCCGTCTTGGTCGGGAAAATTCCACGCGCACTGCGGAGTTGAACCCAGACCACCAGCCTTGAGAAGCGAGTTCACTAACAACTACGCTACCGCGGCTCTCGCTTTGTAGGTCGCAGTGGTGCTATTCTTTACTTCCCTTGCGGGCCCCGGCATCACATAGGCGAAACTAGGAACTCAATTTCACTGACATTAAGATTAGGAAATTACTGGAAAATTACCCTATGAATCATCCCCGTGATCCAGAAGTAACTAACATCAGATATAACTAATAATTCCTCTCGTGCCTTTATACGTTACATAGAGCCTGCAAGCAATTTCTCCATACCGCTCTGTCCTGGGCAACTTGTTCAATCTCCTCCATGGAACTGAGACCGATATTTCTTTCAACAAAGTTCGTTTCAGGGTCTCTCTGGGCGACATGACACGTTAGATTTGTTATTTCTAAACAAATTTCGTAGCCTTTTCAGATCGTAGGGCATGAAACCACTTTACATTTCTATGCCATAGTGTGCAGGAGGTAAGATGACCAATTCCTTTTCTCGCGTGTGGAACGTGGAGTGGGGGATTGAACCAACATCTGTTTGGTATCCGAGTGGATAGGGGAACGCTTATTTATTTCACTAATCCGTCCCAGAGACGTTGAATCTACCCGTGAAAATATTCTGCTACCTCCACGTGATCTTCTTCTACTTCTTCTGACGCTCCATATCGATCACTTGTTAACCACTCTTTGTGATTTGCATGTGATCTGAGCCTAAGAGCGATTGTTCATTGTGCCAGCTATTCGTCTACAAGTAGGCCAGCACATACGATTCCTGCTAGGTTTTTTTATTTATTAGGGTAGCTTCCCAGACCCCTACATCAGTCGCCTCTTACGACATGCCTTGTAGGTAGCAGTGCTACTATTCTTTGCTCTACTTGTGAGCCTCGACAACAACACAGGCGCCATATGATTCGTCCACGTTGATGTTATTGTTGTTATGAAGAGAATTAAAGCTTCATTAGACCAAGGCGCGTCAATTGAAATGAAATGCAACTTGTGACATATCTTTTACAGGACGTAGCCATCAATCACGATAAACGAGTCGTTGATTTTCTAGTTACCACTCATACGTTCAGTAGTTTGCCATTGCTTTCTGAACGGTGAGGTCTAATTTTACCTTTCGTAAAAATCCCACGAAAACGAATTTGCTTCCAAACTTCCTGTCGGGAAGTTTGAACCACGTACAACCTGCTGCCTTGCAGGTCGGCTGGGGAGAGCCAAAGGCTGACGGAGAACGAACCCAGTAAACGCTGGTTGAAATCGGACACATCACTGAAAGACAAGCATTAGAGCTCCAAAATGGTACTGAAGATTGTGACGTAAAAATGTTCTTGGCAAAGGCTGTTTATATATCACAATAAGGATGATCAAAATGTTCTTGGCAAAGGCTGTTTATATATCACAATAAGAATGATCAAAATGTTCTTGGCAAAGGCTGTTTATATATCACAATAAGAATGATCAAAATAGCCAAAAAGAAGGATCGAGAAGAAGAAGAACCACGTACGCTTGGGTTGTTTTTAATAAAGCTCACTACTGCTTAAGCTACATACGCTCACAATTGCATGTGATCCAAGCCAAAGAGCGATTGTAGGCTGTGCCAGTTATGCGCCTACAAGTAGGGCAGCACATCCGACTTCATCAAGAATTTTTTTAAAAATATCTTGCAGTGTGTGTGTAGATCAAGAAAAACAAGAATTTACTTTTTGTGTTAGAATTCAGGTTGATTAATTTGATAGGACTATCATCATTGCGCTTCGGTGAGTAACCATGTGAGCTCCGATCTCTTTCTTACACAGGAAGATCTCAGCTGCAGTACACAAACTCACTAGCACCGCCGACGGTCCCCGATGTTTTTTTGAAGATAGTGAAGATATTTTTGTAGGAATTTTATTTTCTTCTTCTTTGCGTTCGTTCTTTATGACCAATTTTAATCACTCTTTGTGATATGTTTGATCTTTGCCAAGAACGTGTATACGTTGCACATTGGTTGGTTTGGTAGGCCCCTAAACGCATAGACTTCTACACGCTTAGGACACATGCATCCGATTTCAGCCAAACCTCCTTAGTCGCCTCTTACGACATGCATGGCAGGTAACAGTGGTTCTATTCTTTACACCCCAAATTTGGGCCCCGGCAACCACTCGGGCGGGAATTTTATTTTAAATATTTTCTAATGAATTTTGCAAGGGCAACGACTTTCCAGCCTGTTCTTCTTGATTTGTAACTGCGAAGAACTCTGTTACGTGCTCAAATTTAACACGGGACCTACGTTTGATCGTTCGTCACCGATAGAACTAGAAACTCGATCTCACCTACACTGAGGTCAGGAATCTCTGGAAAATATCCAGATGGCTCCAGAAGGGAGTGAACCTGGTATCTTTGGCACAAGCGACGAGCACGTAGCCTCTACGCCACGAAGAATCCAGGTAAGAATGTATAATGCATTACTTCCACATTGAAGTTTATTGGTTGTGAATTTATAGTTTTAGCCTCAGTGCAATAAAGTGGATGGATCAGTTGCTCTATTTTATCTATCAACAGCTCTGGAGACGGAATCAGCTTTCTCTATTTTCTGTGTTTCTTTAGTGGAAACGTATCCATTGAAGGACAACCACTGATGATTTTTTAGATATAGTGCTTTTCCATTCTAATATCACTCACTAGATGTTCGTTTCTGGTGTTGTGTATTTCTCTCTCTCTCTCTCTCTCTCTCTCTTGTCTTTTTAACCGGATTTGGGGAATAGGCCCTCAACCAACTTATGCGACGTCTTCCTATCTCTAGATTTCTCCTACAGCTCCCCTCCAGCTCTTCCTTATATTGTTGATTTCTGCCTCCAAATTCCGTCTCCATGTTTTCCTCAGCCTCCCCTTTTTCGCAGTCCCTGTGTGTTCCAGGAAAGGACCCTTCTTGTTATATTCCTCTTTTTTAACCTCTTGGTTCACTTGAATCTGTCTTGTTCTCTCCATAAGTTCTTCCATTTGTGACTCTATCGTACTATCTCAGTCCCTCTATTATGTGCAGACACCAAATGAATATTTGCAATTTATTCCTTATTATTTTAGTCGTTCTCCATGTTTCTGACCCATACAGCAGAACTGCTTTAACATTAGAGTTTAAATATCCGACTTTTTGTTCAAGATTTGATTTCTCTAGACCTTCATATGTTTCCCAGTGCAATGAAAGCTCCTCTTGCCTTCTGTATTCTTATGTTGACACCTCTATCTGTTCCACCCTCTTTACGTGTTCTGTAGTAGGAATCAGAGATCGCCGGAAACATACAGGCGAGCAGTCAGTAACTATCTTGGCTAATGGTTGTTGTTAAGAACCTAAGAAAATTTCGCAACGCCTGGAAATAGCCACAGACTTTACTCTTCTTCTTCTGCGTTCGCCCGCTATGACTTCAGGTGTAGCCATGGCGCATGGTGTGGCGCTTCTGACTGTCTGCGTGAAATCCTGCTACCGTTTTATTGGCTTCCTCGCCATACAGGCGGACCTTATCGACTTCAGAGGTTAACATTACTCGAAATTTGGAGTTTTTCCAAAAGTCCTGATTTGTGCCACCCCGTTTTTTTAATGCTATATATATTCCACGACCTACATTATTTTCTACTTACTCTGCATTTCCATCTGTATATGCTTGTGAGCATGTCATTGTGTTGTACTTTTATTGAATCATTTCTCGTACTAATACTTGTTAACTCTTCTTCTTCTACTTTGCGTTCGTTCTTTACTGCCAATTTTAATCACTCTTTGTGATATGTTTGATCTTTGCCAAGAACGTGTATACGTTGCACATTGGTTTAGTAGGCCCCTAAACGCATAGACTTCTACACGTTTAGGACATGTGCATCCAATTTCAGCCAAACTTTTTAACTAAATCCCTAATGTTAACCATTGTCAGTGTGTTTCAAATATGTTCTTTCTTCTTCTTCTGCGTTTACTCGCTATGAATTCAGACGTAGTCAGGGCGCTATTATGGCGCTTCGGACTGATTTTTGCGTGATATATGCTTTTCTTTTTATAAGGATATACACCATATCCTGTTTCAGATGTATAATTTGGTAGGCTACATTTTAGGGTCAGCAATCTCTCTTTACAGAAAAATGCTACATGCATATTAATGGCAATTGCTTCTTCGATTTACGTAAACACGTAAAAACAAAGTACTACAGTTTTACAAAATACATAAACAGTGACGATAAACAGCAACGTTTCGACCAAAATGCCTTTATCAAACAAACAATACAACAAGAATGACGAATTTCGAGGAACACTACAAATGGATGATTACATGTGGAAACATAAACCTATCTATATTTACGCCAATTTTGGTGTAGGAAATGTTTCATATTTACGTTCTTTTTTCTGACTGGGTGGTTACTTTATGGCTGTTAGCCTGGAGAAGAGAGCTGGAGACTTGATATGAAACGGATAGGTAAAGTATGGAAAGAATTGGAAGAGATGACACGAGAGAGGAAGAAGTTTGTTGAAGACCTGTGCTCCGTTGGGAGTTGAAATGTGAAGAAGATGAAGTATACGTTATGTCTAGCGTATAGCAAGTTTAAATTTCTTCGCTTCATTTATATCCTTTGCTTGATGAAGACCGTTTAGTCAAAACGTCACTGTATATTCTTTTTGTACTTTGTAAAACTAAAAGGTAAAAATAGACCTCATCGTGTTCAGAAAGCAATGGCAAACCACTGAACGTATAAGTGGTGCCTAGAAAAATCAACGACTCGTTTACTGTGGTTGATAGCTACGTCCTTTGGGATATGCCACGATTTTCGAAAACTTTATTACTTTAGCCTTACGTGTTTCACCTTTGCTACATAGATTTACTGTAGTCTTTACTTATATCGATAATCCTATTTGCCCATAGCAATCTGTAACGTAGCCAATAGATGATACCTGTAATATACTCAGACCTGGTTAAGGGCAGAATTAAAGAAGCTATAATACATTCTATTTCCCTTGTCCAGCCAATAGAGTTAAACGAGAAATATTAATCGTGGAGGGAACCTGAAACAAATTTATCGCCGCCTGCGCGCTTCATTTCTGAATGTAAGCGCCTCTTCCCCGACCTTCCCGCTTGGAAGCAATTTACTGTTCTTAACCGTGCACCGTCCGAACTACATCTCCTTTCTCCGACTCGGTTTCTGACTGTACCGTACTTACTATAATAAACATGCCACATGAGAGGTGCGCCTAGAATGTGTCATACAGTTTAAATGTGACGCAGTCATTTAATGTTTTAAAGCATTTTGTTTATTCTGTTGTAACAGATTACGACTTATTGCTCGATATGTTTACTTTTTCTTTCTTTTCTCTAGTCATGGTTGGCCTCACAACGTCAGGATAAGAAGAGATTTCTAGAACGAATTTTTGTGTATCTTTTTCTTTGCGTTCGCTCTTTACGACCAATTGTAATCACTCTTTGTGATATGTCTGATCTTTGCCAAGAACGTGTACACCTTGCACATTGATTTAGTAGGCCCCTAAACGCATAGACTTGTACATGTTTAGGACACGTGCACCCGATTTCAGTCAAACCTCCTTAGTCGCCTCTTACGATATGCGTGACAGGTAACAGTGGTTCTATTCTTTCACCCCAAATTTGGGCCCCGGTAACCACTCGGCGGAAGTGTACTTGTTTCCCTTGTTGCTGTGTTGACACAGTGAAGCGATAGTTGAGCTCTTCCCACATGGGGCTTTATGTGCAAGTTGATACGAAGGATCGCTGTAAACATGTGGCACTTTCTCCCTCTCCACTCCGCTAAACGTTCCACGGAAAAAGGCAAAATCTATTTCAGTTTGGAATATCTTCATTGCACTCCGGACATGTCCATAGGTTCTCCGATCTCAATCGCAATATCTCCAACAGCATCAGCAATTAGCCACAGCCAATTTTAGATAACTAGGCCAGGCAATTGACCTGGGAATCCCTGACCTAGGTCAGAGGAGGGGGCTGGAATGCATATATGTTTGATAGAACACTGTAAAGCTTTTTTGCAATTTTTCTCATTCTGTGAGTCTATGGTCATTTATTGGTGAAAAATATTCGTAATATTGATATTCCTTATTGTTAAACTTAACTTTTGCATAATATAACTTCGATTTAGCATTTTGTGTTGATTTAAAAATGAATTCCTGTATACACAGCAATACTGGAATGCGAGGTCACGTGGTGTAGTTGTAGGCTGATTTCCCGTAATTCTTACCTGAGTCCGAAGGCCCAATAGTTTATAGTTGGCTCTGAATTAACCGTGCCATTTCGATGTTGATTGATGAGCCTACTTACTAATACGCCTGTTTTGTTACTCTTTTATTTCCACTCCAAACTTCAATCAAAGCTTTTTCTATTTAGCCTGTTTGTATGGGTAGTTTTTCGTTTAAGATGTCAAGAAAATGGTGGCCCCCTTGTTGTCGTTATTGCTAAAGGCGCTTTATCCCATTGTTCGCCCGTGTGTTGCCGAGGTCTAAAGGGAGAGCAAAAATAGTAACACTGCGACCTACAATGCATGTCGTAAGAGGTAATAGCCTAGGAAGCTACCTAGTACATAAAAGCCGTCGCAGAAATCGGATGTGCGTAGACACATAACTTCCCACAATACATAATCGTTCTTAGGCTCAGATCACGTATAAGTCACAAATAGTGGTTAACAAGTGGTCGATATGGAGCGTTGTAAGAAGAAGATCCCGTTGTTGTGCTTAGAGCATCGAAATAGGGGAAGACTGCAGTAAAACTTGGTAAATAGTGAAACACGTACAAACAAAGTACTATAGTTTTACAAAAACAGAAACAGTGACGATAAACAGCAACGTTTCGACCAACAAGGCCTTTATCAAGCAAACGAACAAACAGGAGTGACAAATTAAATGAAACACAAATGGACGACCAAATACAAACGTATCTAAGGAAAAGCTGGAATAAAAACGAATAACGAAATAAATGTAACACAAAAACACACATAAAAACTAGAAATAGAACGGAAAAGAAACAATGAAACATCTAGTAAATATATAACTTGAATACATGCAACATATACCCATATAGAGTACAAAGCATAGGAAGAGAAAGTACTAAGAAGCATAAGAATGTAATACGTTGAGCCCGCGTGGTCGCAAGGTACTTGTGCTTAGAGCGACGTGTTGAGATAATTAAACCACGCGTCCATGTACCAATGAGCTGTATGACTGCGTATAATCAGTATCTAACTTGGAAGGGGATTATCTACTTCGAAACGGAGATAGTGCTTGTAAACATGGATTCTTCGTGATTAACCAACAACGCCATGCCCACCTGACCAGCGTGTTCGTAGCGCGTTAAACGACAGGTGACAAGCTCGCTGTGAGTGCGGGTTCAATTTCGCAGGCTGGCAGAAAAGCCACAGGCTCTCCAGATTTACGGTGTTCGTGGCACCGAACCGAAGTGTTACGATGTCCATGACACTGAGCCGAAGAGCTGAAAGCTCAAGTACTTCTGGATCGGGAAAAAAACAAACCAACGCCAACATTACAAATGGGAATTTATAACTTATTAATAACAGTTCACTAGAAACGTTTTAACAAAATAAAAGGTTATTTCTCATTAAACAAAAACGCCCGAGTGGTTACCGGGGCCCAAATTTGGGGTGTAAAGAATAGAACCACTGTTACCTGCCACGCATGTCGTAAGAGGCGACTAAGGAGGTTTGGCTGAAATCGGATGCACATGTTCTAAACGTGCATAAGTCTATGCGTTTAGGTGCCTACTAAACCAATGTGCAATGTATACACGTTCTTGGCAAAGATCAAACATATCACAAAGAGTGATTAAAATTGGTCGTCAAGAACAAACGCAAAGAAGAAGAAGAAGATTAAACAAAAAGAAAAGTAATGACAAATGATATAGTTTATGGTCGAGCAATCTTCTTCGAACGCTCCATATCGAACACTTGTTAACCATTCTGTGTGGTTTGTATGTGATCTGAGCCTAAGAGCGATTGTACGTTGCGCCAGTTATGCTCCTTCAAGTTGGCCAGCACAACCGATTTCTGCGATGTTTTTTATTTACTAGGATAGCTTCCCATGGCCCCTACATCAGCCGCCTCTTACGTCGCCTTCTAGGGCGCAGTGGTACTATTATTTGCTTACCTTGAGGGCCTCGGCACTACACGGGCAATGGTTGAGCAATGAAAAAAGACCAGATAGCCTGACTCACGGTGGTCGATGATGCTATCTGTTGTAAAGTTACAAGCGTGAGTGATTGTAGTAAATGTGTTGTGAATAGAAGGCCCTGCGGCTATATCAGAGGATGGAGATGTAGCAGCTATAATTCAGATGTAGTCTGGCACTTATCGGTGAACCTTGCCACAGCAACCGAGACATATTAAGAAGTTAAATGTTTCAATAAATTTCATGTGGCATCTCCCTCGTTTAAACAAACACATATGTCTGAAATGCATAACGCTTTGGTCTTTCCCTAAATGCAGCGTCACATAGAATGTAGTACCTACACGCGTGGCTTTATTTCCTGTCAAAATCACACACACACACACAGAAATATTTTATTTAACAAATTGCATATGTATTAGAAAATTATAAATGAAGAAATCAGTGGCGGCTCGTGATCATTTTTATTGGTGGGGCCAGACATATATTTTCGGAAAAATCATGGTTTCGGTTAGGATATATTTTAATGTATAAAATAATAAATACACGTTACACCTTAGTTTTGGTGGGACCCAGCCCCCACAGGTCCTTAATGACGAGCCGCCACTGGTAGAAATGAATTAGAAAATTTAGAAAATTACAAATGAAGAAATGAGAAGAAGATTGGATGTGAAAGAAATGTGGAGCTATTTCTCCACTGGTACCTGCTTACTTCTTTCTCTGAGTTCTTCGTTTGTAATCTTATGATACCATCTCAGTCCCTCTATTCTACATAAACATCCATTTACGAAGGTCTGCAGTTTTCGTGATGGTTTCTTTTGTTGTCTTCCATGTTTCCGAGTCATAGAACAGCACTGACTTCACATTTGATTGAAAGATTCTCATTTCGTGTTTGTTTTGATCTCCTTTGACTTACATATCTTACTCGATGCAATAAAGAAACGTACTCGTTACTTAGTAACGACTACTAGTCTACATAAATTATCGATTCCCGAAAGCGAAGTTATCGGTACTCGGTACTAGTAACGTTAGTCTTTCTACTTAGAATAACAGAAATATAATTAGGAAGTGAACATCAAGAGGTGGATACCATCAAGGCAATGTGCAGAATTTGACTGGAATTTTATTGCAGTCAATCTTTTATGTGTTGATGACTCAAGTTGATAGCATATTAAGTAACGAATACTTTTGTATAGGTACTCGTTACTTCTGATACTTTATTGTCAGCCAGTCTATGATAATGTTGAATAGTAGGGTTATTCTTCTCTTCTTCTTCAGCGTTTTTTCCTCCTGCTACAAATTCATGCGCAGCCATGGCGCCTAGTGAAGCACTTCTGACTGATTTTTGCGTGATTGTACGTTGTGCCACTTATGCGCCTACAAGTAGGCCAGCACATCCGATTTCTACGACGCTTTTTATTTACTAGGTAACTTCCCAGGTCCCTACTGCAGTCGACTCTTTCGGCATGCATTGTAGGTCGCAGTCTTACTATTCTGTGCTACCCTTGCGAGTCCCGACGACACACGGCGTAAATACAGGGTGTTCAAGATAATTGCAGCCCTGAATGGAGCTAATCTGGCATATATGTATGGAAATGGGAGGTTCAGTTATGACGTAGTATAGGTCAAGGTTGTGTGACGGTGTGTAATTGTAGTGCGGAAAGGGGCGATGAACAAATGTGACGTAGGACCAGCTAGTCAGAACCGGTTTAAATAGTAAATAAACACAACTCAATTTGTACCTGGCAACTTTCGAATTGTCAATGGAGCTGCAATTATCTTGAACACCCT
Organism: Arion vulgaris; assembly: GCA_020796225.1. NCBI lineage: Eukaryota > Metazoa > Mollusca > Gastropoda > Stylommatophora > Arionidae > Arion > Arion vulgaris. The sequence goes on along the minus strand of CM036764.1, from coordinate 41,877,317 downwards.
GTAGTTTCCAGACGGAAGATTGACATCGTTGAACCGGGTTTCTCTGTGTGGCTCGGTCCCTCTACGCAGAAATAGCACGTCCCCTTCTGTTCGCATTGATGTCATAAGTATGAACTATGTCGCTTCATTAACAATCCTAGGGATATCATGAAAAGATGCACACGTGAATCGAACGAAGCGGTTCTGATTTCAACCCACAAATCCCGCCGAGTGGTTACAGGGCACAAATTTGGGGTGTAAAGAATAGAACCACTGTTACCCGCCACGCATGTCGTAAGAGGCGACTAAGGAGGTTTGGCTGAAATCGGATGCACATGTCCTAAACGTGTAGAAATCTATGCGTTTAGGGGCCTACAAACCAATGTGTAACGTATACACGTTCTTGGCAAAGATCAAACATATCACAAAGAGTGATTATCTTCTTCTTCTTCTTTGCGTTCGTTCTTTACTGCCAATTTTAATCACTCTTTGTGATATGTTTGATCTTTGCCAATAACGTGTATACGTTGCACAATGGTTTGGTAGGCCCCTAAACGCATAGACTTCTACAGTTTAGGACATGTGCATCCGATTTCAGCCTAACCTCCTTAGTCGCCTCTTATGACATGCGTGGCAGGTAACAGGGTTCTATTTTACACAATTCTACCACTGCGAAAGAGTGATTAAAATTGCTTTAAAGAATGAACGCAAAGAAGAAGAATGAACGCAAAGAAGAAGAAGAATGAACGCAAAGAAGAAGAAGAAGAATGAACGCAAAGAAGAAGAAGAATGAACGCAAAGAAGAAGAAGAAGAATGAACGCAAAGAAGAAGAAGAAGAGAATGAACGCAAAGAAGAAGAAGAATAATGAACGCAAAGAAGAAGAAGAAGAAGAATGAACGCAAAGAAGAAGAAGAAGAAGAAGAATGAACGAAAAGAAGAAGAAGAAGAAGAATGAACGCAAAGAAGAAGAAGAAGAAGAATGAAAGCAAAGAAGAAGAAGAAGAATGAACGCAAAGAAGAAGAAGAAGAAGAACGAACGCAAGAAGAAGAAGAAGAAGAACGAACGCAAAGAAGAAGAAGAACGAACGCAAAGAAGAAGAAGAAGAAGAAGAAGAAGAAGAAGAAAGAACGCAAAGAAGAAGAAGAAGAAGAATGAACGCAAAGAAGAAGAAGAAGAAGAATGAACGCAAGAAGAAGAAGAAGAAGAAGAATGAACGCAAAGAAGAAGAAGAAGAAGAATGAACGCAAAGAAGAAGAAGAAGAAGAAGAATGAACGCAAAGAAGAAGAAGAATGAACGCAAAGAAGAAGAAGAAGAAGAATGAACGCAAAGAAGAAGAAGAAGAAGAATGAACGCAAAGAAGAAGAAGAAGAAGAATGAACGCAAGAAGAAGAAGAAGAAGAATGAACGCAAAGAAGAAGAAGAAGAAGAATGAACGCAAAGAAGAAGAAGAAGAATGAAAGCAAAGAAGAAGAAGAAGAATGAACGCAAAGAAGAAGAAGAAAGAAGAAGAAATGAACGCAAAGAAGAAGAAGAAGAATGAACGCAAAGAAGAAGAAGAAGAATGAACGCAAAGAAGAAGAAGAAAGAAGAAGAATGAAGAAAGAAGAAGAAGAAGAAGAACGCAAAGAAGAAGAAGAAGAAGAAGAGAAGAACGAAGAAGAAGAAGAAGAATGAACGCAAAGAAGAAGAAGAAGAATGAACGCAAAGAAGAAGAAGAAGAAGAAGAAGAATGAACGCAAAGAAGAAGAAGAAGAATGAACGCAAAGAAGAAGAAGAAGAATGAACGCAAAGAAGAAGAAGAAGAATGAACGCAAAGAAGAAGAAGAAGAATGAACGCAAAGAAGAAGAAGAAGAAGAAGAAGAATGAACGCAAAGAAGAAGAAGAAGAATGAACGCAAAGAAGAAGAAGAAGAATGAACGCAAAGAAGAAGAAGAAGAATGAACGCAAAGAAGAAGAAGAAGAATGAACGCAAAGAAGAAGAAGAAGAATGAACGCAAAGAAGAAGAAGAAGAATGAACGCAAAGAAGAAGAAGAAGAAGAAGAAGAATGAACGCAAAGAAGAAGAAGAAGAATGAACGCAAAGAAGAAGAAGAAGAAGAAGAAGAATGAACGCAAAGAAGAAGAAGAAGAATGAACGCAAAGAAGAAGAAGAAGAATGAACGCAAAGAAGAAGAAGAAGAAGAAGAATGAACGCAAAGAAGAAGAAGAAGAAGAAGAATGAACGCAAAGAAGAAGAAGAAGAAGAATGAACGCAAAGAAGAAGAAGAAGAATGAACGCAAAGAAGAAGAAGAAGAAGAATGAACGCAAAGAAGAAGAAGAAGAAGAATGAACGCAAAGAAGAAGAAGAAGAATGAACGCAAAGAAGAAGAAGAAGAATGAACGCAAAGAAGAAGAAGAAGAATGAACGCAAAGAAGAAGAAGAAGAAGAATGAACGCAAAGAAGAAGAAGAAGAAGAATGAACGCAAAGAAGAAGAAGAAGAAGAATGAACGCAAAGAAGAAGAAGAAGAACGAACGCAAAGAAGAAGAAGAAGAATGAACGCAAAGAAGAAGAAGAAGAGGAATGAACGCAAAGAAGAAGAAGAAGAAGAACGAACGCAAAGAAGAAGAAGAAGAAGAATGAACGCAAAGAAGAAGAAGAAGAACGAACGCAAAGAAGAAGAAGAAGAAGAACGAACGCAAAGAAGAAGAAGAAGAAGAAGAAGAATGAACGCAAAGAAGAAGAAGAAGAAGAAGAATGAACGCAAAGAAGAAGAAGAAGTATGAACGCAAAGAAGAAGAAGAAGAAGAAGAATGAACGCAAAGAAGAAGAAGAAGAAGAAGAATGAACGCAAAGAAGAAGAAGAAGAAGAAGAATGAACGCAAAGAAGAAGAAGAAGAAGAATGAACGCAAAGAAGAAGAAGAAGAAGAATGAACGCAAAGAAGAAGAAGAAGAATGAACGCAAAGAAGAAGAAGAAGAAGAATGAACGCAAAGAAGAAGAAGAAGAACGAACGCAAAGAAGAAGAAGAAGAAGAATGAAAGCAAAGAAGAAGAAGAAGAAGAATGAACGCAAAGAAGAAGAAGAAGAAGAATGAAGGCAAAGAAGAAGAAGAATGAAGGCAAAGAAGAAGAAGAATGAACGCAAAGAAGAAGAAGAAGAAGAATGAAGGCAAAGAAGAAGAAGAATGAACGCAAAGAAGAAGAAGAACGAACGCAAAGAAGAAGAAGAAGAAGAAGAACCTACAAACTTTGGAAAAAAAGCATTTTTCTTCTTGTTCTTCTTGCGGTCGCCCGCTATGAATTCAGTCGTAGTCTAGTAAGGCGCTTCTGATTGATTTTTGTGTGAATGTCTGCTTCCTTTCATCAGTGCCCCTCTCCTCCCCACAACCCATCCCCAATCCTTTCTTCATACTTCAACTCAGAGTCCAGGGAAAAAAAGGATATAAATGCGAAGGATTAATTTCATTGCACTGTGTTTCCCCAGATGGCGCCCATTTCTGTCGGCAGAATTGACACGCCGCCTGCCGAGAGTGTTGCACAAAGCACAAACTCCATAGCTCCAGCAACAATCATAGGGGTCTCATACAAAAATTGCAAGTGTGACTCGGTCCGGATTCGAACCTTCAAACTTCAGAACGCGAGGCATAGAGCGTGACCTCTTTTAACAGCTACACACCCCCTTTCCCTTTCCTCATGCTTGCCTGTCCATCCTCAGTCCTTCCTTCTAATGTGATCTACATCATACTGTCATTTTTCTATTGTATCTATATTGACGTTTACATTGTTGTTTTTCAGTATTTAATGTATTCAATCCTAGCCGTTCACAATTGCGTTATGTCCATGAACATCCAACAGCTACCTTCCATATATCTTCTACATATTCAACATCTCAAACTACCTTCTAATATGATTCTCAAGTACTAATCTGGACATCTAAACTACCTCTACATACTGACATCTCAAAGCTACCTACTACATACTGGACATCTCAAACTACCTACTACATACTGAACATCTCAACTACTACATACTACATCTCAACTACAATACTGGACATCTCAAAACTACCTACTATATACTGAACATCTCAAAACTACCTACTACATACTGGACATCTCAAAGCTACCTACTACATACTGGACATCTCAACACTACCTTCTACATACTGGACATCTCAAAACTACCTACTACATACTGGACATCTCAAACTACCTACTACATACTGGACATCTCAAACTACCTCTACATACTGGACATCTCAAAACTACCTACTACATACTGGACATCTAAACTACCTCTACATACTGACATCTCAAACTACCTACTACATACTGACATCTCAAAACTACCTTCTACATACTGACATCTTAACTACCTATAATCACTGACATCTCAAACTACCTAATACTACATCTCAAATCTTCTAAATGTCTGTCTCGTATATTCAACATCTCAAACTACTTCTAAATCTCTTCTTCTGAATATTCAACATCTCAAGCTACCTAAATCTCTGTTTATATTTAACATCTCAAAACTACCTTCTAAATCTCTGTCTTCTGTATATTCAACATCTCAAAGCTATCTTCTAAATGTCTGTCTTTCGTATATTCAACATCTCAAAACTACCTTCTAAATATATGTCTTTCGTATATTCAACATCTCAAAACTACCTTCTAAATCTCTGTCTTCTGTATATTCAACATCTCAAAGCTATCTTCTAAATGTCTGTCTTTCGTATATTCAACATCTCAAAACTACCTTCTAAATCTCTGTCTTCTGTATATTCAACATCTCAAAACTACCTTCTAAATCTCTGTCTTCTGTATATTCAACATCTCAAAGCTACCTTCGAAATGCCTGTCTGTTATCTAAAATGATTGAAATCGTATCCACGAGTTGCTCTCAAGTTCTGCCTATTTATCTCAATTCTCCTTTCTTCTCAAACCCGTCTCTGGATTACACATTATTCATCAGCCTTCGACAGACAATGCGAGAACTGACTAGGCACAGCACACGAAACTAGGGCGCGTTTATTGAATCAGCTACGACACGGCTGTTTTCCCCCTTGGGTGAAGTCGGCGATTGTGGAAATTTTGGCCCAGAAATGTTTAGTGGGAAATTATCTTTGTGCGCTGAGTGTAAATAGGCTCGAATGTTTCGCCGCTGGCGAGGAGACTTCGAGGGCTTTTCCTGATAGGCCAAGAAGAGAGCGAGAAGCATTCTTTGGGTGTTGTGTGTGCGCCTTCCAGTTTGATTTATTCCGTATTAAACCGCTCTGGAAGATCAACGTTTCTTTATCGTTTTCTCTAACTGTGACATCAGTTTTGGATATTACAAAACATGCACTGTTCTACTGTAGGACTGCTTCCAGCATGGATTGAAAAGTACTAATCATACGCGTAAAGGTAAGGGATTAGAAAGATTTGAAAAGTTTTCAGTTCATCGCCGAGTGTTATTGGGTTAGCCAACTGTGTTGTTAGCGGTAGTAAAGCATGATTAGTTTAAAGAAAGGCAACACTGTGTGCCCTTCGCCTTTGTGATTTTGGATTCGGTCGGAGTTTTTAATAACATTTTTTAAAATTACAAGGCGTTTGTAGTCGCCTGTGTTTGCTTAGGTTTGGATACGACTACGAGTCGGTTAGTGGTTCCAGATAGGGATGTGTTAGTGAAGTTAGTCGTTCTAGATAAAAATAGATTAGTGGTTCCAGGTGGTCCCAGGATATGTTGGTAGTTTCAGATAAGAAGGGGTTAGTGGTTTCAGGTGGTCCCAAGTAAGAATGTGTTAGTGGTCCCAGATAAGAATTTAGAATGGGTTATTGATTCCAAGTGGTCCCAAGTAAGAATGTGTTAGTGGTCCCAGATAAGAATTTAGAATGGGTTATTGATTCCAAGTGGTCCCAAGTAAGAATGTGTTAGTGGTCCCAGATAAGAATTTAGAATGGGTTATTGATTCCAAGTGGTCCCAAGTAAGAATGTGTTAGTGGTTCTAGATAAGAATTTAGAATGGGTTATTGATTCCAAGTGGTCCCAAGTAAGAATGTGTTAGTGGTCCCAGATACGAATTTAGAATGGGTTATTGATTCCAAGTGGTCCCATGTACAAATGTGTTAGTGGTTCTAGATAAGAATGGATTAGTGGTCCCAGATAAGAATGTGTTAGTGGTCCCAGATAAAAGGGGGTAGTGGTTTCAGGTGGTCCCATATAAAAATGTGTTAGTGGTCCCAGATAAGAATAAATTAGTGGTCCCATATAAAAATAAATTAGTGGTCCCAGATAAGAATTTAGAATGGGTTATTGACTCCAAGTGGTCCCAAGTAAGAATGTTTTAGTGTCCCAGATACGAATTTAGAACAGTAAGAATGGCTATTTGGTTTCAAGTGGTCCCATAATGTGAGTGGCTCCAAATAAGAATGAATTAATGGTCCCAGATAAGAATGGATTAGTGGTCCCATATAAGAATAAATTAGTGGTCCCAGATAAAGATAAATTAGTGGTCCCAGTTAAGAATGGATTAGTGGTCCCAGAAAAGAATATATTAGTGATCCCAGATAAAAATTGATTAGTGGTTCCAGTTCAGAATGTGTTAATGAACAAAATGGTTCCAGATAAGAATGGATTAATGGTCCCATATAAGAATGGACTAATGGTCTAAGCTAAGAATGAATTAATGGTCAAAATTAACAATGGATTAGTCGTCCCAGAAAAGAATAGATTAGTGGTCCCAGAAAATAATTAATTGGTGGTCTCAGATAAGAATGTGTTAATGAACAAAATGGTTCCAGATAAGAATGGATTAAGGGTTTCCATATAAAAATTGATTAGTGGTCCCATAAAAGAATATATTAGTAATCCCAGATAATAAAGGATTAGTGATTTCCCTATAATAAAGGATAAGTGGCCCCAGATAAGAGTGGATTAGTGGTCCCAGATAAGAATGGATTAGTGGTCCCAGATAAGAGTGGATTAGTGGTCCCAGATAAGAGTGGATTAGTGGTCCCAGATAAGAGTGGATCAGTGGTTCCAGATAAGAATACTTTCGTCGTTTAAGTAAGAATTTAGGACGGGTTAGTGATTCCAAATGCGGTGCTCCCTAAATATATGTAGTTTTCCATAGTAATTTCAGGTAAGACTGACTTTATATCGGATTTGTGGATTATGAGAAGGCTTTTGACAGTATTGATAGGGAAACCCTTTGGAAATTGATGAGACATTATGGAATCCCACAGAAAATTATTAACCTAATAAAAACAACATATACAGATATGAAATGTAGAGTCCTTCATGAAGGTAAACTAACATACTTTTGGAATAGAAACAGGAGTGCGTCAGGGATGTCTTCTATCACCTTTGTTGTTCTTACTGACAATAGACTGGATTATGAAGACCACAGTAACTAACACCAGAAATGGAATCCAATGGACTCTCACAGAGCAACTAGATGATCTGGACTTCGCTGATGATATAGCCCTTCTGTCCCATACACGCAGTCCAGGTGCAGGATAAGCTAAACACATTGAATCAAAGGTCCCAGCAACTAGGGCTGAAATTCATAAAGGAAAGACAAAGATAATGAAATTAACCAAGCAAACAACTCGATCTCCTGGTGAAATCCCTTCAAGAGATAGAATCATACACATATTTGGGCAACAATGTAGACAAAGAAGGTGGAACAGATAGAGATGTTAAAATAAGAATACAGAAGGCAAAATGAACTATCATTGCACTGGGAAACATTTGGAAGTCTAAAGATATCAAATCTAGAACAAAAATTCAGATATTTAACTCTAATGTTAAAGCAGTTCTACTGTATGGGTCAGAAACATTGAGAATGACTAAAACAATTACGCATAAATTGCAAACATTCATCAACTGGTGTCTGCGCAGAATAGAGGGAATAAGATGGTATGATAGGGTCACAAATGAGGAACTTATGGAGAGAACAAGACAGATTCCAGTGAACCAAGAGGTTAAAAAAAGACGCTGGCGCTGGATAGGACACACTTTATGAAACATGAGGGGAAAATAACAAGAAGGGTCCTTTCCTGGAACCCGCAGGGACAGCGAAAGAAGGGGAGGCCAAGAAATACATGGAGACGAGATTTGAAGGCAGAGATCAACAATATAAAGAAGAGCTGGAGGGAGCTGCAGGAGACAAGAAGGCTTGGCATGAGCTGGTTGAGGGCCTATGACCCAATCAAGTTAAAAAGGCAGAGAGAGAGAGAGTTATCCAAGACACTAGTGAGTTAGTTGTCCAAGATAATAATGAGTTAGTTGTCCAAGATAATAATGAGTTAGTTGTCCAAGATAGTAATGAGCTAGTTGTCCAAGATAATAGTGAGTTAGTTGTCCAAGATAGTAATGAGCTAGTTGTCCAAGATAGTAATGAGCTAGTTATAGGAGATACGAATTAGATAGTGGTCCAATATAATAATGAGTTAGTGGTTCAATATAATAATGAGTTAGTGGTTCAATATAATAATGAGTTAGTGGTTCAATATAATAATGAGTTAGTGGTCCAATATAATAATGAGTTAGTGGTTCAATATAATGAGTTAGTGGTTCAATATAATAATGAGTTAGTGGTTCAATATAATAATGAGTTAGTGGTTCAATATAATAATGAGTTAGTCATAGAATATCTTCTTCTTCTTCTTTGCGTTCGTTCTTTTCGACCAATTTTAATTTTAATCACTCTTCGTGATATGTTTGATCTTTGTCAAGAACGTGTATACGTTGCACATTGGTTTGGTAGGCCCCTAAACGCATAGACTTCTACACGTTTAGGACACATGCATCCGATTTCAGCCAAACCTCCTTAGACGCCTCTTACGACATGCGTGGCAGGTAACAGTCGTTCTATTCTTTACACCCAAATTTGGGCCCCGGTAACCACTCGGGCGAGTCATAGAAGATAATAATGAGTTAGTCATAGAAGATAATAATGAGTTAGTCATAGAAGATAATAATGAGTTAGTCATGAATATAATGAGTTAGTCATAGAAGATAATAATGAGTTAGTCATAGAAGATAATAATGAGTTAGTCATAGAAGATAATAATGAGCTAGAATAATATAATAATGAGTTAGTCATAGAATATAATAATGAGTTAGTCATAGAAGATAATAATGAGTTATATGAAGATAATATGAGTTAGTCATAGAAGATAATAATTAGATAGAGGCAAGATAAGAATAAGCTGGTTGTGGAAGATCTCTCGTTCTGATGTTCAATGTCTACACAATGAGTCTGGTTCTCTGGATTTGTTGTAGAAGATAAAAACGAGATGGTGGTCCAAGATAAAAACGAGATGGTGGTCCAAGATAAAAACGAGATGGTGGTCCAAGATATGAAATCAGTTTGTGGTAATAAATAAGAATATTTTAGTGGTCCTAGATACTGCGCAATCACAGTGCTATCAAACAGTGGCGGCTCATCATTAAGGGCCAGTGGGGCTGGGCCCACCAAAAATAAGGTGTAACGTGTATTTATTATTTTATACATTAAAATATATCTTAACTGAAACCATGATTTTTCCGAAAATTTCTGTCTGGCCCCACCAACAAAAATGATCACGAGCCGCCACTGCTATCAAGGAATGCAGATCCAGACATCAGAACAAAATGGTGTGCAATGTTTACTGTTGGTCCGGATGTCAAACTTAAGTCACAATATTGACATAACTAAAATTTGAAATTGTCAATCAATAACACACAATCATTTCTATTTTAGAAATTTCATGACTTCGAATACATTCTGCTTTTCTGTCCATTTTGATATCCAATTTCGCCCGTGTGGTAGCGTAGCCTGCAAGGGAAGCAAAGAATAGTACCACTGCGGGGGACTGCCTAGAGTAGTTGATAGTAGCTCGGCCTGCTAGCTGTGAGACGCCTCATAGCTCGGGTTCGAGCCTACTGTCCGGCATTTGTTCGAGTCCCCTGGTCTTACTCAGGACGATAACGTGAGTACCTCTGAAGTCGGAGAAAATCTGCCTGTATGGCGAGGGAATACTAATTATGAGTACATTGAGCACACGGCTGCCAGTGTAAAGTAATTTACAATGTGCCCGCTGCTGCCATTGTAAGAAATTGGTAAAACGGATTTTCACGCAAAAATTAGTTTCAGAGATGAAACTTCGTCTGAGTTGGAAACGGACAAAAGTAAAAAAAAAAAAAAAGGAAAAAGAAAAGAAAAGAAAAATACCACTGCGACCTACAAGTAAGAGACAACTGAGGTAGAGACCTAGGGAAGCTACCCTAGTAAATAAAAAGCATCGCAGAAATCGGATGTGCTGGCCTACCTGTAGGCGCTTAACTGGCACAACGAACAATCGCTCTTAGGTTCAGATCATATAATAATCACACAGTGTTTAAAAGAGTGGTCGATATAGAGCGTTGGAAGAAGTTGTTCTGTCTATTTTGATATACGATCTCAGATCGGGTTTATTTTCTCTGTCTTCATCTTTATCGGCCTTTATCTTTTGTTATTATAACTTAGTTTTCTAGTCTGATGTCATCCCTTTCAGTGTGTGTGTACAATGCATTTTTGTTATTATAACTTGGTTTTCTAGTCTGATGTCATCCCCTTTCAGTGTGTGTGTACAATGCATTTTTGTTATTATAACTTGGTTTTCTAGTCTGATGTCATCCCCTTCAGTGTGTGTGTACAATGCATTTTTGTTATTATAACTTGGTTTTCTAGTCTGATGTCATCCCTTTCAGTGTGTGTGTACAATGCATTTTTGTTATTATAACTTGGTTTTCTAGTCTGATGTCATCCCTTTCAGTGTGTGTGTACAATGCATTTTTGTTATTATAACTTAGTTTTCTAGACTGATGTCATCCCCTTCAGTGTGTGTGTATAATGCATTTTTGTTATTATAACTTGGTTTTCTAGACTGATGTCATCCCCTTCAGTGTGTGTGTATAATGCATTTTTGTTATTATAACTTGGTTTTCTAGACTGATGTCAACCCTTTCAGTGTGTGTGTACAATGCATTTTTGCGTGTATCTATTTTATTTGGTTTCTTTGTGTTTTGTTGAGACATGTCTCTTTAAGCTGAGACGTAGCCCCCGGTAACATGAGGCAGACGAGCTCAGGTAAACATTTTCAAAAATCAGACCTTGAGGTCGCTAACCTTACATTTCAGTATTGTTGGATAGAAAGGAATTCATGTTAAAAACGACATAACATGCAAGAACTCAGCTATTATATGTTACACATTGAATTTAACGCTAAGGAATATTAGTATTATTAACACTTTTCATCAATAAATAACCACAAACTTAAAGAATTGAGTAAAATTGCAATCAAGTTTACAAAGTTCTATTAAATATATGGATGAGAACAGGGAGGTGGGTTTTTTTGTGTGTGCAAGAACGCCAAAGGAAGCAACAGAAGCAAAGAATATGATCAACAAATAAACAGTGTACAGGTATTAAGAGCTTTCGAAAAACAAATAGACAAACACAGGATTCGAACCACTTACCCTCATTTCTTACGACACCCATCGCCTAGCCTAGCCAGAGCCAACTATAAACTACTATAGCCTGGCTAGAGCCTGGCTGTGGCCTAGCAGTACGAGCGTCCTAACGAACACAACCAGCGAGCCATTCTTGGTAAATCAAATATATATAAAAGTCAGCCCCCATCAAACAGGTATTTCCGATTTGTCGACTAAGCTATTCATCCTTCTGTTATCTTGGGCTGTGGCCGAGGCATGCTCCTTTCAACATAATAACACATCTTGTGTTTTACTTACACATTGTGTCTCCCGTGTGTTGTTGGGGCTAGCAGGGGAAGTACAGAATAGTAACACTGTGATCTACAAGGTATATTGTAAGAGGCGACTGAGTTGGGGGCCTAGAGAAGCTACCGTAGTAAATAAACAGCGTCGCAGAAATCGGTTGTGCTGGTCTACTTGTAGGCCATACTGGCACAGTGTACAATCGCTCTTAGGCTCAGATCACATATAAATCACAAAGAGTGGTTAACAAGTTGTCGATATGGCGCATTCGAAGAAGTATCACCCAGTATAAGTCAATAAACATTTTTTAAAAAGATGGCCCCTTTACTAAGAATCGAATATAGATCTTATCCTATGTTTGTTAGATTAGCGATGATGATGATGACGACGACGATGACGATGACGATGACGATGGTTGCGCCTGGATAACGTTGGTCTCTTTTTATACTGTTTACGTCCAATCATCATCATCATCAGGTGCCGTCTCCACATCGAAGTTTGGCTGCAATTAATCTCCAGCATCCTCTGTCTTTCGCCTTGGTGTTGCACACTGCCAGACTGTAACCTGTCCATTTCTTAAAGTTTCCTCCCACTTATCTCTCGGTCTTCCTCTTGCTCTTCTCCCCTCAACTTTCCCTCTAGTAAATGTTTTATCATGGTGTCATGTCTTTTATGTGCCCAAAATACTTTATTTGTCTGAATTTTATTTCTCTTAATAATTGTTTCTTCATGCCTAGTTTTCTAAAACTTGTTTATTTGTCTGTTTTTCTGTCCATGAAACTCTGCCTATTCTTCTATATATCCACATCTCAAATGTATCAATTCTGTCTTCTAACTGCTTGTTCATTGTCCATGTTTCGAGCCATACATTAATAAGGATATATATCGCTTTGATCATTCTCATTTTTAGCCTGTTTGTGATTTGTTTGGATGTCAGTATTTGTATGTTTATAACCTGTTGTCCGAGATGGCGTAAGTTAAATGACCCAAGTCAAGGTCAACGAACTACAACACACCAAGATCCTACTTAACATTTAAGTGGTGAAAATTACATAATTGAAGTCTCCACCCGCCTGTTGCCAGGGCTCGCAAGGGGTGCAAAGAATAGTAACACTGCGACATACAAGGCATGTCGTAAGAGGCGATAGAGGCCTAGGGAAGCTACCATAGTAAATATAAATCGTCACAGAAATCGGATGTGCTGGCCTAATTGTAGGCGCATAACTACCACAACGTTCAATCGTTCTTAGGCTCAGATCACATACAAATCATACAGAGTGGTTTAACAAGTGGTCGATATGGTTCGAAGAAAAAAAAGAAGAAAACACATAGATATCACAACATTACTGCAAACTGTGATAAAGCGCAACATCGCTGCAAACTGTGATAAAGCGCAACATTGCTGCAAACTGTGATAAAGCACAACATTACTGCAAACTGTGATAAAGCACAACATTACTGCAAACTGTGATAAAGCGCACATTCTACAAACTGTGATAAAGCGCAACATCGCTGCAAACTGTGATAAAGCGCAACATTACTGCAAACTGTGATAAAGCGCAACATCGCTGCAAACTGTGATAAAGCCAACATTACTACAAACTGTGATAAAGCACAACATCGCTGCAAACTGTGATAAAGCGCAACATTACTGCAAACTGTGATAAAGCCAACATTACTCAAACTGTGATAAAGCGCAACTTTACTCAAACTGTGATAAATCACAACATCAGCTACAAACTGTGATAAAGCGCAACATTACTGACAAACTGTGATAAAGCACAACATTACTGCAAACTGTGATAAAGCACAACATTACTACAAACTGTGATAAAGCGCAACATCGCTGCAAACTGTGATAAATCGCAACTTATACTCTTTTCATTGGGACTATCTGAAGAAGACAAATAAATTGCTAATAAATGAAACATAATGTTTGCAGGCTGTACTCAATCACTAGAAAATAAGCATTCAATTATATGTATTATCTATTTAATTGTATACCGAAAGATGATGTTACGTAATTTTCTTAGTTGAAAATTTTTAATCTGTATCGTTGCTACTATGTAAGTGCTCTACTGTCACAACTTAAACACATCTGATTAGTGGAACTAAATGCATATGGTTGGGGGAAACGTCACGACTGACTAGTTTTCTTTTTTTTGTTATTGTTGTTTCCTGTTTGAATTAGTACACCACGCTGGTCAGTGTGATTTTAACATTGTGTCTGAAGACGAACGATTAGCTTCATTGCACCGGGTGTTACCACATTTAGCTCGGTCCCACTCCGCAGAAATGGTACACCACTTGCCAAGAGTAGTGCACGAACTCGGTAGTTCGAGCAATAATCTCAGTGGTCTCCGGAAAAAAATGCACTCGTAAACATAACGGGGCAGTCCGGATTTGTACCCACGAGATTTGAAACGCAAGGCAACGGTTCAAACACTTAACCCTAGACAACCTCTTGTAGCATTATCTTCAGAACAACAGTACTGAACTTACTCAAGAAACAACAAATTAAATGTTTCGGTCGCATAAGCAGATTACTAACAGCCTCAAAGAGCAATGCTACTCAGATATAGTGGGAACAAAGCAAAATGTGGACCACAGAAACAACAGATGCAGTGAAAGACACCATGTACGAAGCGCATACAAAATCCCGTTCTATAAATTTCTTATCCCGACGCTCTGAAGCAAAACATGAATAGAGAAAGAAAGCCCTACATAGAGCCACTACTGACATATGGTCGCAAGTCATAGACAATAAATTGCTTCATTTTTTTACAATGATCCAGCTGGTCTTGTTTTTTTGGTTTTTTTACCCAACGCTATGTTGCATTTATGTAGTTATTAACATTGGAAAAGCTGTGAGCGTTCTTCCCACCCCGGAGATGAGCCAGAACTGAATTTCCCCCAGAACGAAACGGCTCTAAATGATGATGTCTTCTTCTTTTTCTTTGCGTTCGTTCTTTACAATCAATTTTAATCACTCTTTGTGATATGTTTGATCTTTGCCAAGAACGTGTATACGTTGCTCATTGGTTTGGTAGGCCCCTAAACACATAGACTTCTACCCGTTTAGGACACGTGCATCTGATTTAATCCAAACCTCCTTAGTCGCCTCTTACGACATGCGTGGTAGGTAACAGTGGTTCTATTCTTTACACCCCAAATTTGGGCGCCGGTAATCACTCGGGTGATGATGATGTCTAATAATACATCAGCCAATGTATGCCTTACTGTGCTGCCCTGTCACTAGATTTCAAGCTGTTCATGTGGAGTTTTAATACTCTTGGCATATGTTCAAATGTTGACGGCAAGAGAATCATTCCGTCTGGGTCACTGCACCTAACGTTAGGTGCCAGTTATTGAAAGCTGACATGCTGGCTTTCTCTATCCTCAGGTATAGTCAGTATTATTCTGGCTTCTTTTCAACATTAGGTGCAAGTATATATTCTGATAGGGACCATATATTTGTATAGCTGGACTACTAGTCATGTCCTTCTCTCGTCGTTATACTGTTACCGGATTGTTGCTCAGTGTCGTGATTTTCTATTTTGCTTTTGACAGGATTTTGATATGCCATCTTTTTTGTGGTCTTTCTCTCGCATTCTTTCATGATGTTTTGACAGTGGCGGCTCGTGATAATTTTTGTTGGTGGCAGACATTTTTCCGGATAAATCCTGGTTTTTAATTGCTATATTTTAAATTATAAAATAATAAATACACGTTATACATTATTTTTAGTCGGGCCCGGCCCCACTGGCCCTTAATGATGAGCCGCCCGTCTGCCCAGCTGTTCTAGGCGTTGGACTACGGTGACTATCCTTTGTGTAGCGGTTCAATTCCGTGGATGTGAAAAAAGCAAGATTCCTAGATTTACGGTGTTCGTGGCACCGAACCGAAGGGTTACGATGTCCATGGCACGAGCCGAAGAGCTGAAAGCTCAAGTGCTTCTGGATCGGAAAATGACGAGCCGCCACTGTGTTATGATATATAAGACTGTATAAAGTTTGGATGCATTCTTATTAAGTAGCCGAGCAACTTAATTATCTTTGTTTCTCAGGGAAATTCAAACAAGGTTATGTCTTAATTGTTTTATACTGCTGTCGGTGACTTGTCTTTTCTGGTGTTATTGGTAGCTTTTTGTAAGCATCGCATTTCAAGTGTAATTTTTTGCAACTGTGCTTTGTTCATTATCCATGGTTGATTCTAGTAACACATTTAATCAGAAAGCCACAAATACCAACACAAGACTATTACTATAATATGAGCAGATTGGAACAAGTTGTCATTCTTCGCATTAGAACAGGACACAATCGACTCCGCAGCCACATGTATACAAATTGCAAGATTGGCAATTCAGCCATGTGTACATGTGGACAGGCACATCAGACTGCAGGGCTCATACTTCAAGACTATCCCGAGTATGACACGTTGAAACGTCGGAACACGGAAAAAAGGGGAACACGGAATAGTAACACTGCAATCTACAAGGCATGTCGTAAGAGGTGACTTAGGTAGGGACCTAGGGAAACTACCCTAGTAAATAAAACGTGTAGCAGAAATCGGGTGAACTGGCCTACTTGTAGGCGCTTAACTTACACAACGTACACTCGTTCTTAGGCTCGGATCACATACAAATCACAAAGAATGGTTAACAAGTGGTCAATATGGAACGTTCGAAGAAGAACAAGCAAACATGTTTGTTGTAGTCCAATGTATTACTTTTTTCGATCACCCCACTATTCAGGTGTAGCCATGACATTTAATATGACACACCTGAATGATTTTCTCTGAAATACTTGCTTTCCTTATCACAATAGTGTTTCTTGTCATTTAGACGATCCTTAATTCAACTGACAGAGGTACTGGTAATTTAGATACACGGTTTCCTGTAATCAAATCGCGCACACTGATAATGTGTGGTCCAAGCTGACCGCAAACACCTCAATTTCTGCGTCATGTGGGCACTACCGCAGCGTGTTACTAATATCACTATAGGCGACTTCATGATTTGCTTTGTTTGTTGCATAGTAATCGCTTATTTTACATCTGGTACCCTGATGTATTGAATAGTGTATTACTTTCTTGTACTCCGATTTACTACTCTGCTTGTTGTACCCAGATCTATTACTTTATTTGTTGTACCCAGGTCTATTACTTCATTTGTTGTACCCGGGTCTATTACTTCATTTGTTGTACTCATATATATTACTTCATCTGTTGTACTCATATATATTACTTCATTTGTTGTACCCAGATATATTACTTCATCTGTTGTACTCATATATATTACTTCATTTGTTGTACCCAGATATATTACTTCATCTGTTGTACTCATATATATTACTTCATTTGTTGTACCCAGATATATTACTTCATCTGTTGTACTCATATATATTACTTCATTTGTTGTACCCAGATATATTACTTCATCTGTTGTACTCATATATATTACTTCATTTGTTGTACCCAGGTCTATTACTTCATTTGTTGTACCCAGGTCTATTACTTCATTTGTTGTACCCAGATATATTACTTCATTTGTTGTACCCAGATATATTACTTCATATTTTGTACCCAGGTCTATTACTTCATTTGTTGTACCCAGGTCTATTACTTCATTTGTTGTACCCAGGTCTATTACTTCATTTGTTGTACCCAGGTCTATTACTTCATTTGTTGTACCCAGGTCTATTACTTCATTTGTTGTACCCAGGTCTATTACTTCATTTGTTGTACCCAGATATATCACTTCATTTGTTGTACCCAGGTATATTACTTCATTTGTTGTACCCAGGTCTATTACTTCATTTTTTGTACCCAGGTCTATTACTTCATTTTTTGTACCCAGGTCTATTACTTCATTTGTTGTACCCAGGTCTATTACTTCATTTGTTGTACCCAGGTCTATTACTTCATCTGTTGTACCCAGGTCTATTACTTCATTTGTTGTACCCAGGTCTATTACTTCATTTGTTGTATTCAGATATATTACTTCATTTGTTGTACCCAGGTCTATTACTTCATTTGTTGTACTCAGATATATTACTTCATTTGTTGTACCCAGGTCTATTACTTCATTTGTTGTACCCAGGTCTATTACTTCATTTGTTGTACTCAGGTCTATTACTTCATTTGTTGTACCCAGGTCTATTACTTCATTTGTTGTACCCAGGTCTATTACTTCATTTGTTGTACCCAGGTATATTACTTCATTTGTTGTACTCAGGTCTATTACTTCATTTGTTGTACCAGTATATTACTTATTGTTGTACAGATTATTACTTCATTTGTTGTACCCAGGTCTATTACTTCATTTGTTGTACCCAGATATATTACTTCATTTGTTGTACCCAGGTCTATTACTTCATTTGTTGTACACAGATATATTACTTCATTTGTTGTACCCAGGTCTATTACTTCATTTGTTGTACCCAGGTCTATTACTTCATTTGTTGTACCCAGGTCTATTACTTCATTTGTTGTACTTCGATTTCTTACTTTGCTTGTGGTATCCTGATGTACTACTTTGCTTGTGGTAACCTGATGTACTACTTTGCTTGTGGTAACCCGATGTATTACTTTGCTTGTGGTAACCCGATGTATTACTTTGCTTGTGGTAACCCGATGTATTACTTTGCTTGTGGGAACCCGATGTATTACTTTGCTTGTGGTAACCCGATGTATTACCTGGGTTTTTGTTTTACCTGATGAAATCATATTGATCGATGTATTGTTTTCTGCGTGTGCTTCTCTGCTTTGACTTCAGTAATACTACCATTGTAAACATATTTCCGACTATATATTCAAGTTACTGTCACTGTTGAGGGTTGCGTTTTATCGATATTAGAATATGTTGACCGTCTTACTTGAGACATCTTTGTTGTTGTGTTCTATTTCTGCTGTTAGAGATTGTACGCATGATTGCACTGAGTGTTACACTTAAGTGTTGAATCACTTCTATTGCTGTAGTAAACCTTCGATCACAGCAGATGGTTAAGCTTAACTTAAAGTACTGATTCAAGTTAGCTGATGTTTTATTCCAGGGCATTCAAGCTCTTTATGAGCAGTTTGAGATTCGTCTGTTTCTGGTTTGTTTACGACAGGGAAAAGTAACATATGCTACGAACTCAGGCATTTTCAAAGATTTGTTCATTATCAAGGGTCACCACACTTTCATCCCCACTCCCCACTCAACTATTAAGGATTTCAACACTGTCAAGCGCTCATGTTTTACCGGGGTTTTAGAGGGAAGCATCGCCCGCGTGCCCAGCGTGTTCGTAGCGCGTTGGACTACGGGTGACTAGTCCTCTGTAAGTGCGGGTTCAACTCCGCGGACTGGCAGAAAAGCTACAGGTTCCCCAGATTTACGGTGTTCATAGCACCGAGCCAAAGGGTTACGATGTCCATGGCACCGAGCCGAAGGGTTACGATGTCCATGGCACCGAGCCGAAGGGTTACGATGTCCATGGCACCGAGCCGAAGGGTTACGATGTCCATGGCCCGAGCCGAAGGGTTGATGTCCGGCACGAGCCGAAGAGCTGAAAAGCTCAAATGCTTCTGGATCGGAAAAAAAGGGAAGCATAGACTAGTAACACAAGGCATGTCGTAAGAGGCGTTTGATGTAGGACCTAGGAAGCTACCCTAGTAAATAAAAAGCATCGCAGAAATTGAATGTGCTGGCCTACTTATAGTCGCATAAGTGGTACAACGTACACTCGCTCTTATGCTCGGATCACATACAAATCACACAGAGTGGTTAACAAGTGATCGATATGGAGCGTTCGAAGAAGAACTTCTTAACTACAACGACGATGCTCATATTGATTAGTGAATCAATTCTTAACTACAACGACGATGCTCCTATCGATTAGTGAATCAATTCTTAACTACAACGACGATGCTCCTATCGATTAGTGAATCAATTCTTAACTACAACGACGATGCTCATATCGATTAGTGAATCAATTCTTAACTACAACGACGATGCTCATATCGATTAGTGAATCAATTCTTAACTACAACGACGATGCTCCTATCGATTAGTGAATCAATTCTTAACTACAACGACGATGCTCCTATCGATTAGTGAATCAATTCGGCCGAGTGATTACCGGGGCCCAAATTTGGGGTGTAAAGAATGGAACCACTGTTACCTGCCACGCATGTCGTAAAAGGCGTCTGTGGAGGTTTGGCTGAAATCGGATGCACATGTCCTAAACGTGTAGAATTCTATGCGTTTAGGGGCCTACCAAACCAATGTGCAACGTATACATGTTCTTGGCAAAGATCAAACTTATCACAAACAGTGATTAAAATTGGTCGTAAAGAACGAACACAAAGGAGAAGAAGAAGAGTGAATCAATTTAATCAATACTCACTTCCACAGCCTGATTATAAATACGACCATGACTTTTAATCGACTCTTTCTTGTTGTCAAATGTCTATATATTAGCATTTACACATAAGATTCGTCATTTCTTGTACATTTATATACACTCGTCCGTCAGCTCGTTGTTCATTTTAATATTGACATTTGACAATCGCTTTCAATCTCTAACCTAATTTTCTTGCTGGTTCAAAAAGACTCCTGGTCATGGTACAGAAAACCATAAATTTAAGGCCTATTCAAATCAAAGTATCGTAGTGGCTGCTTTGAAAGGGTTTTTTAAAATCTATTTATAAAGTTAGTGGGAATACATTGAAGTTTAGTATGTTAGTTATAGAAAGAGATATACCAGAGATACATCAGGGGAGGGGGTTTGTGGCGTAGAGGTTACGTGCTCGTCTCTCGTACCAAAGGCAGGGCCGTGCCGTGCTGCGATACAGAGAGGTAACCGCATCAGCGGCACCGTAAGGGAGGCGGCGTAAGCAGCGTAATCAAATTTACAATTGGTTTTTTTAAAGGAAAAAATATTTAAGGGGCGACATTTCGAAGACTTGCATCATACTGATAAAATATACCGCACGGCTCTGGCAAAAGGTACCAGGTTCGCTCCCTCGTGGATCAATTTGGATATTTTTCCAGAGATCCCTGATCTCAGTGTAGATGAGATCGAGTTCCTAGTCCTATCGGCGGCGAATGATAAAACGTAGGTTCCATGTTTAAACTGAGCACGTAACCCCTGGCAGTTCGAAATCGAGAAGAGCAGGCTGGAAAGCCGCTGCCCGATCAAAATTTATTAAAGATTAAAAATAAAATTCCTAAAAAAAATTTTCACCGTCTTCAAAATTCCCTCGGGGACTCTCACCGGTGCTACGGAGTTCGTGCACTGCAGCTGAGGGGATCCTGTGTAAGGAAGATCGGAGCACATATGGTTACTCACCGAAGTGCAAGGATGATAATCCAATCAATCTAATGAATCAATCAGAGATATGACACTGTTGGCAAAGATACTTCTTTTCAGTCACTCTTCTGTCATTCATCAGTAGACATCTTCATTGCGATCGCTATTTTGATGATTATACCTGTTCGTCTGTTGCTGGTGCTCACAAGGGGAGCAAATAATACTAACACTGCGTTCTACAAGGTATGTCGTAAGTGGCGTCTGAGGTAGGAGCCTAGGAAATCTACCCTAGTATATAAAAGCGCTGCAGAAATCGAATGTGCTGGCTTACTTGTAGGCGCATAACTGACACAACGAATACATACAAATCACATACAAATCACACAGAGTGGTTAACAAGTAATCGATATGTAGCGTTCGAAATAGAAGTATTTGGTTGAAATGGTAACACATTTTTTCACGCTGTTAATTATGTTTTTGGCCATTCCTATTTCTATCGGAATTTTTGTTTCCGCTTCTGTCATCATCATCTTTTGAGAAAGCAATGACAAAATACTAAACATAATAATGCCTTTAAAAAAATCACAAACAGTTTTAAAAGCTGCGGTTGATTCGCAAAGTCCTGTAGAGGATATGCAATTAACTTTTTTTTTAAACATCATATATTATTATGTGTTCTCATACACCATTCTTTCTTCTTCTTTGCGTTCGTTCTTTACGATCAATTTTAATCACTCTTTGTGATATGTTTGATCTTTGCCAAGAACGTGTATACGTTGCACATTGGTTTGGTAGGCTCCTAAGCGGATAGACTTCTACATGTTTAGGATATGTGCATCCGATTTCAGCCAAACTTCCTTAGTCGCCTCTTACGACATGCATGAAGGTAACAGTGGTTCTATTCTTTACACCCCAAATTTGGGTCCCGGTAACCACTCGGGCGATACACCATTCTATACTAGATGAATTATTTCAACCCATTATTCTATTTGTTAGTTCATTTCCACCCATACAACATACTATACTAGTTCATATCTTCACATACAACATACTATACTAGTTCATATCTTCACATACAAACTATACTATACTCCTCTCATATCTTCACATACAACATACTACACTAGTTCATATCTTCACATACAAAATACTATACTTGTTCATATCTTCACATACAACATACTATACTCTCTCATATCTTCACATACAAAATACTATACTCTCTCATATCTTCACATACAACATACTACACTAGTTCATATCTTCACATACAACATACTATACTAGTTCATATCTTCACATACAACATACTACACTAGTTCATATCTTCACATACAACATATTATACTAGTTCATATCTTCACATACAACATATTATACTTGTTCATATCTTCACATACAACATACTATACTCTCTCATATCTTCACATACAAAATACTACACTAGTTCATATCTTCACATACAACATACTATACTCTCTCATATCTTCACATACAACATACTACACTAGTTCATATCTTCACATACAAAATACTATACTTGTTTATATCTTCACATACAACATACTATACTCTCTCATATCTTCACATACAAAATACTATACTCTCTCATATCTTCACATACAACATACTACACTAGTTCATATCTTCACATACAACATACTATACTAGTTCATATCTTCACATACAACATATTACACTAGTTCATATCTTCACATACAACATATTATACTAGTTCATATCTTCACATACAACATATTATACTTGTTCATATCTTCACATACAACATACTATACTCTCTCATATCTTCACATACAAAATACTACACTAGTTCATATCTTCACATACAACATACTATACTCTCTCATATCTTCACATACAACATACTACACTAGTTCATATCTTCACATACAAAATACTATACTTGTTCATATCTTCACATACAACATATTATACTAGTTCATATCTTCACATACAACATATTATACTAGTTCATATCTTCACATACAACATATTATACTAGTTCATATCTTCACATACAACATACTACACTAGTTCATATCTTCACATACAAAATACTATACTTGTTCATATCTTCACATACAACATACTATACTCTCTCATATCTTCACATACAACATACTATACTAGTTCATATCTTCACATACAACATATTATACTAGTTCATATCTTCACATACAACATACTATACTCTCTCATATCTTCACATACAACATATTATACTAGTTCATATCTTCACATACAACATACTATACTAGCTCATATCTTCACATACAACATATGTCAGCTGACATCTTCCCTCTATTGACTTATTTGCATCGATCTCTATGATATTTCTTCTTCACGCCAAACTTGCTTACTAGTTCATATATGCGTGACATTTTCTGTGAGTTCTTTCTTCTTCTTCAAATTGTTGTAGCAATCACTTGTAATATTGATTCACATCTCTCCAGACTTTTTATTATGTTTTCACTTTCTTTGTACACCACACTACTTATTAACTCAACACACCTATATGAAATACATTAAACATTACAGTACACAACAAAGAAAATAACACACAACAAAGAAAATAACACACGACAAACAAAATAACACACAGACAAACAAAATAACACAACAAACAAAATAACACACAAACAAAATAACACAACAAGAAAATAACCACGACAAGAAAATAACACACAGCAAAGAAAATAACACACAACAAAGAAAATAACACACGACAAAGAAAATAACACACAGCAAAGAAAATAACACACAGCAAAGAAAATAACACACAACAAAGAAAATAACACACAACAAAGAAAATAACACACGACAAAGAAAATAACACACAACAAAGAAAATAACACACAACAAAGAAAATAACACACACAAAGAAAATAACACACAACAAAGAAAATAACACAGCAAAAAATAACACAACAAAAAAATACACACAAAAGAAAATAACACACAACAAGAAATAACACAGCAAAGAAATAACACACAACAAAGAAAATAACACACAACAAAGAAAATAACACACGACAAAGAAAATAACACACAACAAACAAAATAACACACAACAAACAAAATAACACACAACAAACAAAATAACACACAACAAACAAAATAACACAACAAACAAAATAACACACAACAAACAAAATAACACACGACAAACAAAATAACACACGACAAACAAAATAACACAACAAACAAAATAACACAACAAACAAAATAACACACAACAAAAAAATAACACAACAACAAAAATAACCACAACAAACAAAATAACACACAACAAACAAAATAACACACAACAAACAAAATAACACACAACAAACAAAATAACACAACAACAAACAAAATAACACAACAACAAACAAAATAACACACAACAAACAAAATAACACACAACCTGACAAGCACAATAACATACGATTTTTTACAATCCAGAAGCACTTGAGCATTCAGCTCTTCGGCTCGGTGCCATGGACATTGTAACCCTTCAGTTCGGTGCCACGAATACCGTAAATCTGAGGAATCTGTGGCTTTTCTGCCAGCCCGCGGAATTGAATCGCACTCACAGGGGGCTTGTCGCCCGTCGGCCAACGCGCTACGAACACGCTGGACAGTTGGACAATAACATACGATAAACACTACGACAACAACACATATATGGAATACAACTAACCATAAAACAACAACACCAGTTTGGTACCAGGACCCGCAAGAACACCAAATATTGCGACCTACAAAGCATGACGTAAGAGGCGACAAAGGTAGGGTTTAGGAAAGCTACCATACTAAATAACAAGCGTAGCAGAAATTGGATGTACTGGCCTACTTGTAGGCGCATAACTGGCGCAACGTACAATCGCTCTTAGGCTTGGATCATATACAGATCACAAAGTGGTTTAACAAGTGGTCGATATGGAGCGTTCGATGAGAAGATTCTTTGAAGCCTATACTTCTTTTTAATTTGGACGAACAAACTCCGTTCCTCAGACAATTCTTGAAATGTTCTGAGTAAACAACCCCAGGCGGACTAAGGAATTGTATTACTAACATGTAGTTGATCAAGCAATGATACTACTGACATGCTTTTATATGTCATTATTCAACATTCAGCTCCACATACACATATCAACGGCACTTATAGTTCAATATAGATCAGAATATTAATGTGCTGAAGTCGGCGATACTAGTCCAGAAGGCGCTTCAGAAACCATAGTGTCACTCTTATACCATCATTTAAGACTTATGCTGTTGATAACCGCATCCAAAACAGTTGATGTATGGCGAACTTGAAGGGGGCAGACGTTCTGCTGATAGACAGAAAAAAACCGCTTTAAAGACACTCTTAAAGTGTTTCTGAAATGATTCGATATAGACAGAGCACGCAACATGCATGACTAACCTTGATCATGTATCACCAGTGGTTACCGGGGCCCAAATTTGGGGTGTAAAGAATAGAACCAATGTTACCTGCCATGCATGTCGTAAAAGCGACTAAGTAGGTTTGGCTGAAATCGGATGCACGTGTCCTAAACGTGTAGAAATCTATGCGTTTAGGGCCTACCAAACCAATGTGCAACGTATACACGTTCTTGGCAAAGATCAAACATATCACAAAGAGTGATTAAAATTGGTCGTCAGAACAACACAAGAAGAAGAAGAAGAAGATCATGTATGTTCCACCTGTGGTAGGGATTCTGTTCTAGGATTGGACTCTACAGTCACCTCCGCACACACCAGAGAGGTGCAGCAGCACACGTCTGAGACTGTTGTCATCATCGCTTGCGATAGATGTCTATTATTATTATTAAGCTGTCGATCGACCTGCCGAGCCTCGCGTAATTAAGTCACTGCATTGAAATCTACACAGCATCAGAGATGAGCTCCAGATAACAGTTGACTTCATCATCAGAACATATCTAACGGTATAATCATCCAAATAACGGTCACAAGAAGAAGAAGATCAGAATACTAAGAGCATGTTTAGTTTTGTCGTCGGATCATCACCACTGCACGTCGAACCAATTAGTCCATAAGTGCTCCAATCTTCCCCTCAGTATGTCTCTCTCAGCGTGTAGCGACTAACGACATCGGTTCTGTGTTGGTTGACTATTCTATCTGAAATCTGTATTATATTCTATATATAAAAGCATGTATATTACCAAGAGCGATTTATTGGTGTGTGGCATAAGAGATTTAACAGGGTACTAGAAAAGCATAGGCGTGTCTGTGGCGTAGAGGTTAGTAACCCATCTCTCGTGTCAAAGGTACCACCGGACAAAATTAATTAGAAAAGATTAAAAATAAAATTCATACAAAAATATCTTCACCATTTTCAAAATCGCCGAGTGGTTACCTGGGTCCAAATTTGGGGTGTAAAGAATAGAACCACTGTTACCTGTCACGCATGTCGTAAGAGGCGACTAAGGAGGTTTGGCTGAAATCGGATGCACATCTCCTAAACGTGTAGAAGTCTATGCGTTTAGGGGCCTACAAACCAATGTGCAACGTATACACGTTCTTGGCAAAGATCAAACATATCACAAAGAGTGATTAAAATTGGTCGTGAAGAGCGAACGCAAATAAGAAGATCTTCAAAATTACAACAGGGACCCTCGCCGGTGCTACAGAGTTCGTCCACTGCAGCTGAGGTGTTCCTGTGTAAGAAAGAGATCTGAGCACACATGGTTACTCACCGAAATGCAATGATTATGGTCCATTCAATCAGAAAAGCATATCAGTCTTCTTCTTCTTTGCGTTCGTTCTTTATGACCAATTTTAATCACTCTTTGTGATATGTTTGATCTTTGCCAAGAACGTGTATACGTTGCACATTGGTTTGGTAGGCCCTAAACGCATAGACTTCAACATGTTTAGGACATGTGTATCCGATTTCAGCAAATCCTCCTTAGTCGCCTCTTACGACATGCGTGGCAGGAAACAGTGGTTCTATTCTTTACACCCAAATTTGGGCCCCGGTAACCACTCGGGAGAGCATATCAGTGATTGTTGAATATATATATATCGCGATCACCGCTTAGACTGATGTACCAGATTTCCACATAAATTCTGCTGTTGCTTTTAGGGACTCCCTCCAGCCTTACAGCTTCTCATTTAGCTCGGTATTTTCCGGCCAGGTTTCGTTTCTCATGACTGCTAGCAGTGGACAGACTTGCAGTAGATGCTCTGACGTCATGTCCACCTTCTCGCAATGGCACAGGCTAGTTGTGTCAATCTTAAATTTGTTGTAGAGGTGGGACTGGTGTCTGTTATGGTCAGTACGGAGATGGAATATGACAACTTGTTTGTTACGGGACAGACCATAGTACTTCACCTTTGGCGCTGTGTTGAGGGTGGTCCTGCGACCACTTCTCTCCAAATCGCCATCCAATGGATTGTTGAATATAAATATTACAACAGAATAGTCCTCCGTATATCACATACAGAGAAGTAGAGACACCCTCCACAGCGATCGAAAACTCGAAATCTTGAGGGTTGTTCATAAACAAAAGAAAGCACTACTTTAACACACTGCAACGATGCAGCCTTTTCCTAGGGCCATTAATTGGGTGTAGTTTTGATCAGCGCTAGATTGCTGACCGTGCAACTGAATTTGATTATCATGTTCCCTATGTCTTCGGTTCCCTTTGTCTTCGGTTCCCTATGTCTTCGGTTCCCTGTGTCTTCGGATCCTTATGTCTTCCGTTCCCTGTGTCTTCGGTTCCCTATGTCTTCGGATCCCTATGTCTTCGGATACCTATGTCTTCGGTTCCCTGTGTCTTCGGTTCCCTGTCTTCGGTTCCCTGTGTCTTCGGTTCCCTATGTCTTCGGTTCCCTGTGTCTTCGGTTCCCTGTGTCTTCGGTTCCCTATGTCTTCGGATCCCTATGTCTTCGGTTCACTATGTCTTCGGTTCACTACAATTATATAGTTTCTTTCGTTCTGATACCCTCCAACTGCTGCTCAACTATTGCTCATACAACTACTGCTGATGCAGCTATCTGTACAACTACTGCACTACAACCTGCTCTACAACTCTGCTCTACAACTACTGCTACTACAACTACTTCTACTACAACTCTTCTCTACAACTACTGCTACTACAACAACTGCTACTACAACTACTGCTACTACAACTACTGCTACTACAACTACTGCTACTACAACTACTGCTACTACAACTACTTGCTCAACTATTGCTGCTACAACTATTGCTGCTGCAACTACTGCTACTACAACTACTGCTACTACAACTACTGCTACCAACTACTGCTCTACAACTACTCTGCTACAACATTGCTGCTACAACTATTGCTGCCACAACTACTGCCACATAAAAAGCAGCTGCTGAATCTGTCATGACAGCTGCTTCTACCACTACCCCATCCACAGGTACAGCAACTTTTTGTTACCCCATCAGTATCCCCCCTCATCCTCCAAACAGCACGAGCCTGGCAATGAGGGTATCGTGTCTCCTGCATTGCGAATCTCGCCATCAAACTGAATCAATCGATTTATATTGTGTTCCACTTCCGTAGCCTTAATTTTGTTCTCCCACTCAAATCTCGATCGATCCCTCATATTATTTTCTATCTGTAGATTATCTAGCAATACAAACATGGGACAATGTATAGCAGCCACGTAGATACTTTTATATACTGTTAGATTATCTCTGTCGTATCTCATTTTTGCACGGACATGTTCTGTGACTTGTACGGTCGTATTGAAAATAAGACCATAAATTATGACTATAGGTAATTTTTGGTTAGTTTATCTTTTTGTTCTCCTTGCGAACGCTTCTTCTTCTTCTTCTTTGCGTTCGTTCTTTATGACCAATTTTAATCACTCTTTGTGATATGTTTGATCTTTGGCAAGAACGTGTATACGTTGCACATTGGTTTGGAGGCCCTAAACGCATTGACTTCTACACATTTAGGACACATGCATCCGATTTCAGCCAAACCTCTTTAGTCGCCTCTTACGACATGCGTGGCAGGTAACAGTGGTTCTATTCTTTACACCCCACATTTGGGCCTCGGTAACCACTCGGGCGCTTGCGATCGCTGTTTTGATTATACCGTCAAACGCGTTCTTTATGATGAAGTAGTTGGAGTTCATCTCTGGTGTCATGTAGTTTTGGATGTAGTGGTTGCAGGGGCTATCAATGTGAGAAAAGAATAGTAACACTGTAACCTACAAAGCATGTCGTAAGAGGCGACTGATGTAGGGTGCTAGGGAAGCTACCATAATAAATAGAAATCATCGCAGATATCGGATGTGCTAGCCTACTTGTAGACGCACAACTGGCACAGCGTACAATCGCTCTTAGACTCAGATCACACACAAATCACAAAGAGGGGTTTAATTTCACATATAGATATATGAAACTTCTTTCGTCTTTACAGACAATTATGTTACTGTGACCAGTTCTGAGTTTGCGCTTGTCTCTATTGCCTGTCTTTAAACGCATCCCTACGACTCAGATGTATTAATCGACACAAGTTAATTGCATATCCTTTACAGGACTTTGCGAATCAACCGCAGCTTTTTAACGCCGTTAATGATTTTTCTAAGCATTATTACGTTTGCATTGCTTTCTGAACGGGTGGTGCCATCGTCCTTTTGTAAAATCCACACGAAACATTTTGCAAGCAAACTGTCCGCAGCGTGATTCGAACTCGAACGTCGGGGTTAGACCGAGTCACTATCCACTAAACCATATACGCTACCAATGTATATATATATACACTGATAGATTGACAGAACCATTACAATTGAAATTCGGTGTATAACTGAGTGTACGAACATCCGTAACACTGGCGAGAGTCCCCGATGGTAATATTTTTTAGGGTGATGAAAATTTGCAGAGATTTTATTTTAGCTGTCATTAATTATTTTTGTCCCGGGCAGCCAATTTCCAGCTGACTCTTACCGATTTTACAATGTCAATGGTTGTTTTGCTGTGCTCATCTTGAACATGGAATTTACTTTTTATCCTTCGTCTCCGATAGGGCTAGGAACACGATTTTACTTATATTACAGATAAGCTCCTCACTGAAATCAAATGAACCAAATATTTTTGAATCAAGAGACCACTCCAGAGCACATCCTGCAGTCATTTCCATCATACATACACCAACGAAATGAAACATGGCCTCATGAACAAAGTTTACAGACCAAGCTATGGGGAACTCTCGAAGAACTCCAACTGACATGTAGCTTCATAGAGGCAACCCATCTCATGATTTAGACGAGCATACGAAACCAAACGCAAAGAAGAAGAAGAATAAAGAGAGCAGCTCTGGGCCTGAATACAACCGTTTTATCTTATATTTATGATTTAATTTGTTTTCTGTATTATGTCATGTATATGCAAAACTAACACTGCAGACGAAGATTCAAATATTTAATTTGTTTTCTGTATTATGTCATGTATATGCAAAACTAACACTGCAGACGAAGATTCAAATATATCGAGCCTGTGTAATCAGCTCTTTACTCTATGGCTCAGAAATATGGGCAGCCTACTCAGGACAGGAAATGAGACTTAACATCTTTAACAATCCATGTCTCTGCAAGATTAATAACATCGGGTGGTACGACAAGATAACCAACTCTGAAGTACTGCAACGTGCGCAATTGCCTTCTTTAATGGGTATGCTCAGCAGTAGAAGACTAAGATGGTTGTGGTATGTGAGAATAATGGGCAATTGTTGCATACCAAAACAAATGTTCTGTGAACTTTCGGATGGGACGAGGCACCAAGCCAGACATATACCATTGCTCAGACGTAAGGATGTCTGCAAGGCCATTTTGAGCTTTTCTATCGGTCCCAGAAA
>CM036764.1:39156449-39236449 GCA_020796225.1 Arion vulgaris | reverse complement strand
TTCGTTCCATTTTATGTTCATTATTTTTCACAGACATCTATTTTCAAATGCATTCAACTTGCTTTCTATATCTTTAGTCATTTTCCAACTCTCGCTGGCATATGTTAGGATTGATACAACATTGGAATTGAAAATTCGTAATTTAGTTTTAATACTATATAACTTGCAGTTCCATATTTTATTTAGACTTTTAAAAGCTGATGTTGCTTTGCCAATTCGTATCATAATTTCTTGTTTAACATTTCCTGTGCAATAAAAATTGCTACCTAAATAGGTGAACTTTTATTTTTATCCTTTAGATTCCAGTGTGGTATCTGCATTACTTGCCATAGGTGTCTTCATTATATTTGTTTTTTATAGATTATCTGCAGTCCACCTTTAATGCAATAGATGACAAGTTGACCATTTTTCTTTGCATATCTTGGTTGTTTCTACTTAACAAGGCAATATCATCTGTAAAATCCAAATCTTATAATTGACTATTTTCTACCCAATCGATGCCAGTTTCGTCCCTGCAGCATTTTCGCATAGCTATAGAGTAATGTTCGCATAGCTATAGAGTAAAGTTAACATAGCTATAGAGTAAAGTTAACATAGCTATAGAGTAAAGTTAACATAGCTATAGAGTAAAGTTAACATAGCTATAGAGTAAAGTTAACATAGCTATAGAGTAAAGTTCACATAGCTATAGAGTAAAGTTCACATAGCTATAGAGTAAAGTTAACATAGCTATAGAGTAAAGTTAACATAGCTATAGAGTAATGTTCACATATCTATAGAGTAATGTTCACATAGTAATAGAGTAATGTTCACATAGTAATAGAGCAATGTTCACATAGCTATAGAGTAAAGTTAACATAGCTATAGAGTAAAGTTAACATAGCTATAGAGTAATGTTAGCATAGCTATAGAGTAAAGTTAACATAGCTATAGAGTAAAGTTAACATAGCTATAGAGTAATGTTCCCATAGCTATAGAGTAAAGTTAACATAGCTATAGAGTAATGTTCACATAGCTATAGAGTAATGTTCACATAGCTATAGAGTAATGTTCACATAGCTATAGAGTAATGTTCACATAGCTATAGAGTAAAGTTAACATAGCTATAGAGTAAAGTTAACATAGCTATAGAGTGATGTTCACATAGCTATAGAGTAATGTTCACATAACTATAGAGTAATGTTCGCATAGCTATATAGTAAAGTTAACATAGCTATAGAGTAAAGTTAACATAGCTATAGAGTAAAGTTAACATAGCTATAGAGTAAAGTTAAAATAGCTATAGAGTAAAGTTAACATAGCTATAGAGTAAAGTTAACATAGCTATAGAGTAAAGTTAACATAGCTATAGAGTAAAGTTAACATAGTAATAGAGTAAAGTTAACATTCAAAGAACCATTGACAGTTCAAAATCGAGAAGGGTGAGCTGGGAAAATCGATGCCAGGACAAAATTCGTCAGAAAATTTTTTTTTAAATCCTTCAAAATAACTTCACCATTTTGAAAATTACCTCGGGGACCATCGTCTGTGCTACTCCGTAACACAGTCGCTTAGACCTTCCTGGGTAAGAAAGAGATCGGAGCACACATAGCTACTCCGTAACACAGTCGCTTAGACCTTCCTGGGTAAGAAAGAGATCGGAGCACACATAGCTACTCCGTAACACAGTCGCTTAGGCCTTCCTGGTAAGAAGAGATCGAGCACACATAGCTACTCCGT
Source organism: Arion vulgaris (assembly GCA_020796225.1). NCBI lineage: Eukaryota > Metazoa > Mollusca > Gastropoda > Stylommatophora > Arionidae > Arion > Arion vulgaris. Next base: position 39,234,730 of record CM036764.1, on the reverse strand, counting down.
AACACAGTCGCTTAGACCTTCCTGGGTAAGAAAGAGATCGGAGCACACATAGCTACTTCGTAACACAGTCGCTTAGACCTTCCTGGGTAAGAAAGAGATCGGATCACACATAGCTACTCCGTAACACAGTCGCTTAGGCCTTCCTGGGTAAGAAAGAGATCGGAGCACACATAGCTACTCCGTAACACAGTCGCTTAGGCCTTCCTGGGTAAGAAAGAGATCGGAGCACACATAGCTACTCCGTAACACAGTCGCTTAGGCCTTCCTGGGTAAGAAAGAGATCGGAGCACACATAGCTACTCCGTAACACAGTCGCTTAGGCCTTCCTGGGTAAGAAAGAGATCGGAGCACACATAGCTACTCCGTAACACAGTCGCTTATGCCTTCCTGGGTAAGAAAGAGATCGGAGCACACATAGCTACTCCGTAACACAGTCGCTTAGGCCTTCCTGGGTAAGAAAGAGATCGGAGCACACATAGCTACTCCGTAACACAGTCGCTTAGACCTTCCTGGGTAAGAAAGGGATCGGAGCACACATAGCTACTCCGTAACACAGTCGCTTAGACCTTCCTGGGTAAGAAAGAGATCGGAGCACACAGTACTTCGTAACACAGTCGCTTAGACCTTCCTGGGTAAGAAAGGAATCGGAGCACACATAGCTACTCCGTAACACAGTCGCTTAGGCCTTCCTGGGTAAGAAAGAGATCGGAGCACACATAGCTACTCCGTAACACAGTCGCTTAGACCTTCCTGGGTAAGAAAGGAATCGGAGCACACATAGCTACTCATCAAAGTGCAATGATGATGGTCATATCAATCAAACCATATATAATAGAAATAGTACAATTAAGTCTAAATATATATATATAATAAAATATAATTAAAGAAATATTAATATTAATTGAATTAAAATATATATATATATATATATATAAGAAATATGTACAATTATCTAAATATATATATATATATATATATAAAGAAATATGTACAATTGAATCTAAAATATATATATATATATATATATAAGAAATATTACAATTGAATCTAAAATATATATATATATATATATATATAAAGAAATATGTACAATTGAATCTAAAATATATATATATATATATATATATAAAGAAATATGTACAATTGAATCTAAAATATATATATATATATATATATAAAGAAATATGTACAATTGAATCTAAAATATATATATATATATATATATAAAGAAATATGTACAATTGAATCTAAAATATATATATATATATATATATATAAAGAAATATGTACAATTGAATCTAAAATATATATATATATATATATATAAAGAAATATGTACAATTGAATCTAAAATATATATATATATATATATATAAAGAAATATTACAATTGAATCTAAAATATAAAATTATATATATATAAAGAAATATGTACAATTGAATCTAAAATATATATATATATATATAAAGAAATATGTACAATTGAATCTAAAATATATATATATATATATATAAAGAAATATGTACAATTGAATCTAAAATATATATATATATATATATATAAGAAATATGTACATAATCTAAAATATATATATAATATATATATATATAAAAAATATTACAATTGAATCTAATATATATATATATATATATATAAAGAAATATGTACAATTGAATCTAAAATATATATATATATATATATATAAAGAAATATGTACAATTGAATCTAAAATATATATATATATATATATAAAGAAATATGTACAATTGAATCTAAAATATATATATATATATATAAAGAAATATGTACAATTGAATCTAAAATATATATATATATATATAAAGAAATATGTACAATTGAATCTAAAATATATATATATATATATATATATATATAAAGAAATATGTACAATTGAATCTAAAATATATATATATATATATATATAAAGAAATATGTACAATTGAATCTAAAATATATATATATATATATATAAAGAAATATGTACAATTGAATCTAATATATATATATATATATATATATAAAGAAATATGTACAATTGAATCTAAAATATATATATATATATATATAAAGAAATATGTACAATTGAATCTAAAATATATATATATATATATATAAAGAAATATGTACAATTGAATCTAATATATATATATATATATATATATATATATAAAGAAATATGTACAATTGAATCTAAAATATATATATATATATATATATAAAGAAATATGTACAATTGAATCTAAAATATATATATATATATATATATAAAGAAATATGTACAATTGAATCTAAAATATATATATATATATATATATAAAGAAATATGTACAATTGAATCTAATATATATATATATATATATATAAAGAAATATGTACAATTGAATCTAAAATATATATATATATATAAAGAAATATGTACAATTGAATCTAAAATATATATATATATATATAAAGAAATATGTACAATTGAATCTAAAATATATATATATATATATATAAAGAAATATGTACAATTGAATCTAAATATATATATATATATATATATATATATATATAAAGAAATATGTACAATTGAATCTAAAATATATATATATATATATATATATAAAGAAATATGTACAATTGAATCTAAAATATATATATATATATATATATAAAGAAATATGTACAATTGAATCTAAAATATATATATATATATATAAAGAAATATGTACAATTGAATCTAAAATATATATATATATATATATATATATATATATATAAAGAAATATGTACAATTGAATCTAAAATATATATATATATATATATATATATATATATATAAAGAAATATGTACAATTGAATCTAAAATATATATATATATATATATATATATATATATATATATATATAAAGAAATATGTACAATTGAATCTAAAATATATATATATATATATAAAGAAATATGTACAATTGAATCTAAAATATATATATATATATATATAAAGAAATATGTACAATTGAATCTAAAATATATATATATATATATATATATAAAGAAATATGTACAATTGAATCTAAAATATATATATATATATATATATATATAAAGAAATATGTACAATTGAATCTAAAATATATATATATATATATAAAGAAATATGTACAATTGAATCTAATATATATATATATATATATATATATATATAAAGAAATATGTACAATTGAATCTAAAATATATATATATATATATATAAAGAAATATGTACAATTGAATCTAAAATATATATATATATATATATATAAAGAAATATGTACAATTGAATCTAAAATATATATATATATATATATAAAGAAATATATACAATTGAATCTAAAATATATATATATATATATATATATATATAAAGAAATATGTACAATTGAATCTAAAATATATATATATATATATATAAAGAAATATGTACAATTGAATCTAAAATATATATATATATATATATATATATAAAGAAATATGTACAATTGAATCTAATATATATATATATATATATATATATATATAAAGAAATATGTACAATTGAATCTAAAAGCAATATAGGCATGTCCAAATTTGAAAAGTATTTGGATGCATTTTTAAATATATTTTTTCTAATGAATTTTGTCAGTGCAGCGTCTTTCCAGGATGCTCTTCTCGATTTTAAACTTTAAGAGTTCTTTTACGTGCTGAAATATAGCACGAGAGACGAGCAACAAACCTCTACGTCACAGAGACTCCCGTTATAGAACTATGTTAAGTATATCTAAACTAAGAATAAGCTTATTATGAAATCGGCTCGTCTTTAAACTGTAGATAATTCTTTATGTCTTAATTTACATACATGAGAAACAAGATTTCACACATAATGTATTCATACTCCTCATATCAACCTGCGCCAAAGCATTTCATACACGCTTTTACTTATGTCATCAAGGGCCGGTAATTTTGGGATGCGATCGTCCAACACTTGTAGAGAGTCGTCCACACTCGCAGGCCCAGATCAAACAGGCTAATTAAACAACCACGAATTGATCGTTTCGAGTGAATGCAAACGTCTATCCATGCAGGTCCTTTCTCGATACTTTCCCTTTTCGAAAATCACATATAGATAACAAAGTGTGATCAACAGGTGGTTGTTCTAAAGAACCCGCGGAAGTGTATTCCTGGACTATAATCATATGCTAACTGTGAACAACAAATGATGTTTTTTTGAGTTTCTACTGCATTAGAAATTGGAGAATGCTGCAGTGATGCCTAATATAGAATCTACCTGAGTAGAAGTCTCGGCAACACTAAGCATAGCACTACACAATTAGAGTTGTTGAAGGTTCCCGAAGCACTATGCATAGCACTACACGCTAAGAGTTGTTGCATGTTTCTATGTCTGAAATAAAGCCATGTACTCTCCCCATTGCACAATACAGGAAAAAGAGTGAAAACTCATAATTCCTGGGGTTGGACATTAACAACAACTTATGTACTCTGATTCTCAACTAATTAACACTGTGAACATTTCACAGATTCTGACTTCATGCAAGACTGGTTTGACGAGTATTATTCTTTGATCAAGTCATATCACACCCCGAGGCTCGAGCGTGCAAAAATAACACCAACATTTTTCATTCTAGAAATTGGCCGCGTAAACTTTTAGTGTCATTAATTTAAGTGTTTTCCTTTTTTAAATCTGTGACATATTTATTTAATTTCACTCTTAAAATTCATGTATTGAATCCAGCAGAATTTGTTATCCAGCATGCGACCGAGTACCTCAGGTCAGCCTTGAAGGATACACATCTCATTGATGACGTGTATCGACGTCATATCTTTTCCAAATAGAAGAGTGAGTAAACCGAATGAATAATTAATATAATATGAGTAGAATAAATTTGAGATTTATATTTGCTTTTGGCAATCATCATGGGGCGTCTAGACATGCAGGAGACCCCTGTTTAACCCAAGGTAAGGCCATGTCATTTTTCTGACGGGGAGATAAAGAAAATCATAACCCGTAACAGTTTTCAGGGGATTGCATTAGCAATTCGATCATTACATTCGACAGACACATGTCCCCCCCCCCTCCCCACCCCCACCCCACCTTCCCCCACTGTCCTACACTGCAGGAAAACATCGCTATTATATTCAGTAACGACAGTTATTTGTTATTTTTTGGCAATCAAATCATGTACACAAAAATTTACTTTTGAAACTGTAAATATTGGAAAAAAGAAAGGGAAGGTGTGATTGAGGTGGGATATTTTGGTGGCAACGGGGAGAGGAGGCATGCTGTTGTGTAGAAAGAAGTAAATATACTTAAATATGTCTCCCATGCTCCAAGAAAAAGAAGATAACGAAAATGTGAAGGCTGTTGTTCAATACCATCATCATCAAATATCTTGTCCAGAACTATGCCACCCTAACAGTCCTTCGGAATTTTTCTCTCTCATATGCCACCCTAACAGTCCTTCGGAATTTTTCTCTCTCATATGCCACCCTAACAGTCCTTCGGAATTTTTCTCTCTCATATGCCACCCTAACAGTCCTTCGGAATTTTTCTCTCTCATATGCCACCCTAACAGTCCTTCGGAAATTTTCTCTCTCATATGCCACCCTAACAGTCCTTCGGAATTTTTCTCTCTCATATGCCACCCTAACAGTCCTTCGGAAATTTTCTCTCTCATATGCCACCCTAACAGTCCTTCGGAATTTTTCTCTCTCATATGCCACCCTAACAGTCCTTCGAATTTTTTTTCTCATATGCCACCCTAACAGTCCTTTGAATTTTCTCTCTCATATGCCACCCTAACAGTCCTTCGGAATTTTTCTCTCTCATATGCCACCCTAACAGTCCTTCGGAATTTTTCTCTCTCATATGCCACCCTAACAGTCCTTCGGAATTTTTCTCTCTCATATGCCACCCTAACAGTCCTTCGGAATTTTTCTCTCTCATATGCCACCCTAACAGTTCTTCGGAATTTTTCTCTCTCATATGCCACCCTAACAGTTCTTCGGAATTTTTCTCTCTCATATGCCACCCTAACAGTTCTTCGGAATTTTTCTCTCTCATATGCCACCCTAACAGTTCTTCGGAATTTTTCTCTCTCATATGCCACCCTAACAGTTCTTCGGAATTTTTCTCTCTCATATGCCACCCTAACAGTTCTTCGGAATTTTTCTCTCTCATATGCCACCCTAACAGTTCTTTGGAATTTTTCTCTCTCATATGCCACCCTAACAGTCCTTCGGAATTTTTCTCTCTCATAGGACAGATGGCCCCGCCCATGCAGCCATCATTCTCAAATCATCATGAGGCTTAGGTCGATGCAGCGTTACTTAGTCGAGAGACACAGTGGCGTAGTTGTTAGTGAATTCGCTTCTTAGATTAGTAGTCCGAGTTCAAGTCCACAGTGGACGTGGAATTTTGTCCGATCATAACGGTTCTCAGGTTGACCCAACCTCATTTGGACACCGGAAAAGCAATGAGAAGGCCGGTGTGATGTTGACCACTTCTCCTATCGAGTGCCGACGGTCAGTGCAAAATACGGGTCTAACATGAACATCGTATTACCCAATAAACCTTGAGGTATAGAGGCGTCTCTTTATTAAAAAAAAAAATATATATATATATATATATATATATACAGAATAATAGGTCATATTTCATATATATATATATATACGGAAGAATAGGTCATATTTCATATATATATATACAGAATAATAGGTCATATTTCATATATATATATATACGGAAGAATAGGTCATATTTCATATATATATATACAGAATAATAGGTCATATTTCATATATATATATACAGAATAATAGGTCATATTTCATATATATATATACAGAAGAATAGGTCATATTTCATATATATATATACAGAATAATAGGTCATATTTCATAGGGAAAAAACAGATAAAGGAAGAAGTTTTAGAAACACTAGGAAGGAAGACATACTTTATACATGAAATACAAATCAACCAACACAATATTTCCGATACAATAACAGACATAAGACCATGATCAAAACGTTATTCAAGTGGTAAGTTAAAGATATGAGATCAAGAAGTTCAAGACAAAAGTGGAGAGAAACATCAACAGAAGGAAAAATTACAGCCTGGAAGAGTGCAACATTCAAGCAAGAGCCAGGACAGGGGATATTGAAGGTATATTGCAGAAAAGTATATAGCAAGGCAGTAGAAAAACATATATGCCGTTTTGAATATAACTGTTACAGATGAGTTCTCCGTATACCATGGACAGAGAGAAGAGAACAAATAGATCTACCCAGAAAGAGAAATCAAAATCAAAGAAAACTGGCTGATACTATAAATAAGAATGAGAACATCGAAGAAATTTGGGCATATATAGAGACACGAAGGACTGGAGAAGACCGCCATGGAAAGAGGCATACCCGCAAAGAGGAGAAGAGGAAGACCACGGAGAAGATGCACAGATGGTGTAAATGATGGGTTGAACATGGCGGCTGCGAGTTGGGGCATCTGATCTAAAAGAGAGAGAGAGAGAGAGATAGAGAGAAATTTCGAAGGTCTGTTAGATTGGCAAAGATCTGCTCAAAGTTCTGCTATTTGATGACGATGATTGCAGTCAAAATACGATGAGGAGGTTACACCTGATGATGATGTCTATATAGACACGTGCCCAAGTGTTTGCTGGGTAATTGACATCTATATCTCTTTCTGTTATACTCCTGTTCTCTCGTTTTGTCTGATTTCATTTTTATCTTTACTTCTGCTATTTCTTCTTTGAATTCCTTTACTGTATTCTTGGTGAACGTCTGAGCTGAAGAGATAGTGAGCTCGATCACAACCCAAGTGTACCTGGTACAAACCCGCGGCGGGCAAGTTTGGAAGCAAATTAGTTCCCTTGGATTTTTACAAACGATAAAATAGACCTCATCGTTCAGAAAGCAATGGCAAACTACTGAACGTATAAGTGATGCCTAGAAACATCCACGACTTGTTTACTGTGTACTCGTGTAGTCCTGTAAAGAATATGCCACGAATTTCATTTTTGTCATGTACTGATGAAATCTATGTACTGATGAAATCTATGTACTGATGAAATCTATGTACTGATGAAATCTATGTACTGATGAAATCTATGTACTGATGAAATCTATGTACTGACGAAATCTATGTACTGACGAAATCTATGTACTGATGAAATCTATGTACTGATGAAATCTATGTACTGGTGAAATCTATGTACTGATGAAATCTATGTACTGATGAATCTATGTACTGATGAAATCTATGTACTGATGAAATCTATGTACTGATGAAATCTATGTACTGACGAAATCTATGTACTGACGAAATCTATGTACTGATGAAATCTATGTACCGGTGAAATCTATGTACTGATGAAATCTATGTACTGATGAAATCTATGTACTGATGAAATCTATGTACTGATGAAATATATGTACTGATGAAATCTATGTACTGATGAAATCTATGTACTGGTGAAATCTATGTACTGATGAAATCTATGTACTGATGAAATCTATGTACTGATGAAATCTATGACTGATGAAATATATGTACTGATGAAATCTATGTACTGACGAAATCTATGTACTGACGAAATCTATGTACTGATGAAATCTATGTACTGATGAAATCTATGTACTGGTGAAATCTATGTACTGATGAAATCTATGTACTGATGAAATCTATGTACTGATAAAATCTATGTACTGATGAAATCTATGTACTGATGAAATCTGTGTACTGATGAAATCTGTGTACTTATGAAATCTGTGTACTGATGAAATCTATGTACTGATGAAATCTATGTACTGATGAAATCTATGTACTGATGAAATCTATGTACTGATTTTTTTAATGAGTTTTATACATTACAACCAGTCAATATAACATCTTTATGATTGATAGGACCATCATGATTGCACTTCGGTGAGTAACCATGTGTGCTCCCATCTCTTTCTTACACAAGCAGATCTCAGCGGCGGTGCACGAGCTCTGTAGTACCAATCCCCGGTCCCCGATGTAATTTAGAAGATGGTTACAATATTTTGTAGGCAATTTTATTTATTAATCTTTCTAATGAGTTTTGCCCGGGCAGCGGCTTTCCAGTCTGATTTTGTCGATTTTGCACTGCCAAGGGTTCTTTTAGGTGCTCAACTTTGATGTCTGTAAAAGGAGAAATATTGAATTTCGTTTGTGTAGATAAACCAGAATTAAATTGATAACTTGAACACGAGATCTACGTTTTATTGCCCACCTCGATAGAGCTAGGAACTTGATCTTACCTACACTGAGATAAGGGATCTCTGGAAAATACCTCGATATCCTCACGATGGAGTTAACCGTGTCTCTTTGGAACGAAAGGCTAGCACGTAACCTCAACGCTACTGACCTTCATGATAATACACGCTACCTGGTTGCAACCTGGGTACAACCAACCGGGCTGACCAACCGGGCTGCAGTTGTAATAATAATTACTTTCGTACCATTATACGTTACATGGGAGTGCAAGCAATTTATCCATACCACCATATCCTGGGCAACTCGCTCAATCTCCATGGAACTGAGACCGATATTTCTTGCCTTTCTCATCAAAGTTAGTTTCAGGGTCTCCTTAGGTCGTCCTCTTTTTCTTGAACCCTTTGCATCCCAGTTCAATGCCTGCTTTGATATTCTTTGATCATTTCTTCTCAAGGTTTGCATCCCAGTTCAATGCCTGTTTTGATATTCTTTGATCATTTCTTCTCAAGGTTTGCATCCCAGTTCAATGCCTGTTTTGATATTCTTTGATCATTTCTTCTCAAGGTTTGCATCCCAGTTCAATGTCTGCTTTGATATTCTTTGATCATTTCTTCTCAAGGTTTGCATCCCAGTTCAATGCCTGCTTTGATATTCTTTGATCATTTCTTCTCAAGGTTTGCATCCCAGTTCAATGCCTGCTTTGATATTCTTTGATCATTTCTTCTCAAGGTTTGCATCCCAGTTCAATGCCTGCTTTGATATTCTTTGATCATTTCTTCTCAAGGTTTGCATCCCAGTTCAATGCCTGCTTTGATATTCTTTGATCATTTCTTCTCAAGGTTTGCATCCCAGTTCAATGCCTGCTTTGATATTCTTTGATCATTTCTTCTCAAGGTGTGTCCAAGATATTTCCATCTTCTCCTTCTTATAACAGTTGCTACTGCAGTTGTAAGGAGTCTTGTATACATTTCATCAGTGGCGGCTCGGGCTCATTTTTGTTGGTGAGACCAGACACACATTTTCGGAAAAATCATGATTTTAGGTAAAGTTATATTTTAATTTATAAAATAATAAATAGACGTTACACATTATTTTTAGTGGGGCCCGGCCCCACTGGCCCTTAATGACGAGCCGCCACTGCATTTCATCAAATATTTTCCATCCTCCATTTATTTTAGTCGTGTACACATTCACACACAAGAAAATGTTCAGCTGACAACAAATAAAGAAGAGAGGAAAAAGCCCCGACTACCTAAGGCAATCTTGCTTATAACATGTTCAACGTCTCATAGTCCTACGGCATTTCAAATATCCAAAAACCAAGTAATTAATTTGAAACTCTGACAGCGAAATAAAATATCTTTTTGAACTAGATTTAATATCGTCTCTTTTTTATTGCACTGCATAACTATACTGTGAGACATAGACAAGGAGAGTCTAGCCGATATACTGTGAGACATAGACAAGGAGAGTCTAGCCGATATATTGTGAGACATAGACAAGGAGAGTCTAGCCGATATACTGTGAGATATAGACAAGGAGAGTCTAGCCGATATACTGTGAGACATAGACAAGGAGAGTCTAGCCGATATATTGTGAGACATAGACAAGGAGAGTCTAGCCGATATACTGTGAGACATAGACAAGGAGAGTCTAGCCGATATATTGTGAGACATAGACAAGGAGAGTATAGCCGATATATTGTGAGACATAGACAAGGAGAGTCTAGCCGATATACTGTGAGATATAGACAAGGAGAGTCTAGCCGATATACTGTGAGACATAGACAAGGAGAGTCTAGCCGATATATTGTGAGACATAGACAAGGAGAGTCTAGCCGATACACTGTGAGACATAGACAAGGAGAGTCTAGCCGATATATTGTGAGACATAGACAAGGAGAGTCTAGCCGATATACTGTGAGACACAGACAAGGAGAGTCTAGCCGATATACTGTGAGATATAGACAAGGAGAGTCTAGCCGATATACTGTGAGACATAGACAAGGAGAGTCTAGCCGATATGTGAGACATAGACAAGGAGAGTCTAGCCGATATATTGTGAGACATAGACAAGGAGAGTAGCCGATATATTGTGAGACATAGACAAGGAGAGTCTAGCCGATATACTGTGAGACATAGACAAGGAGAGTCTAGCCGATATACTGTGAGATATAGACAAGGAGAGTCTAGCCGATATACTGTGAGACATAGACAAGGAGAGTCTAGCCGATATACTGTGAGATATAGACAAGGAGAGTCTAGCCGATATACTGTGAGATATAGACAAGGAGAGTCTAGCCGATATACTGTGAGATATAGACAAGGAGAGTCTAGCCGATATACTGTGAGACATAGACAAGGAGAGTCAAGTCGAGTGGGTTAGAGCGCGGCTGTCTATGCGGGAGACCCGTGTTCAATTCATTGTAAGGCCAATAATATTTTTCTGTTGTAGGCATAAATGAAAAATCCCAACCTGAACAACTTGGCGGCGACTGCACTAACCATGCGGCGGACATTGAATTCATCAGACTCACGTCCCACCTGTCCTACACCGCAATAAAAAAGCGGCTCTGCAGGCAATAAGGACAGCCTTTAAATAGATCTCACCGTTCAGAAAGCAATGTCAAACTACTGAACGTATACGTGATGCCTAGAAAACCAACACCTGGTTTACTGCGGATGATGGCGAGGTTCTATAAAGTATATGTCACGATTTTCATTTCATTTTGAGTACACTAGCGACGGCACTAGCCATGCGGCGGCCATTGAATTTCTCAGGCTCACGTCCCACCTGTCCTACACTGCCCTAAAATGCAGTACTACATGCAGCAACGACAGTTTTAATTTTAACTACACTGTCTCATTCGTTCTTGACATTCCAGGCGGAACATAAGCTCACAGACTGTTGCGGGTTATATAATTCTTATCCTCAGTGCCATCATTTAGAGTACTCTGTAATCTCATCGTCCTCATCTTATTTTATTTTCCTTTTCTTCCTCATTAAATAAATATTCTCCCTCTTTCTCTTCTATGGGCCATATGTTTCTCATCTGCAGCTGTTATGTTCAAATCATCAGTTACATCATGAATCCAACTTTTCCGTTGTCTTCCTTTTCTCCTTTCTTCAGAGATGCTGTCTTCCATGATGGTCTTCTCCAACCCTTCTTGTCTTTTTATATGTCCAAAATACTTCGAGTTCGTGCTTTGTGCAATGCTCTCGGCAGGTGGCGTGCCATATCTGCGGAGAGGACCGAGCCATATGGGGTAAAACCAGGTGCAATGAAGTCAATCCTTCATCTTTAAAATCCTTTAAACTTCGATTTTATTATTAGTATTTGTATCATCGACCAGTTTTATTAAATTTTGGAGTTCTTTCTGGATAGATCTATTTGTTCTCTTATATTTGTTCATGAAATAGAACGTCTTAGAATGTTTGGAATTGCAAGTTTTACAACGATAGCTGGTTGCTTAAGTAGGCAGAGAGAGAAGTGTGCTCTATCAGGAGTCACAGGAACCATCGTATGCATACCTTTCGAAATTTGTTGGGGGAGACTGAGCACCTATGGGTCTGCCCGGAGTGCTGTGAGGTAAGTTCATTAACCCGCCCGAGTGCTTACCGGGGCATAAATTTGGGGTGTAAAGAATAGAACCATTGTTACCTGCCACGCATGTCGTAAGAGGCGTCTAAGGAGGTTTGCATGAAATCGGATGCACGTGTCCTAAACGTGTATGCGTTTAGGGGCCTCACAAACCAATGTGCAAAGTATACATGTTCTTGCCAAAGATCAAACATATCACAAAGAGTGATTAAATGTGGTCGTAAAGAACGAACGCAAAGAAGAAGAGTTCAACAACCAATAACTAATGTCTATGTTATACGGAAAACTCTTCTGTAACAATTATATTCAAATGTCCATATATGTTTTCACACTGCCTTGTTAAATGTCCTGGTTTCACACTCAAACGTTAAGACTGGCATTAGGACTGGTAATATGCATGCTCTCTGCTCAAGGTGTGAGGCTACCAAAACTTTGAGAGCCGCAAAACCACGCTTGCAACGTTGTATCGTCTGTTCAACATGGTGTTTGAACGATAGACCACGATCAAAGGTTATTCCAAAACACTCACCAGTTAGTTAATTGCATATCAACCCCATGACAATGAGAATCAACCCAGTTTTTTTAACGCTGTTTGTGATTTTTCTAGGCCTTATTACGTTCAGTAGTTTGCCATTGCTTTCTGAACGGGTGGTGCCATCGTCCTTTCGTTAAAATGCACAATTTGCAACCAAACTGTCCGCAGCGTGATTCGAACTCAGAACGTCGAGGTTAATAGACCGAGTCACTAACCCCTAGGCCACAGACGCCACACTCACCCGTTAGGACTTTTAATATGCATGCTCTCTGCTCAAAGTGTGAGGTTACCAAAACTTTGAAAGCCGCAAGACCACGCTTGCAACATTGTATCGTCTGTTCAACATGGTGTATAGACTACGATCAAAGATTATTCCAAGATACTCACCCGTTAGGACTGGTAATATGCATGATCTTAGTATTCTGATATTTATTTTCCGATCAATAATACAAATGTAAAATATAATTTCTACAAATATTTTTTTAAAATTGCATCCTCGGTGTTGCAATCTCAGAGTTCATGCACTAAGTCTGAGATTTTCCTGTGTAAGAAATGAGTTGTAGTATACATGGTTATTCATCTTCTACTTCATCATCGTTTTCGAAATCTCCACATCGACCCTTTGTTAACCACTCAGTGTGATCTGTATGTGATCTGAGCTTAAGAGCAATTGCACATTGTATCAGTTATGCGCCTACAAGCAGGCCAGCACATCCGATTTATGCGACGCTTTTTATTTACTAGGGTAATTTTCCAAGACCCCTACCTCGTTCGCATCTTACGACATTCCTTGTACTCGCAGTGGTACTATTTTTGCTTCCTCGCTGGCCGCGGGACCACACGGGCGCGGCTATTCACCGAAGTGCAAGGAAGTCATATCATTCAATCAATCAATCAATTATTCTTCGTGTCATTAGATAAACCAATCATTTATCGTTTCAATATCAATCATACATCCTTACATTCTCTCTCTCTCTCTCTCTCTCTGTATCTCTCTCTGTCTCTCTCTCTGTGTCTATGTCTCTCTCTGTGTGTCTCTCTCATCTCCCTACATGTGACCTTTAACCTACTCAACTTGTATTAAATATTCAATAGCGGCAGTTATGTTCTCTTCAATCATGCAATCTGGAGAAAGGAATATATTTTACTTAAAAAAAAAAAACAACTAAATGAACATACAAGCCTACATTTGTTTAAAGAGCATAAGTTATGCTGTTACTGCGCATGCGTCTGCCGCAGGAACCAGTGTTTAATCAGTCTAAAAATTGACGTATCGTTTCCAATACAGAAATAGATTTGATTCCGAAATACGAAGATTCAATTTTTGATGATTTTTATTGAAGTATATGATAAAGATATCTTAAAGAGAGGGGCTCATCCTTACATTCTTCTTCTTCACCGTTCAAATCCCAACGGAGCAAAGGTCCTCAACAAACTTCTTCGATATAAGGGAAAACTGCAGTAAAACTATGAAGCAATGGGGACACACGTAAAAACAAAGTACTGTAGTTTTACATAATACAGAAACAATACACAGCAATGTTTCGACCAAAAGGTCTTTATCAAGCAACAGATACAAGAGAGGTGAAGAATTTCACTTCTCGCACAACACACAACATGTAGAGTCAAACAACAAGTTCCTAACGGCCCTAAATCAAACTTCTTCCAATTCTTCCTCTCTCCTGCCATCCCTTCCAATTATTTCCATGTTGTATCTATCCTTTTAGTATGTCTCCAGCCTTCTTCTCCACGTATGTCTAGCCGTTCCTTACTACTTTTCCCTGCGGGTTCCAAAACAGTGCTTGTCTTGCAATGTTTCCAGTCAGTCTTCTCAGTGTGCTTCCTATCCATCGCCAGCGTCTCTTCCTTAGCTTTTTCTCCGCTGGTATCTGCTAGTTCTTTCTCCGCTGGTATCTGCCTAGTTCTTTCTCCGCTGGTATCTGTCTAGTTCTTTCTCCTCTGGTATCTGTCTAGTTCTTTCTCCGCTGGTATCTGCTTAGTTCTTTCTCCGCTGGTATCTGTTTAGTTCTTTCTCCGCTGGTATCTGCCTAGTACTTTCTCCGCTGGTATCTGCCTAGTTTTTTCTCCGCTGGTATCTGCTTAGTTCTTTCTCTGCTGGTATCTGTCTAGTTCTTTCTCCGCTGGTATCTGCCTAGTTCTTTCTCCGCTGGTATCTGCTTAGTTCTTTCTCTGCTGGTATCTGTCTAGTTCTTTCTCCGCTGGTATCTGCTTAGTTCTTTCTCTGAGTTTCTCGTTCGTAATCTTATCATACCATCTCAGTCCCTCTATTCTACGTAAGCAACCATTTATGAAGGTCTGTACTTTTTTGGTGGTTTCTTTTGTTGTTCTTCATGTTTACTAACCATAAAACAGCACTGACTTCACATTTGATTGCCTTTTCATTGTTACACACAGAATGATAAACAGACAACCAGTAGACATATCATGAACAGTTCACAAAACAACAACAATAAAACCTGATAGTGTGTTATTTCTTTGACTACCCTAAGAAAGTTTTCACAGTTTTCCTAACTAGCTTAAGGCAGATGCGTATGGGTTTTTATTTTTTTTCCATTTGCACAGGAGACTGAAAAACTGTTTCGGGATGTGCAATGTCGTTAGATTGTTTATCGGGATGTGGAATGTCGTGAAACTGTTTATCGGGATGTGGAATGTCGTGAAACTGTTTATCGGGATGTGGAATGTCGTGAAACTGTTTATCGGTATGTGCAATGTCGTGAAACTGTGTATCGGTATGTGCAATGTTGTGAAACTGTTTATCGAGATGTGCAATGTCGTGAAACTGTATATCGGTATGTGCAATGTCGTGAAACTGTTTATCGGGATGTGCAATGTCGTGAAACTGTTGGCGGGATGTGCAATGTCGTGAAACTGTTGGCGGGATGTGCAATGTCGTGAAACTGTTTGGCGGGATGTGCAATGTCGTGAAACTGTTGGCGGGATGTGCAATGTCGTGAAACTGTTTATCGGTATGTGCAATGTCGTGAAACTGTTTATCGGTATGTGCAATGTCGTGAAACTGTGTATCGGTATGTGCAATGTTGTGAAACTGTTTATCGGGATGTGCAATGTCGTGAAACTGTTTATCGGTATGTGCAATGTCGTGAAACTGTTTATCGGTATGTGCAATGTCGTGAAACTGTTTATCGGGATGTGCAATGTCGTGAAGCTGTTTATCGGTATGTGCAATGTCGTGAAACTGTTGGCGGGATGTGCAATGTCGTGAAACTGTTTATCGGGATGTGCAATGTCGTGAAACTGTTGGCGGGATGTGCAATGTCGTGAAACTGTTTGGCGGGATGTGCAATGTCGTGAAACTGTTGGCGGGATGTGCAATGTCGTGAAACTGTTTATCGGTATGTGCAATGTCGTGAAACTGTTTATCGGTATGTGCAATGTCGTGAAACTGTTTATCGGTATGTGCAATGTCGTGAAACTGTTGGCGGGATGTGCAATGTCGTAGAACTCTCGACAGGATGTCAAATGTTGTAGAACTCTCGACGGGATGTCAAATGTTGTAGAACTCTCGACGGGATGTCAAATGTTGTAGAACTCTCGACAGGATGTCAAATGTTGTAGAACTCTCGACAGGATGTCAAATGTTGTAGAACTCTCGACGGGATGTCAAATGTTGTAGAACTCTCGACGGGATGTCAAATGTTGTAGAACTCTCGACGGGATGTCAAATGTTGTAGAACTCTCGACAGGATGTCAAATGTTGTAGAACTCTTGGCGGGGTGTGCACTTTTGTAAAATTGTTGACGGGATGTCCAACGTCGTAAAAACCTTGGCAAGAGAATTCTTGACAGATCACACATGGTTATTCACCGAAGTGCAATGAAGATTGTTCTAACAATCAATCAAACAATCAATCAATGAAGTTATACACTTGTTCTGGGATTTCGTCTCCCATTTGGATCTTTAGTTATTTATCATCTTTATTTATTGCTAGATAACAATATGCTGCCTTTATCATCAATCATGGACAATATATAAATAAGTTATATTTCATGGACAGAGAAGAGAACAAATAGATCTATTCAGAAAGAACTAACAATCAAAGACAACTTGCTAACGCTACACATAAGAAAGAAACAAGGTACTTTGGACATTTAAAAAAGACACGAAGGGCTAGAGAAGATCATGATAGAAGGGGACATACTGGAAAAGAGGTAGACCACAGAGAAGATGGATTCAGGATATAACTGATGGTTTGAATATGACGGCTGCAGCGGCGGGGCATCTGGCCTATGAGAGAGAGAAATTCCGAAGGACTGTTGGGGTGGCAAAGTTTTGCTCAGGACATGCTATTTAACGATGATGATTTATTTGATGTAACTTCAATAAAGAATTATTAGTTTCGGATGAAGATATAACAGGTCACATAAAAATGAGACATTACCTGTACACTAGACTCAAGATAGGGTTCTAACGACACCTGTGCTACTGTGACTTGACGAGTATGACGATAGAGTATTTCTCAAAGAATTGCCCCAGTATGCAGACCTGAGAAGAAAGAGGTGGCCCACTTACACCAGCGTCCTTCTTCTTCAGCTCCATATCGATAACTAGTTAACCACTCTGTGTGATTTGTATATGATCTGAGCCTAAGAGCGATTGTACGTTGTGTCAGTTATGCGCCTACAAATAGGCCAGCACATTGGATTTAAGAGATGCTTTTTATTTACTAGGTAGCTTCCCTAGGTCCTACATCAGTCGCATCTTACAACATGCCTTGTAGGTCGCAGTTATACTATTCTTTTCTTCCCTTGCGGGCGCCGGCACCAAGCGGGCGATACCAGCGTCCAAGACAAACTATATGAGTTGGATTACAATCTGAGGCAGACTGCGCACTTTATTCGAGAATCCGAAATCTCAATTTAGTGAAAATGTAAGGGGAAAAAGAAGATAAAGATTGTTTCGTAGGGAACTTTCAAATAAATTTTCGACACGCTGAACTTTACTGACCTTTTCGCTCCAAATTTAAGAAATAAAATTGGAAGGTTATATCCTTAAGCAGTCTCATACATGTCTGGAACTGTACACGATTTTTTGTGCCAGAAATTATTCGACACAAGGGAGAGAAGTCGTGACTAGGAGAAACATCGTCAGATAATGCACACTTAACAGTTGGTGAAATAGAAATTTAGAAAGAAAAGTGATGTAAGTAATTCATGTTCTCTCTCTACAAGGGAAGGCTGACATGGTTCTAGACTGGAGGTCCTTAGATTGATGTAGGGGTGGCGGGTAGGCCAGTTAAATCTTTTTCTTCGAACACTCCATATCGACCACTTGTTAACCACTAGTTGTAATTTGTATGTAATCCGAGCCTAAGAGCGATTGTACGTTGTGCGTTATGCGCCTACAATTAGGCCAGCACATCCGATTTCTGAGATGTTTTATTTTAAAACTTGCCTATGCCCCTACCTCAGTCGCCTCTTACGACATGCACTGTAGGTCGCATTGTTACTATTATTTGCTCCCCTCGCCAGCCCCGGCAACATACGGGCAGGCCAGTTAAATAACACAAACAAAAGACAAATCCAACTTTATCAAATATTGACTTTTATTTTGTTCGTCTCACTAAAATTATTTTATTAAACACATCACAGTATTCTCTAACCACACCGACTATTTGTTTCGTGTTTGTAATGTATCACCATTCATACTTTTATTGATGCTGATGGACGTCAAACGTGGAAATAGCAAACAAATGTAAACAAAGCAAATCAAATTATTTGGCGGATATCACCAAAACTGAACAACAAATGTAACAACATTAGACATGAAATGAGCACAATATAAAACCATTTTTTTTCCCAATCCTTTTTTGTTGTTACATGTTCAAATAAAATCAGTCGGGTTTTTTTTAATTTAAAGCTCAAATTTGCAACAAAATTTTTTTTTTAAAAGTTGCGAATCAGAAAACTATTGCATGACAGGAGGTGTGTTTGAACATTGCTGAAAAATTGTTCGGTTCATACTTGCTGACAAAGAAAATGAACCGCATTCTTTAATGTTTCTGAAACCATGCAATGCTAACTACTAAATGAAGTCTTTATTTTTGTAATGACTAAGCTACCGATTGATACACATTGCTATATACTTACTATTGAAACTATGAAAGAAATTCCTACTTCGAACTCTCTATATCGACCATTTGTCAACCACTCTATGTGATTTGTATGTGATCTGAGCCTAAGAGAGAATGTACGTTGTGCCATTTATGCGATTAAAGTAGGCTAGCGCATCCGATTTCTGCGCTGCTTTTTATTTACTAGGGTAGCTTCCTAGGGCCTACATCAGTCGCCTCTTACGACATGCATTGTAGGTTGCATTGTATCTATTTTTGCTTCCTTGTGGCCCCGGCACCACACGGGCGAGAAAGGATTTAATTATCGATCTAATATTTGAAAATATACAGCATCATTTTTGGGTGGTTTATGATCTATGTTTGATTCAAATTACAAATACACATCTGTCGCACAGAAGAACATGTCGTTACTGTCTATAGTAACGCTTTTAGGCGGTGTAGGATAGGTAGGACGGAAGCCTGAGAAATTTAATGGCCGCATGGCCGCATGGCCGCTAAGCTGTTTAGTTTAGGATATTTCATTTATCTCCACAAAACAGAAACAAATTCTTGACTTTACCATAAACTCAACATGGGTCTACCGCATGGGAGCTACCATATAGTCCATTCGACCAGACGCCCAGAAGAGAAAACACTTAAATCTGAGGGAGAGCGGAAAGAATTTCTAGGTTGTCAAATTCATAATCTAATTTGTCAGGTCTGAATAGCATAAAATGTACACCTGTATCTCTCGGTACTTTGTCCTAGTGTTTGAGTAGAACTTTACCAACACCTGTATCTCTCGGTACTTTGTCCTAGTGTTTGAGTAGAACTTCACCAACACCTGTATCTCTCGGTACTTTGTCCTAGTGTTTGAGTAGAACTTCACCAACACCTGTATCTCTCGGTACTTTGTCCTAGTGTTTGAGTAGAACTTCACCAACACCTGTATCTCTCGGTACTTTGTCCTAGTGTTTGAGTAGAACTTTACCAACACCTGTATCTCTCGGTACTTTGTCCTAGTGTTTGAGTAGAACTTCACCAACACCTGTATCTCTCGGTACTTTGTCCTAGTGTTTGAGTAGAACTTTACCAACACCTGTATCTCTCGGTACTTTGTCCTAGTGTTTGAGTAGAACTTCACCAACACCTGTATCTCTCGGTACTTTGTCCTAGTGTTTGAGTAGAACTTCACCAACACCTGTATCTCTCGGTACTTTGTCCTAGTGTTTGAGTAGAACTTCACCAACACCTGTATCTCTCGGTACTTTGTCCTAGTGTTTGAGTAGAACTTCACCAACACCTGTATCTCTCGGTACTTTGTCCTAGTGTTTGAGTAGAACTTCACCAACACCTGTATCTCTCGGTACTTTGTCCTAGTGTTTGAGTAGAACTTTACCAACACCTGTATCTCTCGGTACTTTGTCCTAGTGTTTGAGTAGAACTTCACCAACACCTGTATCTCTCGGTACTTTGTCCTAGTGTTTGAGTAGAACTTCACCAACACCTGTATCTCTCGGTACTTTGTCCTAGTGTTTGAGTAGAACTTCACCAACACCTGTATCTCTCGGTACTTTGTCCTAGTGTTTGAGTAGAACTTCACCAACACCTGTATCTCTCGGTACTTTGTCCTAGTGTTTGAGTAGAACTTCATCAAGAAGCAAAATATGATATTCCACTCGTAACATTATATAATACATATGACCTGCAAGCCCTTTATCCATATCGCTCTGTCATGGGCTAAATAAAAATTTCAAACTTTTTCGGCCCACCGCCCACTTTGCACAACATAAACTTTGTAACGCCCCCTCCCTCCGCACTATAATAGTTTGCCAACGCCCCCTCCTCCCACACACATATATATATATATATATATATATATATATATATATATATATATATATATATATATATATATATGCTCTATTTTCTCTGTGACATAACAAAAGTGATATATATTTCTGTCATACATGGTCAATTTTCAAATGATTATATGCAAGAAATATAAAATTGATGAAAAAATGGATCGTTTAAGACGGGCATAAGATGAATTTAAATGCAGAATTCAAATTTTAAATGATTATTTAATCGCAAAATAACGAAAATAATTTATTTAAAAAAAATTGTTATGAATTTCTTCTTTAAGGAGCCACCGACCTCTAATCGTCTGATCACCCCCAAGTTCTTCTGAACCCACTAACGCCCCCACCCCCTTAGAACGCTTTAGCGCCCACTGGGGGGCGGTACCGCCCACTTTGGGAAACGCTGGGCTAAATCTATTCTATAGAATTCAATCCTATATTTCTCACTTTTCTCAGTAAGGTTAGTTTCAGGGTATCCCTTGAACTCGTTTTTTTCTTGAAACGTTTGCTTCCCACTTCAATGTATGTTTTGTGATTCTTTGATCGTTTCTTCTCAGAGTATGCCCAACATATCTCCATCATCTTTTTCTTATAACAGCTGTATACCAGACATTTCTCTGATTTCATCACTTCTGAATTCGCCCCATTTTATGCTCATTATTTTTCACATACATCTATTTTCAAATGCATCCAGTTTACTCTTTATATATTTAGTCATTTTCATTCTCTCATGAGCATATTTTACAAGTGATACAACATTGGGATTTAAAATTCTTAATTTAGTTTCAAGACTATATAACTTGCAGTTCAATAATTTGTGTACCTTATACTTTCAACACTAGTGACAACTGTTATAAGAAAGAGAAGATGGAGATATGTTGGACACACCTTGAGGAGAAATGATCAACGAATATCAAAGCAGGCATTGAAGTGGGATGCAAAGGGTTCAAGAAAGAGAGGTCGACCTAAGGAGACCCTGAAGCGAACTTTGCTGAGAGAGGCAGGAAATATCGGTCTCAGTTCCATGGAGGAGATTGAGCGAGTTGCCCAGGATAGAGCGGTATGGAGAAATTACTTGCAGGCCCTATGTAACGTATAACGGTACGAGAGGAATTATTATTATAATGTTTTTACATTACTGTTTTCCGTGTGTTAATATTTACTATATTGT
This sequence comes from Arion vulgaris, assembly GCA_020796225.1. Lineage (NCBI taxonomy): Eukaryota > Metazoa > Mollusca > Gastropoda > Stylommatophora > Arionidae > Arion > Arion vulgaris. Next base: position 39,212,173 of record CM036764.1, on the reverse strand, counting down.
TAAAGTTAAATATATATGAAAATGAAAATCGTGGCATATCCCAAATGACGTAGCCATCAACCACAGTAAATGAGTCGTTGATTTTCTAGGCAGCACTTATACGTTAAGTAGTTTGCTAATGCTTTCTGAGCGGTGAGGTCTATTTTTACCTTTTGTAAAAATCCCACAGATACGAATTTGCTTCCAAACTTGCCACCATGCGGTTTGAACTTATTATTGAATTATTATATATACATTACTTTTGTATCGTTATTTAAACTGACTTATTTTGCAGCAAATCATGTAGAGCATAATTTTGCCCTTAGTATTAACAGTGAGAGCCACAGTCATCATCATCAGGTGCCGTGTCGGCTGGCGTAGGCGATCATGATCTCCACAAATCTCTATCTTTTGTATTTGCTATCAACTCAGATGTTGACGCTCTACCGTGCCATGAAGTCAGGCTATCCGAAATTGTCCCTCTCTGTCTTCCTCTGTCTCGTCTACCGTTGATTTTACCTACAGTACAGTACAGAGCTACAGTAGAGTAGTTTTTATTTAGTGAAGTCGCTTCTTATACTAGTGGTCCACGTTCAATTCCACAGTGAACGTGGAATATTTTTCCAACTGTAACGGCTCTCAGGTCGACCCAGCCTCATTTAGGTAACAGAAAAGCACTTTGAAATATAGACGAGCGACGTGATGTTGAGAACATCACCCATCGTGTGCCGTCGGTCAATAAAAAATGCTTTGCCCAAAACAGTGGGAGTTCGTGCTTTGTACAATACTTTCGGCAGGAGGCGTACCATTTCTGCGGAGAGGACCGAGCCATATGGGGTAAAACCCGGTGCAATGAAGTCAATCCTTTGGCTTAAAAACCCGTTGTTAAAAAAAAAGTATTATTCAATGTACCTCGAGGTATAAAAGCGTTCGTTTAGTTAGCATTAGCAGTATGAGGGCTAATCAAAGATCATGACCTGCTGGGGAAGGGGAGGGGCGGAGGGAGGGGCGGACGGAGGTGGCGTGCTTCAGAATTACGGAGCCTGAAAGAAAATAATACAAATAAGATATTTAGAGAAAAGAATTTGGAGTGTTGGAAGCTTTTAGGATGAAGCCAGAATGACATGTTGTTTCATTTCAAGAACAAAAACGGAATGGTTCGTGAGATGGCAATTTCAATTTTGATAAACGTTAAGCTCTGAATTAATTACTTGTCTTATAAGTTTGTTTGATTGTGTGTTTCTATTCCTGCTGCAATAGGAGTTTACACACTTTTTTTTGTTACCTATACCAGGTAGTAGAGTTTCTGAGAGCAACTTACGATGTTTCTTAACATTGGAATTATTTTAATGGATTGGATTGGAAGTGGAGGGGTGGGGGTATGTGGGATGGGAGAAATAGATGTCATGTACTTCTAACAAAATTCGCTCGTGTGTTGTTGGGGCTCGCAAGGGGAGCAACAAATAGTAACACTGTGACCTACAAGGCATGTCGTAAGAGACGACAGATAAGGGCTTAGGGAAGCTACCCTAGTAAATAAAGAGCGTCGCAGAAATCGGATATGCTGGCCTACTTGTAGGCGCATAACTGGCACAAAGTACAATCGCTCTTAGGCTCGGATCACATACAAATCACAAAGAGTGGTTAACAAGTGGTTGGTATGGAGCGTTCGAAGAAGAAGAAGTCAAAATCGTTAAACTGATTTGATAGATTGTTCAACTGTGTTGAATATAGTTGAACTGTGTTGAATATAGTTGAACTGTGTTGAATATAGTTGAACTGTGTTGAATATAGTTGAACTGTGTTGAATATAGTTCAACTGTGTTGAATATAGTTGAACTGTGTTGAATATAGTTGAACTGTGTTGAATGTAGTTGAACTGTGTTGAATATAGTTGAACTGTGTTGAATATAGTTGAACTGTGTTGAATATAGTTGAACTGTGTTGAATATAGTTGAACTGTGTTGAATATAGTTGAACTGTGTTGAATATAGTTGAACTGTGTTGAATATAGTTGAACTGTGTTGAATATAGTTGAACTGTGTTGAATGTAGTTGAACTGTGTTGAATATAGTTGAACTGTGTTGAATGTAGTTGAACTGTGTTGAATATAGTTGAACTGTGTTGAATATAGTTGAACTGTGTTGAATGTAGTTGAACTGTGTTAAATGTAGTTGAACTGTGTAGTTGTAGAATTGTTTTGACACAGTGTGGAAATATGTGTACTGTGTAGTTGTAGAATTGTTTTGACACAGTGTGGAAATATGTGTACTGTGTAGTTGTAGAATTGTTTTGACACAGTGTGGAAGTATATGTACTGTGTAGTTGTAGAGTTATTTGTTACTTAACAGACGTCATTGCAGTCTGGCCATATTCAAGAAGTCAATTGGATATTGTGTGGAAACATGTGCAATGTCCCAAACTTGTTAGTCACATAGCAAATTTAAGTCTATGTTGAAGATGTGTGCAATGCACCAAATATGGTGGTCACATAGTTAATTTAAGTCTATGTTGAAGATACGTGCAATGTACCGATCTGGGTATTCACACATCTTATGTTATTCAATGTGAAATGACATGCAATGTTACGTACTAGATAATACCAGAACTGATTTCATTCAATGTGGAGTGCATGAAGTCTAGAAATCATCGGGAAGCAACAGTTGAAGTCATATGTCCTACTTGAAACACATATATTTATTAGTAACAGTAATAACTTTTGTTTTTAAAATATAAATGTCGCACATGACTTTCTGTTAAATTACTTGGCTCTATGTTCTTTTTTTCCTTCTTTTCTCTTCACAGCGTCAGGATAAGAAGAGATTTTTAGAACTTTGCTTTTCTCCTCACAGCGTCAGTATAATAAGAGATTTCTAGAACCTTGCTTTTGTGTGCGCTTCATAAACAGTGTTTTTCGTTGCCTCTGTTATATCTGAGGTTCACCTTTTGCTTGGACGGCCTTTTGTTTTGTACCCACTATATCGGAGTAACATTGCTCTTTGAGGTGCACTGTCTGTTGGTAATCTGCTTATGTAGCGGAGCCATTTAATTTGTTGTTTCTTGATGACGTTCAGTACTGATGTTGTACCCACTTTTTTCCTGATGTCTTCATTTGCAAACCGTTATCTTCTTGATACTCCTAACATTCTGTATAGATTTGCATATCTGTCGTGACTAGCTTTATTCTATCATTTGATGTCAGCGTCCAGGTTTGGCACTGATAGTATAATGTTAGGAGGAAGATTGTGTTGACTAATGCTCTTTTAGTGTTCATGTTGACATGTTTGCATTTTAAAATTGACGCCACTTGTCCTATTATTTGAGTTGCATTGTTGCATCTATATTGGATTTCGTTTATGTTGGCTGTAGACCAAACCATTACAATTATAGCATTAGCAAAATATGGAGATCTGTCTACGTCTGCTCAGTTAGAATTAAAGGATTTTTAGAAATGATTACAATGTTTTTTGGCTGCTTGAAATCAACAATCAAAAGCAAATAGCAGACATAAAACGTCCTACCAATTATCTGACTAAATAAACACTTACAGAATCCACTCATGCTCGTTTTGCATTCATTGTTTCGCTCGAGACTAACAGGGTACCACCAATTATATCTGACTGCAGTCGACGAGATTGTAGGGAGCAATACCTATTTATTAATTAAAATAACAATATTGATGGCAGAAGTCAGCCAAAAACAAGAGATCGTGTCTTGTTTAGACTGAAATTTCATGAAAGCTGGTTAGATCTATCTGTTGTTTATTGTTTGTTTGTTTGTTTGTGTTCCGTCCATGTGGTCCCGGGGCCCGCAAGGGAAGTAAAGAATAGCACCACTGTGACCTACAAGGCATGTCGTAAGAGGCGACTAAAGTAGGATCTAGGGAAGCTACCCTAGTAAATAAAAGGCATCGCAGAAATCGGATGTGCTGGCCTACTTGTAGAAGCATAACTGGCACAACGTACAACCGCTCTTAGGCTCAGATCACATACAAATAATACAGAGTGGTTAACAAGTGGTCGATATGAAGCGGTTGAAGAAGAAGAAGAAAAAGGTTGCGTTGGCTATTTCCGACAAGCTTGATCACTCTTGGTGATTTGTGTTTGTTCTTTGCTAAGAACGACTATAGGTTGTGCCTCGGTTCATACACGTGTAGGGGCAGGCGCATCCAAAATGTCGGCCTATGGGAAATGTTTGGGTCTATCTCGCATGACAGTTCCATGCAGTTTCTCATTGCATCTTGTTACCCAAAACTATTTAATGATCATTCCTTTCGCCGTATATTTGATCTTGTGTATTTTCTGCGCAGAAGAGCTGTTTAGACTATTCAACATTTCATGACTGGGTGATGTCGTTAAGAATAAGTAAGAATTTCATCCGTTTTGGAATACCTGTCTTTGGACTTATTTAAGTTCGTCTTTGCTGACGACGTCACGAATTTCCATCTTTTCTGGAGAGTCACTCTTCTGATCATTCTTACCAATTTGTTTTGCATCATGATGTCTGATCAAAGTCAAGAAGTGTGTTTACTACTTTTGTGAAGTCGTTTCTGTTTAGGAACTCACTCATCAGATTTGGAACTCGTGTCGCTTTGTTGTTACTATACAATTTGAAGTTCCTACTTGGTATTTTACCTTCCGAAGAAGAAGAAACATTGGGTTATGGATAAGCACAGACATTCAGGGATGTCGGTTTCGTCAGGTGTTAGAACGCACCTTTTATTTTTGAGCTCGCCTATATCATTCATCCCAGTTCCCAGGTAGGGTAGCGTTTCCAAGCACAAGAAATAACTTTTGGTTCTGCGCACGGTCAATATAACCAGCCATGGTTCTTCTAATGAGGGCAGTTTTGTTAAGCTCTAGAAAACAACTTTAAATCTTGCGATCGGTTAACTACGCCAATCCCGTTACCTGCGCTTGACATCTTGTACAAAATTAACAGCAGTCTTCCCTTGCGTCAACACGACACAGGCAGAATATCTAGGTCTTTCCCGTGGACTTTCACTGTAGCTGACAACTTTGGTACGACCTTGGACTTTAGGTGATAATAGTTAACGACTTTAGCGGTAATTTTCACTACATTTTTATCTGTTATGCATCTTTGCGAGTCACATGTGCAACTTTTTAATGAGATCCCTCGCCTGTGTGGTCCTGGGACCCGCAAGGAAGCAAGGAATAGTACCACTGCGACCTACAAGGCATGTCGTAGAGGCGATTGATGTAGGACCTAGGAAGCTACCCTAGTAAATAAAAAGCATCGTAGAAATCGGATGTGCTGGCCTACTTGTAGGCGCATAACTGGCACAATGTACAATCGCTCTTAGGCTCAGATCACGTACAAATCATACAGACTGGTTAACAAGTGGTCAATATGAAGCGTTCAAAGAAGAAGAATGAGATCCCTAGGATTGTTGCTGGAGCTATGGAGTTCATGCTATGGGAAACACCACTCTCGACAGATTCCGTGAAATGTCTGCCGACAGGGAGGAAGACATATGCGGAAACCGATGCAAAATAGTCAATCCTTCGCCCTTAGTCCCCATTTTTGTTTTACTTCTATTGAAAACAGCATAGACTAAATTTTGTTTAGGTGTGATGGAAAGAATAAAAGAACAAAGAAAAGAGATACAAATGTTTTAAAAAATTATTAAAAATAAAAAGAATATACAAGAGAATCAGTTTGGTAAAGTAATAAAATATAGACTAGAAATAAGACATTGAGAAAAAGTGTCTATATTAACCCAGTTTGTTGTTGGAATATTAAAAACATAATTATAGCCTAGATCTGACATATCGGATGTCAGTCATGATAGACATTAGAATACATGTCAGGCGACGATCCCAAGCTTGTCAAATTACAGAACCAGATGTTGATTTCTGATTTCGGTTTCCATGCGCAAGCGATATCTATTTTATATTTATTTGTCTTCATTTTTTCCCTTTCTTGACAAGGTGACGGATCATGACCCCAAAATTCTCATTTTTTTTTTTTAAAACTTCAAAAATAAAATAAAAATTAAGGTAGGCTTAGAACACATTGTGACAGCCGGTAAAATTGAAGAGAAAGACGAGACAGAAGGATACAGAGAGAACATTTTAGACAGCCTGACTTCATGTCACGGAAGAGCGTCAACATCTTCTATGATAGCAAACACCAGAAACAGATTTGTGAAGATTCATGATCGCATACGCCAGCCGACACGGCATCTGATGATGACGATCAAGCTGATATAAAAGTCAGATCACATTAATAGGAATTTGTCGATGTCTAGCGTGACCAGAAACGGCCATATTGTTACCTAATGCCACTCTCTATTTTACCACATTTCCCGCTTCCTATATGTACAGTATGCCCGCCTGCCCAGCGCATTGGACAACGTGTGATAAGCCCTCTGTGAGTGCGGGTTCAATTCCGCGGGCTGGCAGAAAAGCCACAGGTTCTCCATATTTACGGTGTTCGTGGCATCGAACCGAAGGGTCACGATGTCCATGACACTGAGCCGAAGAGCTGAAAGCTCAAGTACTTCTGGATCGGGAAAACAAATGTGTACAGTATTTATTTTAGTGAGATTTAAATTAGCTTTTGGATTCTCCGAAAAGGCGATAATTTTAATTTTTCCTGTTTGTTACCCTATACGATATGATGTAACCATAACAATGTTCGTGTTTAGGTTGAAAGAGACGTGCCTCGACTTAAAGAGACTTTAATCCACTACATAACAAACAAATACACAAATAAGATGAGTTGATGTAGTTTCACAATGTTTGATGTAGTTTGATGGAGTTTCACTTGATCGCGAATGAAAGGAATATCGTGATAGACATAGTAGTGTAAACATTGATAACTCTGTAATTCAGAATTGACATGAGACGGACAAACGTGAGACAGACGAACTAAATACAGTTGTCCAGTGAGTGAAAACTATGCTCAACAGATGACACACAATTCCCTATAATTTTGTCTGCTGTACTTAAATGATAACATAGAACACGTGAATAGCTAGATAGAGTCGACTTCAATGTATACAGGGGTTCTATTAGGGTTCGGTTCAGTTAATCTGTCTAACAGTGTCAACGTCAGATCATTTACACCATAGATTCCCAAACTTTTTCGGCCCACCGCCCACTTTGCACAACATAAACTTTGTAACGTCTCCTCCACATTATAACAGTTTGTTAACGTCCCCCTACCCATATGTACATACATGATCTATTTTGTCTTTGACATAACAAAAGTGATATATATTTCTGTCATACATGGTCAATTTTCAAATGATTATATGCAGGAAATGAGAGCCGCTGTAGCGTAGTTGTTAGTGAACTCGCTTCGCAAGGCTGGTGGTCTGGGTTCAGCTCCGCAATGTGCGTGGAATTTTTCCCGACCGCGACGGCTCTCAGGTCGACCCAGCCTCAACTGGGTACCAGACATGCTCTGGGAAAGTAAAGGCGGCCGGCGTGATGCTGACCACATCACCCATCGTGTGCCGACGGTCAATGAAAAATACAGGCCTAACACTGTATTGACCTATATACCACGAGGTATGAAAGGGTTCCTTTTATATGCAGGAAATAGAAAATTGATGAAAAAAATGGATCGTTTATGACGGGCATAAAATGAATTTAAATGCAGAATTCAAATTTGAAAAGATTACTCCATCACGAAAATAATTGAAAATATTTATTATTAATTTCTTCTTTAAGGAGCCATCAACCCCTAATCGCATGAACACCACACATTCTTCTAAACCCACTATCGCCCCCAAGAACGCTTCAGCGCCTACTGTGGGGCGGTACCGCCCACTTTGGGAAACGCTGATTTACACAGTAACCACGTCGACTATTCAGCGAAAATATATATATATATATATATATTCATTTTCAGCTTTTTTATTTTTAGAATGAAAACACAGTATATGTGAATTCATTACCAATGACACTGTAGAAACGAATACTCCAGTGTTATATTGAGCCAATACTTATGTATGGCAGCGAATCATGGATATTGAACAAACAATCAATAAGATCATTGGAAGCCACAGAGATGTGGATTTACAGAAGAATGCTGAAAATTCCATGAACAGCGAAGAAAACAAATGATGAGGTTTTAAATCAGGCCTGCACACAAAGAAACCTTATCAAAAGAATAAGAGTCAGATAATCAAGATTGTACGGGCATATAATGTGATGAAGTTTCAAACATTTGTCAAATTCACGGAAGTAGAGATAGTGGAAGACAGAGGGAGAAAATGTTGGATGGTCTGACATCGTGGTTCGACAAAATATTACGAATCCAACCAGCAAGCCATTCAAAAAAAATGGCATTACTGAGGAGTGCCTTTGACAAACGCTTCGTTTTTACTAGAAACAGATTATTAGGTAAGGTTCGATTGAACAGTGTTGGCACAAACACATGCTCTTACTGTGCATGTATATTTGAGACGAGAAAATCTCATACATACACACACACATATATATATGTACAGACTCGCTGGTTTTGTTCATAAGAACGCTTGTTGCTAGGCTAGACACCCCGAGTGGTTACCGGCGCCCAAATTTGGAGTGTATAGAATAGAACCACTGTTACCTGCCACGTATGTCGTAAGAGGCGACTAAGGAGGTTTGGCTGAAATCGGATGTACATGTAGAAGTCTATGTGTTTAGGGGCCTACCAAACCAATGTGCAACGTATACACTTTCTTGGCAAAGATCAAACATATCACAAACAGTGATTAAAATTTGTAGTAGAGAATGAACGCAAAGAAGAAGAAGCTATGCTAGATAATGGGTGCCGTAAGAAATAAGGGTAAGTGGTTCGAATCCTGTGTTAAATAATTTGTTTTTTCGGAAACACCTGGTACTTGTGCAATGTTTATTTATTGATCATATCCATTGCTTCCGTTGCTTCATCAGGGATTCTTATAAAAATCTCATTTTTCTCATCAGTCTTTGAAAGTAAAGATAAATAAATAAAGAATTATTCCTTGACAAATTTGGGATGAGGAGAGAGATAATGAAAGAGATTAAGCAAGTGCTATCTAACGTTTTCACATATATTGGCGCGCATCTGACTAATAGCTAAGGAGGCGCGGGCGCGATGTGACAATTGCAATAATAATACTAGTAATAATAATAAAGTAATAATTTATATTTATTTATACATTAATTGAATGTCTGCGAAAAATAATGAATATAAAATGGAATAAATTCAGGAGAAGTGATGAAATCAGGGACATGTCTGGTCAACCACTAGTGACAACTGTTATAAGAAAGAGAAGATGGAGATATGTTGGACACACCTCGAAAATAAATGATCAATGAATATCAAAGCAGGCATGGAAGTGGGATGCAAAGGGTTCAAGAAAGAGAGGACGACCTAGGGAGGCCCTGAAATGAACTTTGCTGAGAGAGGCAAGAAATATCGGTCTCAGTTCCATGGCGGAGATTGGGAGATTTTCACCATCGGGTGACTTGACTTTCTCATAACTTGACTTCATAACAACATGATGACAAAATGTAAACTTGACTACCAAATAACTTGCTAATTCATTTAAATTAACGCCCGTGTGTTTCCTGGGCGCTTAATGAAGCACAAAATAGTAGCACTGCGACCTACAAGGCATGCCGTAAGAGTCAACATGTAACAGTTTCACTGTTATCCTAATTAGGGTATAGTCGGGTCAAAACAAACCCCTCCGCCTTATTGCACTGGGTGTCCTTGAGTCTGTATGTAAATACCTTGTTTACTAGATCAAGTGTTGACCAATAAAGTATTCAAACTCGAGCCAGTGATTTATCCCGGAGATTCGAGGACTCCTGTAAAGTCCGATATCTCGAGACCAGGAGGGCAGTGGGTTGTTTGTTCGTTGGATTTAAGCTAGTTTTAGTTATGACTAAAGACAGTTGTGAATAAGCTCTCGAAGAGATAGGACATTAAGCAGAAAACTTTGAGCGAAGAACATAAAGAGAGAGAGAGAGAGAAGCTTTACTAAACGACATGATTTTCCCAGCGAAGAAAAATAGAACTTCTAAATCATAGAGGAACATTTGGTGATGTTGCGAACACCCAACTAGAAGTGTTATGACTTCAAGGGACAATCTCAGAACAATCATGATTGTTCCGAACTGATGACCAGATTCCTGATGACCAGATTCCTGATGACCAGATTCCTGATGAACAGATTCCTGATGAACAGATGACCAGATTCCAGATACCAGATTCCAGATACCAGATTCCAGATACCAGATGACCAGATTCCAGATGACCAGATGACCAGATGACCATATTCCTGATGACCAGATTCCTAATGACCAGATTCCTGATGACCAGATTCCAGATGACCAGATGACCAGATGACCATATTCCTGATGACCAGATTCCTGATGACCAGATTCCTGATGACCAGATTCCTGATGACCAGATTCCTGATGACCAGATAACTGATGAGATAACTGATGACCAGATACCAGATGACTAGATGACAGACTTTTCAGCAGAGTACTAACCAACTTCGTGTAGACAGAAGTTTGGACGACTTTAGAATTCCTTACGCAATGATGCTAAGGTAAAGAACTATTGTAGTTTAACTTGTTGTAATATGACTTGGTTACCTTGCAGTGAATTCATAGAGACAGTGGATTTTTCAGTTATAGTAGAGAAGGAAGCAAGTTAATGTGAGTTGTTGCTAAGGAATTGTGCCTTTTAGATAAATACTACGCATGTCTTAATTGACGATGAAACAGAACTGTTAGTTGTGAAATCATATTTTAATTCTGATATCTTTGTCTTGAGGACCTAAGAAGGGTCTATTATTGTAATTATTTGTTTGCTCTCCAGGTGAGAGAGAATTGCATTCCATTAAATAGATACCCGAACCTATAAACAGTTGTGTGATGTGTTATTGAATTCGCTATCTTTGTGGACAGGAAATTAGTTTATGAAGAGACAGTCCCACTAGTCTTTGATATACGTAGCAGAGATCTGTAGTGCTGAGATATTTTCATTCAGACCATTCTTAATGATCCTACCTCTTTAGAAGAATTATTCTTTTTCCTTACTCTTCTTTATTGTTAAACTTTTAACTGGGACCTTGTACCAGCTAGTCTGCTACAGAGGTAGGGACCAATGGAAGCTACCCTAGTATATAAAAAACGTAGGTGAAATCGGATGTGCTGGTCTACTTGTAGACGCCTACCTGGCACAATGTACAATTGGTATTAAGCTTAGATCACATCGCTGGAACTACATCGGCCACACACTTAGAATGGATGAGAGAAGACTCCTTACCAATCCCTCATATGGACACCAGAGGGAAAAAGAAAACGAGGAAGACCAAGAGAGACTCTGCGTAGAACCATCACCAGAGAAGGCTCAACGATGGGCCTAGTAAACATTAAAGACTTAAAACAAATAGCAACGAACCGCGAGACATGGAGAGCTATGACCTCTGCCCTATGCGCCGCCCACAGGCCCAAGAGGAAAGACTAACTAACTAACATACAGATTACAAAGTCTGGCTTAACAAGTGGTCAATATGGATAGTTTGAAGAAGAAGAAGAAAATAAGTTACAATTCCATATTTATTCAATGGTCGCACATTCAGAGAATCACAAATTTGACACACAATTAACTAACTACTACTGCAGGGAATTTTATATGCTGGAGTTTAGTTGCGTTGTTCTTGAAATAATGACATAAGCCTGATTGTTATGTTGTCTGTCGCATGTTATACCGATTCGAAAAGAATGACGTGCTATAGCCAAAAGCTTTGATAGAGCATCTGACCTGTTATTACAATAAACGGATTAAGGGCAGGCTGATCAATAATGTGATGGTCTTGATAGAAAAATTGGCATTTGAGGTTGTTTCGTGCGATTTTTAGTGCGCACTGTGTGTGTTAAGTTCGCTGGGAAAATTAGCATGACTTTATGTACATTTTTTCAAGTGCAGAGTTCCCTGGCATGTTTGTTCATATCGTGATGTACAGAAACCTACAAATCTGAGGTGGTCGGACTGGATCAGACTTGGAGAAAACCGTGGGTAGACTGCGGTAATACTGAGTAAATGTGTGGTATGAATAAAGACAGATATATACAGTATAACATAAGTTGGGGAAAATGTGTTTATTTTCATATTTAATCATAATGTCCCCCAACTCATGTAATAATGTATATATATGTCTCATACTGTATATATCTCGTGTTTTCATACTCAGTGACTCCATGAGCATGATTCGTAAAGTCGAATCAGGTGTGGTGAGACGCAACTGGGTGGAGGTACTGGTACAGACAATGATCAGAGAAATCACCTTCATTTTTGTCACTGGGCACGCAGGAGTTCGGGGTAATGAACGAGCTAATAGATTGGCTGGCTTGGCTACAATATCAGAGGGAGCTGCCATGGATCGAAGTGACATTCTTCACGCATTGAGAAAGTCTTTCCGAACAGAGGAGTTTCAGGGCTGTGAATCCCACTCGTTGACCCGATTGAAAGAGATGGGTGTCAATATTGGTGCAGCCCGAAAAGAACGACATACTAAATATGCAAAGAGATTGATTAATCTACATCGAACTGGCGTGTTGGGTCGCTGGACGCTGCTGGATTTGCTGAGGCGGAGATCGGAGCACCTATGGACATGTCCGGAGTGCTATGATGATAGTCCCCATATAACTGATAACTGATAACTGATAACTGATATATCTGACTTTATTCATATTGTTCATACCGTGCGATAACTATCTTTCTCTCTCTCTCTCTCTCTCTCTCTCTCTCTCTCTCTCCCCTTTTCTCTCTCTCCTTCTCTCTCTCTCTCTCATTCTCTCTCTCTCTCTCTCTCTCTCTCTCTCCTTCTCTCTCTCTCTATCTCTCTCTCCTTCTCTCTCTCTATCTCTCTCCTTCTTTCTCTCTCTCTATCTCTCTCCTTCTCTCTCTCTCTATCTCTCTCTCCTTTCTCTTCTCTCTCTCTCTCTCTCTCTCTCTCTCTATCTCTATCTCTCTTCCTTCTCTATCTCTCTCTCTCTCTCCTTCTCTTCTCTCTCTCTTTCCCCTCTCTTCTCTCTCTCCTTCTCTCTCTCCTTCTCTCTCTCTCCTCTTCTCTCTCTATCTCTCTTCTCTCTCTCTCTCCTTCTCTCTCTCTCCTCTCTCTCTCCTTCTCCTTCTCTCTCTCTCTCTTCTTCTCTCTCTCTCCTTCTCTCTCTCTCTCTCTCTCTCTTCTCTCTCTCTTCTCTCTCTCTTCTCTCTCTCTTCTCTCTCTCTCCTCTCTTCTCTCTCTCTCTCTCTCCTTCTCTCTCTCTATCTCTCTCTCCTTCTCTCTCTATCTCTCTCCTTCTCTCTCTCTATCTCTCCTCTCTCTCTCTCTCTCTCTATCTCTCTCTCTCTCTCTCTCTCTCTCTCTCCTTCTCTCTCTCTATCTCTCTCTCTCTCCTTCTCTCTCTCTCCTCTCTCTCTCCTTCTCTCTCTCCTTCTCTCTCCTCTATCCTCTCTCTCTCTCTCTCTCCCTTTCTCTCTCTATCTCTCTCCTTCTCTCTCTCTCCTTCTCTCTCTCTCCTTCTCTCTCTCCTTCTCTCTCTCCTTCTCTCTCTCTCTCTCTCTCTCTCCATATATATATATATGGGCATCTGTGGCTTAGTTGTAGGGAATTCGATCACAACCATAGAGTACTTGGTTCAAACAACATGGCGGGCTGTTTGGATGTAAATCTGTTACCGTGGATTGTTAGGAACAGTAAAAATAGACCTCTCCGTTCATAAAGCAATCGCAAACTACTGAACATATGAGTGATGCGTTGAAAATTACCGACTCGTTTACTACCATTCAGTGGCGGCTCGTCATTAAGGGCCAGAGGGGCCGGGCCCCAGGAAAAATAATGTGTAATGTGACCTTTATTATTTAATAAATTAAAATATAACCTAACCTAAAGCCATGATTTTCCCGAAAGTTTGTGTCTGGCCCCACAAACAAAAACGATCACGAGCCGCCACTGCTACCATTGAATGCTACGTCCTGTCAAGGTATTTGCCACGATTTCATTTTCATATACATATAAGTACTTGTTGGCTCGTTAATTATGTGTGATCCACCTGTACCTGCAACATATAAGTACTTGTTGGCTCGTTAATCATATGTGATGAAGATCCACCTGTACCTGCAACATATAAGTACTTGTTGGCTCGTTAATCATATGTGATCCACCTGTACCTGCAACATATAAGTACTTGTTGGCTCGTTAATCATATGTGATCCACCTGTACCTGCAACATATAAGTACTTGTTGGCTCGTTAATCATGTATGATGAAGATCCACCTGTACCTGCAACATATAAGTACTTGTTGGCTCGTTAATCATATGTGATGAAGATCCACCTGTACCTGCAACATATAAGTACTTGTTGGCTCGTTAATCATGTGTGATGAAGATCCATCTGTACCTGCAACATATAAGTACTTGTTGGCTCGTTAATCATATGTGATGAAGATCCATCTGTACCTGCAACATATAAGTACTTGTTGGCTCGTTAATCATGTGTGATGAAGATCCACCTGTACCTGCAACATATAAGTACTTGTTGGCTCGTTAATCATATGTGATGAAGATCCACCTGGACCTGCAACATATAAGTACTTGTTGGCTCGTTTAACATGTGTGATGAAGATCCACCTGTACCTGCAACATATAAGTACTTGTTGGCTCGTTAATCATGTGTGATGAAGATCCATCTGTACCTGCAACATATAAGTACTTGTTGGCTCGTTAATCATGTGTGATGAAGATCCACCTGTACCTGCAACATATAAGTACTTGTTGGCTCGTTAATCATATGTGATGAAGATCCACCTGGACCTGCAACATATAAGTACTTGTTGGCTCGTTTAACATGTGTGATGAAGATCCACCTGTACCTGCAACATATAAGTACTTGTTGGCTCGTTAATCATGTGTGATGAAGATCCATCTGTACCTGCAACATATAAGTACTTGTTGGCTCGTTAATCATATGTGATGAAGATCCACCTGTACCTGCAACATATAAGTACTTGTTGGCTCGTTAATCATATGTGATGAAGATCCATCTGTACCTGCAACATATAAGTACTTGTTGGCTCGTTAATCATGTGTGATGAAGATCCATCTGTACCTGCAACATATAAGTACTTGTTGGCTCGTTAATCATATGTGATGAAGATCCACCTGTACCTGCAACATATAAGTACTTGTTGGCTCGTTAATCATGTGTGATGAAGATCCACCTGTACCTGCAACATATAAGTACTTGTTGGCTCGTTAATCATGTGTGATGAAGATCCACCTGTACCTGCAACATATAAGTACTTGTTGGCTCGTTAATCATGTGTGATGAAGATCCACCTGTACCTGCAACATATAAGTACTTGTTGGCTCGTTAATCAAGTGTGATGAAGATCCACCTGTACCTGCAACATATAAGTACTTGTTGGCTCGTTTAACATGTGTGATGAAGATCCATCTGTACCTGCAACATATAAGTACTTGTTGGCTCGTTAATTATGTGTGATGAAGATCCACCTGTACCTGCAACATATAAGTACTTGTTGGCTCGTTAATCATGTGTGATGAAGATCCACCTGTACCTGCAACATATAAGTACTTGTTGGCTCGTTAATCATGTGTGATGAAGATCCACCTGTACCTGCAACATATAAGTACTTGTTGGCTCGTTAATCATGTGTGATGAAGATCCATCTGTACCTGCAACATATAAGTACTTGTTGGCTCGTTAATCATGTGTGATGAAGATCCACCTGTACCTGCAACATATAAGTACTTGTTGGCTCGTTAATCATATGTGATGAAGATCCACCTGTACCTGCAACATATAAGTACTTGTTGGCTCGTTAATCATATGTGATGAAGATCCACCTGTACCTGCAACATATAAGTACTTGTTGGCTCGTTAATCATATGTGATGAAGATCCACCTGTACCTGCAACATATAAGTACTTGTTGGCTCGTTAATCATGTGTGATGAAGATCCACCTGTACCTGCAACATATAAGTACTTGTTGGCTCGTTAATCATATGTGATGAAGATCCACCTGTACCTGCAACATATAAGTACTTGTTGGCTTGTTAATTATGTGTGATGAAGATCCACCTGTACCTGCAACATATAAGTACTTGTTGGTTCGTTAATCATGTGTGATGAAGATCCACCTGTACCTGCAACATATAAGTACTTGTTGGCTCGTTAATCATGTGTGATGAAGATCCACCTGTACCTGCAACATATAAGTACTTGTTGGCTCGTTAATCATATGTGATGAAGATCCACCTGGACCTGCAACATATAAGTACTTGTTGGCTCGTTAATCATATGTGATGAAGATCCACCTGTACCTGCAACATATAAGTACTTGTTGGTTCGTTAATCATGTGTGATGAAGATCCACCTGTACCTGCAACATATAAGTACTTGTTGGCTCGTTAATCATGTGTGGTGAAGATCCACCTGTACCTGCAACATATAAGTACTTGTTGGCTCGTTAATCATGTGTGATGAAGATCCACCTGTACCTGCAACATATAAGTACTTGTTGGCTCGTTAATCATGTGTGATGAAGATCCACCTGTACCTGCAACATATAAGTACTTGTTAGCTCGTTAATCATATGTGATGAAGATCCAACTGGACCTGCAACATATAAGTACTTGTTGGTTCGTTAATCATGTGTGATGAAGATCCACCTGTACCTGCAACATATAAGTACTTGTTGGCTCGTTAATCATATGTGATGAAGATCCACCTGTACCTGCAACATATAAGTACTTGTTGGCTCGTTAATCATGTGTGATGAAGATCCACCTGTACCTGCAACATATAAGTACTTGTTGGCTCGTTAATCATATGTGATGAAGATCCACCTGTACCTGCAACATATAAGTACTTGTTGGCTTGTTAATCATATGTGATGAAGATCCACCTGTACCTGCAACATATAAGTACTTGTTGGCTCGTTAATCATATGTG
Organism: Arion vulgaris; assembly: GCA_020796225.1. Lineage (NCBI taxonomy): Eukaryota > Metazoa > Mollusca > Gastropoda > Stylommatophora > Arionidae > Arion > Arion vulgaris. The sequence continues at coordinate 39,195,193 of CM036764.1, read as the reverse complement.
ATGAAGATCCACCTGTACCTGCAATATATAAGTACTTGTTGGCTTGTTAATCATATGTGATGAAGATCCACCTGTACCTGCAACATATAAGAAAGATTACATGAATCAAGCTAGTTTATGTAGAAGTAAATGTATCAAGCCAGTTTTTTATATGGCCTTTTCGTCTTTACAGACGGTCAATTGGCAAGTATTTTACTGTGACAACTTCTCAGTTTTCGCTTTTCTCTCTTGTCGTTCAGCTCGTATATAAGTCTCTTCTCAAAAGACTCTGCGCCCTTTCGTAATTTGGCTTTCCACACAACTCTGTCATCAGCTAGTCCCTCCCATGTGCTGGGATCTATAGAAAAATTTTTCATTGAGGCTTTGCAGACATCTTTATATCTGAGCAGTGGTCTGCCCTGGTGCCTCTTCCTCCGAAAGTTCACAGAACAACATTTGTTTTGGTATGCGGCAAGTTTCCATTCTTCTCACATGTCCCAACAATCTTAGTCGTCTACTGCTGATCATGCCCATGATGGAAGGCAGTTTTGCATGTTGCAGTACTTCAGAGTTGGTTATCTTGTCGTACCACCTGATGTTCATAATCTTGCGGAGACATCGAAGGTGAAAGATGTTAAGTCTCCTCTCGTGTCTTGAGTAGGCTGTCCATGTTTCTGAGCCATATAGTAAAGAACTAATTACACAGGCTCGATATATTTGGATCTTCGTCTGCAATGTCAGTTTTGTGCTGTCCCACGCTCGCTTTGATAGTATGCCGAATGTAGTAGCCGCACTCCCTACACGAGCGTTGATTTCTTCATCAAGAGAAAGGCTGGCAGTGGCCGTTGACCCAGGATAGCAGAATTTGTGAACTGGTGTTAGATGGTTGCCATTTAAAGTGATATTTGATGTCTTACCTCCTGACATAATACAACTGTTTTGGAGACACTTATTGTCAGAGAAAATAGGTCGCATGTCTTTGACAAATTATTAATTAGGCATTGCAGTGTAGTCTCACTGTAGGCGACTAAGGCAGCATCGTCAGCGAAAAGGAGATCCTTGAGAAGAATTTCCGTCGTTTTTGTCTTGGCTCTTAAGCGAGCCAAGTTAAAGAGTGAACCATCAGATCTAGTGCGGATGAAAACGTCACCATCAGCGTCCCCTAAGGCGTGGTTCAAAAAGGGCTGCGAAGAAGATGCCAAAGAGAGTCGGGGCAAGGACACAGCCCTGCTTGACTCCGCTCTTAACCTCGAAACTATAAGATGTGCTGCCATCGAACTGTATGCTGGCTTTCATGCCCTCATGGAAGGAGACAATCAATTGGAGCAACTTTGGGGACAGCCAATATGCTTCAGTATTTTATAAAAACTTGGCCTGCTGACTGTGTCAAATGCCTTAGTCAGATCCACGAAAGCAATACATAAAGGCTTGCTCTGCTCTCTGCACTTCTCTTGTAGCTGTCGAAGGGTAAATATCATATCAGTTGTTGACCGTCCAGCTCTGAATCCACATTGTGACTCTGGAAGAACACGCTCCGCCAGTTTCTGTAGTCGTTTTGAAAGGACTAGTACAAAAGCCTTGCCTGTTACACTTAGAAGGGAGATGCCTCTGTAGTTGTTACAATCCCCTTATCCCCTTTGTTTTTATAGAGTGTCACTATCTTTGCATCTCATGTCCTGAGGAAATGTTCCTCTCTCAGCACTGAATAAGGAGATTGTAGAGGTGGGGCAGGAGGACATCCCTATTGTATTTGAGGATTTCTGCAGGAATGTTGTCTAGTCCTGATGCCTTGCCATTTGAAAGTTTGTTGATTGCTTCGGAAAGTCCCAACTCTGTGGGGTCGGTATCCAGCTCGGTTAGGTCATGATGTTTCGGTATGATCTGATCGAGGACTGGGTGTGCTGGTTTCTCCACAGAGTAAAGTTTTGAATAGTGTTCCACCCATCTTTCGAGCTGTTTAGTCATATCTGTTATTGGCTCACCTGTTTCTGATCTTAGTGGTGCAATTTTTATGTTTGGTCCCAGAGCTACTCTGATGTTTTCGTACATTACCTTTGTGTTGCCCATATCTACAGCATTTTGTAGTTTATATAGAAGTAAGCCAGTTTATGTAGAAGTAAGCCAGTTTATGTAGAAGTAAATGTATCAAGCTAGTTTATGTAGAAGTAAATGTCTGATGGTATAAAACAGTTTTGGGAAATCTTCGACGCATGTACTAAAGCCAGCCCACAAAATAATTTTGACCGACACCCAAGATATTTTTGCTTTGCCTGAAGCAGAAGCACTTGAGCTTTCAGCTCTCCGTCTCGGTGCCATGGACATCGTAACCCTTCGGTTCGGTGCCACGAACACCGTGAATCTGGGAACCTGTGGCTTTTCTGCCAGCCCGCGGAATTGAACCCGCACTCACAGAGGGCTAGTCACCGCCCAAGGTTTGTTGAACATTATTATTCTCTTCGGCCTCTGAGCTAAACAAAAAAAAATTAATTAAGGAAAAGCACACAAACACACAAACACACAAACACGATCAACTTTTTCAATAATCAACGTTAAACAAATTCTCATAATGAGTTATTAAACAGTTGTCCTTTCAAAACGATGTCAGGAAATCTTTGTTCGTAGAGCTCAAACAACTGCTCACGTAAAACACCTAGGAGGAGGGAGGAGGGGAGGGACTCAGATCATGGGACTAAAGCAGCGTTTCCCAAAGTGGGCGGTACCGCCCCCCAGTGGGCGCTGAAGAGTTATAGTGGCGCGATAGGGGGTTCAGAAGAATTTGGAGGGTGTTTAAGGCGGTTAGTGGTCGGTGGCTCCTTAAAGAAGAAATTAATAATAAATATTTTAAAATAAATTATTTTCGTGATTTTGCGATTGAATAATCATTTAAAATTGGAATTCTGCATTTTAATTCATCTTATGCGCGTCTTACACGATCCATTTTTTCATTAATTTTCTATGTCATGCATATCATTTGAAAATTGACTATGTATTACAGAAATATATATCAATTTTCTATGTTAAAGAGAACAGAGCATGTATATATGTCGGGAGGGGAGTTGGCAAACTGTTATAATGTGGATGGGGGACGTTACAAAGTTAATGTTGTGCAAAGTGGGCCGAAAAAGTTTGGGAATCTAGAATCTAGACTATATCAAACGACTTTTCACAGCGCACAAAACCTAGGTATATGGTGAGTTTCACTCTAAGCTTTGTTCTACTATAATGCACAGTGTAGCTATTTGGTTTGTGTAGAATCTATTCTTGCGAAACCCTGCATGTTCTTCTCTCAGTAACTGTAATGTCTGGCAAGAAATAAAATGTTGACTAAGACTTTGTACTTTCTAGGAAAGATTATCTGTGGATTATTTCTTGATTCTGTGTCGCGATAACCCTGTGTTAATCCTTGATAAAACATTGCGCATTGAAGTTATCCAAAATACCACTCACATTTTGCTCAAAATTGTATGTTATTAGTTGTGTATTGGTTATTGTATACAAGACAATTAATTGTTCTAAATTTATTGTTCTGGCGAGTCACAAAGTTAAATACAAATAAGTTTCAGACCTTTGTCCACATATGTCTTCGGCGTATTCTCAGACTGAGATGGTATGTCAGAGTTGTAGACACAGATCTGTGGATATGTCAGAGTTGTAGACACAGATCTGTGGATATGTCAGAGTTGTAGACACAGATCTGTGGATATGTCAGAGTTGTAGACACAGATCTGTGGATATGTCAGAGTTGTAGACACAGATCTGTGGATATGTCAGAGTTGTAGACACAGATCTGTGGATAAGAATAGGACATGAACCCATGGTTAAGAGGAGAAAATGGCGGTGTGTTGGGGATACTCTACGGAAGACACAGTCTAGTGTCACTAAATAAGCAAGCACTTAAGTGGAACCTGCTAGGAAGACATAAATGGGACGTCCTAAATAGACCTGGAGATGAAGTCTTCTTGCGGAACTGAAGGGTGCTGGACTATCCTGGGGGGTTATAAAGAAAACAGCTCCAGAGACTGGGAAAAATAACGACCAACTGTTGAGGCTCTATGCTCCACGTGGATCGGAGAGGAATAAGTAAGTAAATAATTAATTGTTACCTCTTCTGTTAGTTTATGACAAAGTGCATGTATTTATCTTCAACATTACATGTCACTCATCAAATTGTGTTAAAAATAAAAACAAGAATTAAACCTACAGCTTAATTTGAACTCACATCTGCGGAGATGGGAAAAAACTGAACAATAATTAAATCGTCCACAATGTGTGTTTTTTTAATGCAGTTGTCAATGTGTTTGTTACTGGATCACCGATAACGAAGTCAATAATATGCTTCGGTAATAATCACGTGCCGTACTAATTCCGGGGTTCAATGCCAACCTGGACCCAAACAAATCTTTGTTGAGCACATAGTATGCGTTTGGTCTACACATTTCCTGATCATTCACTTGTGGATATAAATTACAAGTAAATCAGTAGTCAGAGTAAAGTTCGCCTGAATAACGGGGGACACTGATGATAAGGGAAGCTCATCATCATCGTTAGGTGCCGTGCCGGATGGCGAAGGCGATCATGGATCTCCACAAATCTCTGTCCCTAGTGTTTGCTATCATCTCAGATGTTGACGCTCTTCCGTGCCATGTAGTCAGGTTGCTCAAACATTTCTCTGTCTTACTCTATCTCGTCTCCCCTCCATTTTACGAGTTGTCATAATGTACTCAAGAGAAACTAGCCTTCACGCAAAAATCAGTCAGTGAAGCCATATTAAACGCATTGACTACGTCTGAATTCATCATCATCATCAAGTAGCTTGTCCCTTCCGGAACTTGGCTCCCATGACAGCAGTCCTGAAAAACTCTATGTTCTGTGCAAGTTGACTGGCGTCAGCTGCAGTTATTCTCAGATTGTCAATGACATCTTACATCAATCGTCTTCTAGGTCTGCCTCTCATTCTTCTTCCATGCACCATTCCCTCCAAAATTATCTTCTCCGGGAACTCATGTCGTTTTAAAAGTTAATTGCATATCCTTTACAGGACTTTGCGAATCAACCCCAGCTTTTTAACGCTGTTTGTGATTTTTCTAGGCATTATTACATTCAGTAGTTTGCCATTGCTTTCTGAACGGGTGACGCCATCGTCCTTTTGTTAAAATCCACGTGAAACAATTTGCAACCAAACTGTCCGCAGCGTGATTCGAACCCAGAATGTGGGTTAATAGACCAAGTCACTAACCCCTAAGCCACAGATGCCACCCAAGCCGTTTTACGTGTCTGAATTCATTGCGGGCGAAAAATAAAACCTCAATATGTTGATATCAGGAAGATAATTTCATTAGTGAGATGGGATGTGCTTATTCCTATTACGGAATGTTTATAATAGATTTGATCCATAACATTTCTTGGGAAAATAATGTGGTGGTTTCCCCTTGTCTTCCACATCCACATGAGAAGCTATTCTCCATCTTAGGGTTGGAGCTACACCCTTGCCTTCCACATCCACATGAGGAGCTATTCTCCATATTAGGGTTGGAGCTACACCCTTGCCTTCCACATCCACATGAGGAGCTATTCTCTATCTTAGGGTTGGAGCTACACCCTTGCCTTCCACATCCACATGAGGAGCTATTCTCCATCTTAGGTTGGAGCTACACCTTGCCTTCCACATCCACATGAGGAGCTATTCTCCATCTTAGGGTTGGAGCTACACCCTTGCCTTCCACATCAACATGAGGAGCTATTCTCCATCTTAGACAACCATTTGCTGTTGTCAGGACAAGTGAGTGCCCCTCTCTGACCAACAGCAGAGGTTTCCACTTATACCGGTGGATACTCGGTGTTATGACTTCTATGACAATATAACGGGAGAACACTGTGTTGTTGTATCGCTCGAACTGATAAGTGTTCATCTCTCAAGAAACCACGTCGACCCGATGTATTCTATGTTTTCAACTGAAACATTACATAAAAGTTGGACGAAATAACTATCCTTTCTTCCGCAGAACACATCAAATCCACTGGAACTTCAAGAAACGAAGCACAATCCAGCACAAGCTAACGACAACACGTCTTGTCACCGCCATATTACTTACGTCGCCCGTCTGCCCAGCGTGTTCGTAGCGCGTTGGACTACGGGTGACTATCCCTCTGTGTGTACGGGTTCAATTCCGTGGGATGGCAGAAAAAGCCACAGATTCCCCAGATTTACGGTGTTCGTGGCACCGAACCGAAGGGTTACGATGTCCATGGCACCGAACCGAAGAGTTGAAAAGCTCAAGTGCTTCTGGATCGAAAAAAAAAAAAATTGCTTACGTTAACACCTAAACATTAGTCACTTAAACAGTCCATGGGATTTCATCATTCTTCTGTAAAACCAATTTTGGCCCTCAGAGATTTTTCAATCTGTGTGTTCATTGTCCTGACATACGGATGCGATTCATGGACAATGAACACACAGATCGAAAAATATCTGAGGGCCACAGAAATGTGGTTTTACAGAAGAATGATGAGAATCCCATGGACTGTTTAAGTGACTAATGTTGAGGTGTTGAATGAGATCAAGACACAGAGAAAGCTTATCATCAATATAAGAAAGAGGCAGTCATCATTTTTCGGGCATGTGATGAGGAGGGGAGATTTAGACGAGACAGGGGAAGACAGCGAGATAAAATTTTGGATAGCCTAACTTCACGGAACGGTAGAGCGTCCCTGATGCACAACACCTGATGATGATGATGATAATAGATTTGTGTGGGTGTGGGACAAGAAGTACGTAATATTTGTGAATGAATACTTGCGTGCACTGAACAGATCTTAAACTTGATAATTAAATGCAGGGTTATGTTATGTTATGTTATGTTATGTTATGTTATGTTATGTTATGTTATGTTATGCGATCGACGGGCATTCATAAAGTCGCTGTGCAATGAAATTTACGCCCTGGCGAAACTACATCACGAGAAATGTGGTTTAAAGGACGCCTAAATAATTGTAACGTAGATTGTTATTATTCATCTAGATACTACTGCTCTTGGCTGGCTTGTATTCGGTAACGTGGCTGTGAACACGACTTGTGAGTTTGGAAATTCCAGCTCATATTGTCGAACTACTTCTTCAGTATGTTTGCCACCATTACGAAATACATGTTCCACCAAAAATTACCCTGTTTTCAATGGTTAACACCATTTCCTTTCACTCGTGCACTCGTGGATGAGCACTCCCATCCAGATGATATCATTATCTACACCTATGGCTCTACAGACGCGGAACCAGATCATCGTGGGCTTATTCAGCACTTCATGAGGACTCTGGCGCTTTCGAGACAACGACATCGAGCATGACTATGGAGATCACTGCTGCCTCCAGGGCTCTGTCATGGGTGGCTGAGCAACAGGTTACCCATGTGATCATCATATCAGACTCGATGAATATGCTTCAACTGATTGAATCTGGAAGTATGCGTGTGGAATCAGTGGACAGCATTCGAAGATTACATCTCAAGAAAATGACTTGGCTGTACACACCTGGACATGCTGGAGTGCAGGGTAACGAGAGTGCTGACTCTCTTGCAAACAGTGCCCCGACTCAAGTGGGTAGAAGTATGGACAGAGCCGATATCATCAATGCGGTACGCTCTCAATTATGTAACATGGGCACGTCTCAGACAATGGAACGAGTTCGAGAATTAGGCGTTAAGTTTGGATATGCCAGACAGTGTCGTCTTCGTGGTAGAGAGAGAAGATATAGTAATCAACTTCTCATGGGTACGGTGAGCAAATGGACTTTAGGATGGCTGCTGCAGCGGAGGACAGAGCATGAATGGGAATGTCCAATGTTCCGTGACGTCGATCGCATAACATAACATAACATAACATAACATAACATTTCCTTTCAGCAATGAAATCGTGAATATAACAATAGATTGTTGTGTACTATCGCATACAAGATTGTGGAACTCAGAATATCATGACGTAAATTTCCTTTATTTCTGACGTACTTAGTTATAGTCCGTTCAACAACTCATGCCCACAGTCCAGTGCGAATTCTAGCAAAACCATTGATTCTACAGTAGCGAAACTTTGCACTCAATCTTAGAATTATACCGACGCAAATCTCTGATGGAAGAAATTGCTATAGGAAACCTGGATTTTGTAATATAACGGTTTCCTTTGATGCTGGCGGCATATTTGGCGAGTCTGTTACAGAATTTTAGTTTTTACAGTAAACGCACCAATATGACATTTGATGTCAAGTCTCATTCAAAGGCGTATCATCCCAGCTCATACATTGGGGTCAATGTTGATACTTGCAATCGTGTCATGAAATAAACAAGAAATGTAGACCTAGTTGTATTATGTTTTTTAAATAACTTACATTACAGTTAAAGTTAGCTGCCTTGTCATAATGCCATCCCCCTTTCGCGTCCAGGCTTGGGATTGGCAATGGCGGGACTACTTGGAGACTTTCTTTTCAAATCGCTACTTCTTCCGTACATTGTGCGTGTTTTAAAATATGTGGTGGGGTTGGGGGTATCAATACAATAAAATAGGTCTTTACTATGGTTCTTGTATACTGTGGTAAACCTGTACACTAAATTCAAAATAGGCACCAACGACCTGTGCCCATGTGGCTTGGCGAATATGACAGCAGAACATATCCTACAGAACTGCCCCCAGTATGTAGACCTGAGTAGAAAGAGGTGGCCCACTTACACCAGTATCCAAGACAAACTGTATGGCGTGGCTGGTAATCTGAGGCAGACGGCGGCCTTTTTAGAGAATCTGAAATCCCAATCTAGTAAGAACGCAGAAGAAGAAGTATACTGTGGTACAGATGACCGATCTGTGCCTGGGGTCAAATGCGCATATGGACAACGCTGCACCAGGATAAGTGAACTGACACTAATCAAGATCCTACCCCACCTCCACGTGGTGACCCTGGTAACAGACATTAGTTTCTGTCTGGCTAAACGGGTAGGGATCGAGGAAGAGCTATTCTGGCGTGGGTAGGGATGTAGACATAGTCACGTTGGATGTGATCCGCCCGCAACGCAGTCGAGCGGAATCTCAGAGTGACTATTAATGCACGTCTCTTCCGGCCGATAGGAAAAACTGAGCGAATAACCATAAAGGGATGAAGATTACACCCAGTGAAGAAACGTGGACCCGCGTGGAGCAAAACTTGGGCCTGAGATGAGTTGCATGTGGGTCCACATAGGTGAAACTCGAAGCCCTGAGGTGGGGGCCCGAGTTGAGCTCAGTGTCCGGACAGTCTAGAGGCTGGTAAATGTGAGCACGGTGAGAACTGATGGAAATGTTGGGGCAAGCACCAGAACAGAGCGAGCACGCATGCCAACGATGCACGGGTGGGCCCACCGGTGGGTAGACGTGCATGGCGCTGATGGTGAGGGAGCGTGGCATTCGTAATGGTGAGCAGACCAACAGAAGGTGCAGAAAAACTGGAAAACCCAGCAGAGACTTGAATCCAGTGCGCGTTTCCGCTCGCAGCGAACTACTACTACCTTGTAGTCAGATTGGGGACAATCAAAAGCTAGTGGAGCAAACCATACACAAAACTGGACGGAAGGAAAACCAAGTAGTCCACAACAAGACCGGCAATCTGGGCAGATGACGATCAACAGCCCGAGAGCGTAGGTTGTCTAAGGATCGCTATGCCTGCTGCCTTGCAGGTTGGCTAGGGACAGTCAAAGGCTGACGGAGAGCGAACCAAGTAAACGCTGGTTGAAATCGGACACGTCGCAGCAGGACATACACAAGAGCTTCAAATGGTACTGAAGATTGTGACGTAAAACACGTTCTTGGCAAAGGCTGTTTATATATCACAATAAGAATGATAAAAATGGTAGAAAAAGAACGATCCAGAGAGAGAGAGAGAGAGTGAGATGTGCCTCTTTGCGGAAATGCGCGTATAGTATTAATGACACTTTTTGCATTGTAATTTCAAACTCATTAGAAATATTATATCAATGTCTGTTTTGAGAAGTCATCAATATAACCCAATAGCCACACACTAATTTCGGTATACGCCTTTAACTAAATGTCCGTGTCGCACTTATGACGTCATTTAATTACCATGTTCAAGCCCGAGTTGATTTGATGCGCGGAAAATGCAAGAATTGTTTTAAAAAAACACGGATTTCGTTCTAAATGTTGCTAATTTTGTCATGAATGTATTAAATGTCTGTAAACATTAGTTTTCTCTAACCATGCCAATGACGCGTTAAATATATAGCACAAAGAAGGAAACTTCTAGATGGTATGATTGTTTGAATGGCAAAAATATTTTGTAGCGTCGGGAACATGTGTAGTTCACATGCAAGTTTTCAAGTTATTTCATCAAATGGTTACAAAGATACAAATTTTTATCTGTGGGCATGACAAGTTGAACGGATTATAGTTAGTTTGTTCCTTTCGTGCCAAAGGCGGCACATAGGGCAGATGTTTTAGATCTCCATGTGATGCGGTTCGTTGCTAGCAGTTGGAGATCTTGTATGGTTTTACATCCCAATAGTTTACTTTCTTGTTGGATGGTTCTTCGAAGAGTGGTCTTTGGTCTTCCACGTTTTCTTTCCCAACTGGTGACCACATAAGGACTTGTCGATTTATTCTCTTTTCGTCTGATCTAAGAACATGACCTAAATATTTCCACCTTCGTTTCCTTATAATATTTGATACGAGTTGTTGGTGTGTTCTATCTCTCACTGTGTTGTTAGAAACGAAATCACTCCATTTTACTTTTAATAATTGACGTAATTACTGAAATATTTTCACAATCCACTGCACAGCGACTTTATCAACACCTTGTAGTTTGCACTTATGATATTCATTTGTTTAGTAACATCTTCGGTTAGCGATAACTCGTTCATAGATTCAACTCTATATAAATATCGTATTTCGTAATGATTGATAGGATCATCATTATTGCACTTCAGTGAGTAACCATGTGTGCTCCAATCTCTTTCTAACACAGTACGATCTCAGTGAGTGGTCATTTACTGCAAGCTCGAGATGCAACACTATCAAGGAGGACAACAGTGCTTTTATGTGAAGTATGGACAGAGCCGATATCATCAATGCGGTACGCTCTCAATTATGTGACATGTACGGGTCTCAGACACTGAAACGAGTTCGATAATTAGGCGTTAAGTTTGGACATGCCAAACAGTGTCGTCTTCGTGGTAGAGAGAGAAGATATAGTAATCAACTTCTCATGGGTACTGTGAGCAAATGGACTTTGGGATGGCTGCTGCAACGGAGGATAGCGCATGAATGGGAATGCCCAATGTGTCATGACGTCGATCGCATAACATAACTTAACATAACATAACAACAGTGCTTTTGCTGTAACTACGAGCAACTTCACAATGAAGACCAAAGCGGTGATCATGGCTCTGTCATACCATCTCATTCTGAGACTACGCCGCCGAAGACTTCTGTTGACAAAGGTCTGAATCTTATTTGTATATAACTGTGTGACTCGCCAAAACAATAAATTAAGAACAATTAATTGTGTTAAATACAAGTGTGTTAGTTTATCTCATAGGTTCTCAACATTTTTCGGGCCATAACCACTTTTCAAGACATAAATTTTTGTAACGCCCCCTCTTACTTATAACAGTGTTCCGCGCTCAAACCGTTTGATATTTTTGATGTAAATAACAACAAATGATACATTACTGCCTATGCCATTAAATTATTGGAAAAAGTAGTCGTCAATATGTGCTTCATCTTGAACACAGTTATTCAATTTCAAAATCACAAAAATAATTTATTTTTAAATGTATAGCACAGCACATGAATAAGCTGCAAGCAGCTGCAAGCAAGATGGTATTTCTTACAGACTCATTGTCAGCTATACAAGCCCTGGAGGCTAAATCCACTGACAGCACAGTACAAAAACTACAAAGAGAACTTGCTCAGCTTTCAGAAAAGGCAGAAATTCACTTGCAGTGGATTCCATCTCACTGTGGCATTGCAGGCAATGAGAGTGCTGATGTCTTAGCTAAGGAGGGCAGTGCCAAAGAGCAAATTTACCAACCCTTGTCTTTTCAAGAGGTAAAAACCCTCATACAGAGAAAATCTGCAGTAGACTGGAAGACAAACACTGGATATGATTATGGAAAAGACTCCCTCAAAGACCTAAGCAGAATAGACCAGGTCATTATATTTCGACTACGCACTGGACACTGCAGACTCAACAAACACTTATACAGACTAGGATTAAGTCAAACAGCTCTCTGCCAGTGTCAGCAGGCAGAACAGACACCAGAGCATATCCTGCAAGACTGTCCTCTTCTGTGTGAGCTGAGAAGCAACATGTGGCCACACCCAGTCGACCTGAAAACTAAGCTTTGGGAAACCTGACAGACCTGAAGCTGTCTGCCCAGTTTGTGGTCCACAGTAAATTAAGCGCATGACCAGAGATCGCTGAAGAAGAAAATGTATATTATTAATTTCTTCTATAAGAAGCCACAGACCCTTAGCTCGCTGAACGACCTCCCTCCTCCTCCCCAATGCTTCTGAACCTACTTACGCCCCCTAGAAGGCTTCAGCGCCCACTGGGGGCGGTACCGTCCATTTTGGAATCCTATGGTTTATCTGGTAATCTAATGTACATCTCGCGATCTGTTCTTGAGTGGTTGAGTGCACAGAAATTTACACATTCGCGTATACTTAGCGACTTCATGAATATGTTTAATTATTAGACGTATGATGTTTTATCTTGCTCTATATGTGACTTAAATATGTGTTCACTTTTTCCATCGTGACCAAATATTTTAAAATTGGGCCTCGATCTAGAAATAGATAGCATTGCTAAACAGGAACTTGAATCATAATGCGTTATTATACAGTTAGTACTAATTTGACATAAAACAATACTTGACGTAGTGTGCAAGAGTTGGGTTATTAAAATAAACAATCTTGGCGCACATTGCGACAGTTAGTAAGGAATGAGTTAAGTTCACAGCACATCGATATTAAGTCACATGTTTATTATCTAAACATACTTCATGTATGATTAACGTGTTGTGTAAGTTTTTACATATTTTTAGTTATCGATATAGGGGAAGACTGCAGCAAAACCATGTAGCAATGACGAAACACGTAATAATAAAGTACTGTAGTTTTACAAAATACAAAAGACAATAACAATACACAGCAACGTTTCGACAAAAAGGACTTTATCAAGCAAACGATACAACAGAAGTAAACACATATTTTTTAATACTAAGTTTCAGTTGTGTGGTAGAACATAGATTTGTAAGTTCAGCAATTTTATATTGAGCAGCATTCTTTATTACTACTCACCGAGATATCTTAACTAGAACATGCGGTGTACAGAAAGAAGAAGAAGGGGATTACAACTAATAAAGCTGTAATCCTTAGGGATTAAATGCTAGTATAAAGTTAAGATGGGTCTGCTCGTTTCATAAATCAATTTTTGCTATTGCATGATTAAGAACTACATTTCTTAATTCATCCATTCTGAGAATTTGCACAGTATGCAAATCCGTTCAATGACAGAAATGGAAGCTGCACTTTATAAAGTCAACAGTTTATTTTGATTCGGGAAACTATTTTACAGACAAGTGGAATCCATTTCTGAATCTCGATAATCGTGATGTACTGCAGAGATTCCGCTATCTAGTGAAACTTCGTCAGACTTGTATAAAGATTCAACGAGAACTTGGGTTAAAAGTGTAGTCGAAGGTAAACAACAGAAATTGACAACATGTATTGTATTTATTTCAAGAACAAAAAATATGAAAATCATTAAAGCATGTGGGAAGTATTACGAGTTTTCAGTTCAGATGTTGTATCAATCCTAACATATGCTAGCGAGAGTTGGAAAATGACTAAAGATATAGAAAGCAAGTTGAATGCATTTGAAAATAGATGTCTGCAAAAAGTAATGAATATAAAATGGAACGAATTCAGGAGAAGTGATGAAATCAGAGACATGTCTGGTCAACCATTAGTGACAACTGTTATTAGAAAGAGAAGATGGAGATATGTTGGGCACACCTTGAGGAGAAATGATCAACGAATATCAAAGCAGGCATTGAAGTGGGATGCAAACTGTTCAAGAAAGAGAGGTCGACCTAAGGAGACCCTGAAACGAACTTTGCTGAGAGATGCAGGAAATATCGGTCTCAGTTCCATGGAGGAGATTGAGCGAGTTGCCCAGGATAGAGCGGTATGGAGAAATTACTTGCAGGCCCTATGTAACGTATAACGGTACGAGAGGAATTATTATTATTATTATGTGGGAAGTATGAGATAGATGAAATTTCTACCCAGAATGCTACGGGTAACAAGAAGAGACCGATGGAGAAATGAAGAAATCAGGAAAAAAGTGGGTACAATATCAGAACAGAACTTCATCAGGAAACAACAAATTAAATGGTTCGGTCACATAAGCAGATTACCAATAGACAGTGACCCCTTAAAGAGCAATGTTGCTCCGATACAGTGGATACAAAGCAAAAGGCCGGTCACGCAAAAGGTGGACCTCAGAGATAACAGAGGCGACGAAAGATACTATTTATGAAGCGCACACAAGGAAAGGTTCGAGAAATCACTTCTAATCCTGACTGGTTATGCAAAACAGGATTTGTGAAAAGAAAAAGGAAACACGAGACGAACTGTATCCTCCTAGTCTTCCAGGTTGGTGAGCTGTACGATATACTAACTACCCATCCATTACAAAAGAACGTAGCTACAGAAAACGAAATCAAATTTTTCAAAACTAACTCGAGTCTTGGAAGAGAACTGCTAGAGACTGGGAAAAGGCTAACAATTGTTGAGACCCTATGCTCCACGAGGAGCGTAGAGGAATAAGTCAAGTAAATCATTAGGAAAACACACTTTTGAAAATAATAAATTTATCGAAAAATTATGCCCCATCTCCGCATCGAATATTGGCTCTTATTGTTCTTCAATGTGTTCTGTACTTTGTCATGACTGTACTCTTTGGTAGACTTTTGTCTGTCCACCTTATTGTTCTTCAATGTGTTCTGTACTCTTTGGTAGACTTTTGTCTGTCCACCTTATTGTTCTTCAATGTGTTCTGTACTCTTTGGTAGACTTTTGTCTGTCCACCTTATTGTTCTTCAATGTGTTCTGTACTCTTTGGTAGACTTTTGTCTGTCCACCTTATTATTCTTCAATGAGTTCTGTACTTTGCCATGACTGTACTCTTTGGTAGACTTTTATCTCTCCATCTTATGATGTTTCCTTCCTAATTTTACCTTTCTATTTCCTTTCAAGAAGTTCCTCAATGTAGGTAAGATCAGTTCCTAGTCTTATCGGAGTTATTTATCCTATTGAATAAAGCGTAGGTCTCGATTTAAATCTGAACACGTAACAGAACTTTTAGCAGTCGAAACAAATCGGTAAGAGTGTGCGGCAAAGTCTCTACCAGAGCAAAACTCACTATAAAGATTTAAAAAAATTTCGACAAACTTGTTGGCCAAATTATCAAACTTGTTATCAAAATTACGTCTGGGACCCTCGCCGATGCTATAGAGGTTGTGCACTGCCGTTGATATATTTCTGTGTAAGAATGAGATCAAAGCAAATATTGTTATAGTACACATAGATAGAAATATATGTTGACAAGAGACTTGAGAAGATAGAAATAGATGATGGCAAGAGAGAAGATAGAAATAGATGATGACTAGAGACTTGAGAAGATAGAAATAGATGTTGACAAGAGACTTGAGAAGATAGAAATAGATGATGGCAAGAGAGAAGATAGAAATAGATGTTGACAAGAGACTTGAGAAGACAGAAATAGATGATGACTAGAGACTTGAGAAGATAGAAATAGATGTTGACTAGAGACTTGAGAAGATAGAAATAGATGTTGACTAGAGACTTGAGAAGATAGAAATAGATGATGACTAGAGACTTGAGAAGATAGAAATAGATGTTGACTAGAGACTTGAGAAGATAGAAATAGATGATGACAAGAGACTTGAGAAGATATAAATAGATGACTAGAGACTTGAGAAGATAGAAATAGATGATGACTAGAGACTTGAGAAGATAGAAATAGATGATGACTAGAGACTTGAGAAGATAGAAATAGATGATGACTAGAGACTTGAGAAGATAGAAAAAGATGTTGACTAGAGACTTGAGAAGATAGAAATAGATGATGATTAGAGACTTGAGAAGATAGAAATAGATGATGACTAGAGACTTGAGAAGATAGAAATAGATGATGACTAAAGACTTGAGAAGATAGAAATAGATGATGACTAGAGACTTGAGAAGATAGAAATAGATGTTGACTAGAGACTTGAGAAGATAGAAATAGATGATGACTAGAGACTTGAGAAGATAGAAATAGATGTTGACTAGAGACTTGAGAAGATAGAAATAGATGATGACTAGAGACTTGAGAAGATAGAAATAGATGTTGACTAGAGACTTGAGAAGATAGAAATAGATGATGACTAGAGACTTGAGAAGATAGAAATAGATGTTGACTAGAGACTTGAGAAGATAGAAATAGATGATGACTAGAGACTTGAGAAGATAGAAATAGATGTTGACTAGAGACTTGAGAAGATAGAAATAGATGATGACTAGAGACTTGAGAAGATAGAAATAGATGTTGACTAGAGACTTGAGAAGACAGAAATAGATGATGGCTAGAGACTTGAGAAGATAGAAATAGATGATGACAAGAGACTTGAGAAGATAGAAATAGATGTTGACTAGAGACTTGAGAAGATAGAAATAGATGTTGACTAGAGACTTGAGAAGATAGAAATAGATGATGACTAGAGACTTGAGAAGATAGAAATAGATGATGACTAAAGACTTGAGAAGATAGAAATAGATGATGACTAGAGACTTGAGAAGATAGAAATAGATGATGACTAGAGACTTGAGAAGATAGAAATAGATGATGACTAGAGACTTGAGAAGATAGAAATAGATGATGACTAAAGACTTGAGAAGATAGAAATAGATGATGACTAGAGACTTGAGAAGATAGAAATAGATGATGACTAGAGACTTGAGAAGATAGAAATAGATGATGACTAAAGACTTGAGAAGATAGAAATAGATGATGACTAGAGACTTGAGAAGATAGAAATAGATGTTGACTAGAGACTTGAGAAGATAGAAATAGATGATGACTAGAGACTTGAGAAGATAGAAATAGATGTTGACAAGAGACTTGAGAAGATAGAAATAGATGATGACTAGAGACTTGAGAAGATAGAAATAGATGTTGACTAGAGACTTGAGAAGATAGAAATAGATGATGACTAGAGACTTGAGAAGATAGAAATAGATGTTGACTAGAGACTTGAGAAGATAGAAATAGATGATGACTAGAGACTTGAGAAGATAGAAATAGATGATGACTAGAGACTTGAGAAGATAGAAATAGATGATGACTAGAGACTTGAGAAGATAGAAATAGATGATGACTAGAGACTTGAGAAGATAGAAATAGATGTTGACTAGAGACTTGAGAAGATAGAAATAGATGATGACTAGAGACTTGAGAAGATAGAAATAGATGATGACTAGAGACTTGAGAAGATAGAAATAGATGATGACTAGAGACTTGAGAAGATAGAAATAGATGATGACTAGAGACTTGAGAAGACAGAAATAGATGATGACTAGAGACTTGAGAAGATAGAAATAGATGATGACAAGAGACTTGAGAAGATAGAAATAGATGTTGACTAGAGACTTGAGAAGATAGAAATAGATGTTGACTAGAGACTTGAGAAGATAGAAATAGATGATGACTAGAGACTTGAGAAGATAGAAATAGATGATGACTAAAGACTTGAGAAGATAGAAATAGATGATGACTAGAGACTTGAGAAGATAGAAATAGATGATGACTAGAGACTTGAGAAGATAGAAATAGATGATGACTAAAGACTTGAGAAGATAGAAATAGATGATGACTAGAGACTTGAGAAGATAGAAATAGATGTTGACTAGAGACTTGAGAAGATAGAAATAGATGATGACTAGAGACTTGAGAAGATAGAAATAGATGTTGACTAAAGACTTGAGAAGATAGAAATAGATGATGACTAGAGACTTGAGAAGATAGAAATAGATGATGACTAGAGACTTGAGAAGATAGAAATAGATGATGACTAGAGACTTGAGAAGATAGAAATAGATGATGACTAAAGACTTGAGAAGATAGAAATAGATGATGACTAGAGACTTGAGAAGATAGAAATAGATGATGACTAGAGACTTGAGAAGATAGAAATAGATGATGACTAGAGACTTGAGAAGATAGAAATAGATGTTGACTAAAGACTTGAGAAGATAGAAATAGATGATGACTAAAGACTTGAGAAGATAGAAATAGATGATGACTAGAGACTTGAGAAGATAGAAATAGATGTTGACTAGAGACTTGAGAAGATAGAAATAGATGATGACTAGAGACTTGAGAAGATAGAAATAGATGTTGACTAAAGACTTGAGAAGATAGAAATAGATGATGACTAGAGACTTGAGAAGATAGAAATAGATGATGACTAGAGACTTGAGAAGATAGAAATAGATGATGACTAGAGACTTGAGAAGATAGAAATAGATGATGACTAGAGACTTGAGAAGATAGAAATAGATGATGACTAGAGACTTGAGAAGATAGAAATAGATGATGACAAGAGGACTTGAGAAGAAGAAATAGATGATGACAAGAGACTTGAGAAGATAGAAATAGATGATGACAAGAGACTTGAGAAGATAGAAATAGATGATGACTAGAGACTTGAGAAGATAGAAATAGATGTGACTAGAGACTTGAGAAGATAGAAATAGATGTTACAGAGACTTGAGAAGATAGAAATAGATGTTGACTAAGACTTGAGAAGATAGAAATAGATGATGACTAAGACTGTTCAGAGACTTGAGAAGATAGAAACTCTAAATACAGATACTTCTTCTTCTTCAAACACTCCCCATCGCCCACTTGTTAAACCACTGTGTGATTTGTACGTGAACTGAGCCTAAGAGCGATTGTACGTTGTGCCAATTATGTGATTACAAGTAGGCCAGCACATTCGATTTCTGCGACGCTTTTTATTTACTAGGGTAAGTTTCACTAGGCGACTACCTCAGTCGCTGTGCAACTATTCTTTGCTCCCCTTGAGAGCCTCGACAACACAATGGGCAGAATACAGATACAAAATAGGAAGATAATAAAAGAAAGGGAAGATTCAATGCGTAATAAATAAAGACTTCTTGAGTGAGACTTCATTTGTGTGACAGGGCAATCAATGCAACACTTGAACGTATCGCGAGGGCATATTAACACAAAACACATTTCGAGGTCGTGAACTATTGGGGGAAAAAATCACATATTTTTGCTTTCAAGCTTAAACCCTTTTATCCACATCTTCCAAACTTAACAGAGACTACAAGGGTAGTAATCCTACAATAAAGAAAATGAAACTAGCCGTCTTAACAAACAAGAAAATGAAAGTTTAAATCTGGAATTTCTTATTCAGCCATTAGTTTGGCCAGGTTTTATGACGTAAGCGGTGAACGTTTGTATAAGATTTATGGCCGGTTGGTCGCGTTTAGCCAAATTGCCTCCTCAAGTCGGAAATCTTGTCACGTCTGGTGGGTGAATTGCTATGTTTGTATGGTCTAGAAGACAGACAACGCGCTTAAGGAAGACAGAGAAAGGTATTCTGTTGTCTGTTCTACGAAGCATTCTAGCTTAGCGCCCCGTTGGAACAAAGGGATAAGTTAGATATTGATTTAAATTAATTACTTTATTTAAGTGTTTATTTGTTTTACGGTAATTACTCAATTTGCATTTACAGTTTACTTAGAAGAATACTAAGTTAACTTGATAACAAGTAATATACGTTAATAAACGGATATATACGTTTGACATTTACAGATAAATAAAAGAGAAATAGATTACGTGGCCATTTCACATTTACTGTTAGCACATTCTTGCGTGCTGTCTTATTTTTCATCTTTCAGTTCCCAATGGGGCATAACTCTTAAAACAAACTTCTTCCAGCTCTTCCTCTCTCCTGTCATTACTTCCAATTCTTTCCCTGTTTTATCTATCCTTTTAATATCGGTCTTCAGCTCTCTTTTCCGGGTATGTTAATGCCTTCCCCTACTCCTCTTTCCCTGCGGGTTCTAAAGCAGTGCCTGTCTTGCAATGCTTCCGGTCTTCTCAATGTGTGTCCTATCCATCGCCAGTGTCACTTCCTTAGCTATTTCTTCAATGGTACCTGTTTAGTTTTTTTCTTCTCGTACGAATTCTTATCATACCATCTCAGTCCCTCTATTCTACGTAAACATCAATTTACGAAGGTCTGCAGTTTTCTGTTGGTTTCTTTTGTTGTCTTGCATGTTTCCGAGCCGTAGAACAGCATTTACTTTACATTTGATTGCAAGATTCTAATCTTTGTGTTTGTTTTGATCTACTTTGACTTCCATATCTTACTCAATGCAATAACGTTTTCCCTTGCTTTTGTATTCTTATCTTGACATCTTTGTTTGTTTCCCTTCTGTGTCTATGTTGCTACCAATGTATGTGTATGATTCTACATCTTGTAGAGCTGTTTCCTTTAGCATATTCTGGTTTGCATTTACTGCATACATTTTCATGAGCTTGAACTTTCCCCTGTGTATTTCCATTCCCTTGCGTGCGGTATTTTAGAACAATTTGTCGCCCGAGTGGTTACCAGGACCCAAGTTTGGGGTGCAAAGAATAGAACCACTGTTACTTGCCACGCATGTCGTAAGAGCCGACTAAGAAGGTTTGGTTGAAATCGGATGCACGTGTCCTAAATGTGTATTATAAGTCAACCTGCTGCCTTGCAGGACTGCTGGGGACAGCCACAGGCTAACGGAGAGCGAACCCAGTAAACGATGGCTGAATCCGGACACGTCGCCGAAGAATAAGCACCAGAGCTCCAAATGGCGCTGAAAATGTGACGACACCCACCCATGCTAAAGCTGCATGGATCAGATTTCCACATGAATGAATTTATTGAGAGATCTGGTACATCGCAGGTGATCGCGAGTGAGAGAGAGAACAATTTGTAATGCAATATTAATATTTCAGATATCAGAATGAGCAGAATTGAAATTTCTATATAATAAATGCACACGATGTACTCTCAACAGAACTATACACACAATGTTGACTCGTGATGGGACTTGTCGGACAATTAGTACTGTCCGTATAATTTGTCAGATGGCTTGTCGTACTCCATGAGTTAGTGTGGAAATAGTACATGGTAATGAAATCTACTTGCGTAAGATAAAAAAAGCAAACCCATCCTTCCCATAATTTTGGGGAAAGCTACTCTAGTAAATTAAAAAGAGTGACAAGAAATCGGATGTTCTGTCCTAGGCACCCATAGGCGCATAACTGGCACAACGCACAATCGCTTTTAGAGTGGTTTAATAAGTGGTAGATATGGAGCTTTTGCAGCAGAAGAAGAAAACAAATATCTATAAGCTTTTCGAACATTTTCAACTCTAAGATGTGAATCATAAAATAATAGTAACACGTCCAAGCTTTTCGAACATTTTCAACTCTAAGATGTGAATCATAAAATAATAGTAACACGACCCCCCAGCTTGGGGACGGAAACATCACGCCTCTATTTAAACTTTTTTTTTTTTTTTTTTACCAGTTGAAAACATGGTCACCAGACAGATGTATACTTTGAATGTTTCTGCAAGAAATGTTCAGCAAATATTGAAAACACTTTGAAAATTGACTATTCACAAACTATGTTAAAAGTACATTTTACACATCATCTTAACTTTGTCAATATTTATTTGTAGCAAGACTTTGCGTATAAGGTTTCAGGCATAATATTGTAATATACTGATAATGTTTAGACATCTGAGAGCAAGCATCTCTCCTGTGGGAACATATGGTTGCGAGACGTGAACCTTAACAAGGCATTTTTTCCCCGATCCAGAAGCACTTGAGCTTTCAGCTCTTCGGCTCGGTGCCATGGACATCGTAACTCTTCGGTGCGGTGCCACGAACACCGTGAATCTGGGGAATATGTGGTTTTTCTGCCAGCCCGCGGAATTGAACCCGCACTCACAGATGGCTAGTCACCCGCAGTCCAACGCGCTACGAACACGCTGGGCAGGCGGACGTAACAGGGCATTAAGGAACAAAATCGATGCGTGAGAAATATATATATATATACGTTGGCGGCTCGAGATCATTTTTGTTGGTGGGGCCAGAGAAAAGATTTTGGAAAAATCATGGTTTTGGGTTGTGATATTTTAATTTATAAAATACTAAATACACGTTACACATTATGTTTGGTGGGCCGGCCCCACTGGCCCTTAATGACGAGCCGCCACTGTATATATATATATATATATATATATAAAACAGTCCATCGCAAGCGATGATGACAACAGTCTCAGACGTGTGCTGCTGCAACTCTCTGGTATGTGCCGAGGTGACTATAGAGTCCAATCCTCGAACGCAATCCCATTCCACCTGTGGGGCATACATGATCAAGGTTAGACATGTGGGTGTTGTGTGTTCTGTCTTTTCGCGCAGCTCGTTTTCTCTGTTCCTCAACGGTATGACGATTCTCGGCTATAGCGAGTTCCTCTTGTATTGTTACAGCACCACATTTGGCGATCTTGCGCCAGGGATTCCCAGCACGTGATGTCTATATCGAAGCATTTCAGAGACACTCTAAGCGTGTCTTTAATGCGTTTTTTCCTGCCTACCAGCTGAACGTCTGTCCCCTTCAAGCTTGATATACAACAATTGTTGTGGGATGCGCTTATCATATTACACGATCTATCAACCGTATTTTAAAATACACCATACGGTTCTTAAACAAATTGAAAGTTCTACGGAAAGCTACCATGGTAAATAAAAAGCGTGACAAGAAATCAGATGTGCTGGCCTAGGCATCCATAGACGCATAACTGGCACAACGCACAATCTCTCTTAGGCTCAGATCACATACAAACCATAAAAGTGGATTGATAAGTGGTCGATATGGTGCGTTCGCCGAAGAAGAAGAAGAAGAAGAAGAAGAAGAAGAAGAAACAAATTGAAAGAAGAAAATAAAGTATGTTTAAGATTGCAACATGCAGACGCTGTAGTTGCCAAGAAATTGCTGTCCCTATAGTTGTCTTGTCTGAAGTCAACATCAAAGTGTAAACTAGCAAATGTTGATGGAACGCGTTGTATGAAACTTTCAAGATGGAGACACGAGACGGCACTTGATATCATTTGATTAAGTTGACCTGTGCCTTTTTTAGTATCGATGTAAGACTGGACAAGTAATAGTTTGAATTTTATGTACATTTGCAACACTCAAGAGAACGACCACCACTGGTAATAGCTAAACAAACTCAGCCAGGAAACACCCTGGAACTTGCCTCCTATTGATCATTCTAGCAAACATGGTATTTGTTCGGTGCCATTTTTGACGTTTTTGAGCACTCATCACTTCCGTCTGACTATATTTGTATTTATTCCAACATTTGTACAATTTCTACCCGTCATTTCTAAAACTAAAAAGTGTTTGCATGAAGATGGAAGCATAGATAGATATAAAGAATGAAACTTTAAAAAAAAAGAAAGTGTCGTCGTCGTCATCATCACGTTATACGTTGATTAACAATATAGTGTATTTACAACTGTTTGAAATAAATTCAATTCTTTTGACTATTTATTCCACCCCGTCTCCTCTTTCTTAGTAGTCTTCTTCTTCTTTACGTTCGTTCTTTACAACCAATTTTAATCACTCTTTGTGATATGTTTGATCTTTGCCAAGAACGTGTATACGTTGCACATTGGTTTGATAGGCCCCTAAACGCATAGACTTCTACACGTTTAGGACATGTACATCCGATTTCAGCCAACTTTTTCTTAGTATATCGTGGAATATTTTTCCAACCGTACCGACGTTTATGTCGACTCAGCCTCATGTGGGTACCATTAAAAGGATTGAGAAGTAAAGATCACCGGTATGATGTTGACCACATCACCCATCGTGTGTAGAGCGTCTATTAAAAATACTAGCTTAACACTGTATTCTCCAATATATATAATAATAATAATAATTCCTCTCGTACCGTTATACGTTGCATAGGGGGTGCAAGTAACTTCTCCATACCGCTCTATCCTGGGCAACTCGCTCAATCTCATCCATGGAACTGAGACCGATACCTCTTGCCTCTCTCAGCAAAGTTCGTTTCAGGGTCTCTTTAGGTCGACCTCTCTTCTTGAACCCTTTGCATCCCACTTCAATGCTTGCTTTGCTTGGATATTCGTTGAATTCTTGCAATATATATCAAGGTATAAAACAAAAAGGTTTCTTTGCTTCCTTTCTTAAGTTATCTACATGGACAGGTGAATGAAGGAAAATAGTGCATTCAATATAACAATTAATGCATTCAATGTAACAACTTCAAGCACGATAGTGGAGATGGCTGTTGTCTCAGATGCGATTTAGTGGTTGTCAGAGCAATTAGCGACTCATGAAATGATAGTAACACATTCGAGGAGTATACTTATGGGGTGCGATACAGACAACATTAGCACTGGATAGATAACATTAGCACTGGATAGATAACATTAGCACTGGATAGATAACATTAGCACTGGATAGATAAATAACTATCAACAGTCCCGTCTCAAATAAACTGTCTGGACTTTAAAAGGCTGAAGAGAAGAGAAATGAAAGGACAGATAAATTAGTTGAAACAACATTCAGTGAAAGTGGGAGACGTATAGACAGTACTGACACCATAAATTCTCTCTGCGTATGTAAAAGCAGAATCAGATACATCGAACCGTTTGGATAGAATGGGAATTAAGCACCGACAAACAAGTCAGTACTATCTGCTGGATAGTGAGAGATGATATGTCCACAAACATCACTTAGGTACAGCAAGCGTGGGAACATAGAGATGGCTAATGTATTTGAGGACGAAATACTTATTGACTTGTTCAATATAAGAGGATGTTAGTCAAGAGAACTGTACGGGATGTCTTGGTTATACTGAAAAACTTCAAGAGAACTGAATTCCTTGGTCAAATTGTAAAACTTCAGGAGAATTGAATGCATTAGTCATATTGTAAAACTTCAGGAGAATTGAATGCATTAACCTTATTGTAAAACTTCAGGAGAACTGAATGCCTTAGTCATATTGTAAAACTTCAGGAGAACTGAATGCATTAACCATAATGTAAAACTTCAGAACTGAATGCTTTGATCATATTGTAAAACTTCAGGAGAACTGAATGCATTAACCATATTGTAAAACTTCAGGAGAACTGAATGCTTTGATCATATTGTAAAACAATTCTATATCTTGTTATCATTAGTTTCTGATAACGTTAACTGTGTTGTTGTATATTGCTTGTCTTCTTACCTACATTGTATCTGTCTTAATCAAACACTTATTTAGTTGTTTAAAGCAAATTATTCATGACTTTACTGCACGAAATTTGATCATAGAAGTGGATTTTCAGGTTTGTGAAATCTGACTAGTAATTATTTTTTAAACCAGGTATGTGTGTTTGAGCGTCTGTAGCTCAATCACAAACCCATGCGTACCTGGTTCAAACCCCACGGTGGACAAGTTTGAAAGCATATTCGTTTCCGTGGGATTTTACAAAAGGTAAAAATAGACCTCACCGTTCAGAAAGCGATGGCAAACTACTGAACGTATAAGTGGTGCCTTGAAAATCAAAGACTCGTTTACTGTGGTTGATGGCTACGTCCTTTAGGATATGCCACAATTTTCATTTTCATGTGTATTTGCCTTATTTTACACACATTATTAGCTCTTAACCATCTGTCAATGTTTTGTTTTTTGGTTTCAATCTTGAATTTATTTGTGTACGGGTAGGTTCTATATAGTTGTTCAGAATGGGGTGAGTGTGTATTTGTGGGTGGACAGTCGAGGTAATTGAGTGGAAACTGGAGGTAACTGAGAGGGGGTGTAGTTAGCGTACCATAGTAGGTATTACTGTTTATGTTCTGTCAAGCAACCGGTGTTCCTAATATTGCGTTTCTGATAGATTTTTCATGAAGGCTTACTTTCGTTATCCTAGTGTCTCTCGTTATTCAGCCAAGAATGACTCTGACTTCAGAGATACTTGTAATTTAGATCTCCAAATAAAGGTTCATGATGTTATTTAGACCAACCGCGTACCGTGTGAACATCGATAGTTTCTTTTGTGTGAATACAAGCTGGCATTGAACCCCGGAATTGTCACGGTACTTGGTCACAATCGCAGAATGTTATCAACTCTCTCTCTCTCTCTCTTTCTCTCTCTCTCTCTCTATCGGAGACTCCAGTAAACTTTTAACTGTTCATCTATTGATGGTCCCTTTCTCTCTCTCTCTCTCTCCCTCTCGCTATCGGAGACTCCAGTAAACTTCAATACATCAACACACACACAAACACACACACACACATATACACACCACACACACACACACACGTATATATACATATATATGTTATGATGATATGGTAATGTACATCATCAACAATCTTTAATTAAACAAAAGTTTTGTATTCTATCGGAGACTCCAGTAAACTTCAATACATCAATACACACACAAACACACACATATACACAACACACACACACACACACGTATATATACATATATATGTTATGATGATATGGTAATGTACATCATCAACAATCTTTAATGAAACGAAAGTTTTGTGTGAAAACATGGTTCGAATAGAAAACGGATAATACGAATACATATATTTAAAAAAGTTGATACCCAGTGAGCCACAAGAACCATCAGCATAATACTATAGTTAACGAGAATAAGTATCAATAATTCAATGCGATTCCAAAAACTAATCACTTATTTTGCATAACTGCACCAAAAAAAAAGCAATTCGCTTACTAAATCAACCATCCCTGTCCAGCCTGCTACCCTCTAATTGAAATATTTGATCACAACCAATGATAACAATGTAGACCACTGCTCCAACTAACTCTCCAAATGCGTTCTATAATTTTGTTCATGTCACTTTGCCCATTTCTATCTCAACAAATGACAACTACTGGCTTAAAAGAATCATGGAAATTGCTCAATACTTCTCATAATTAATCTGTGTTCCAACCGATGATCAGGGGCGTCCTGTTGGGTATTCCCTGCAGTTTTCGAGTGGCCCCTGCAATCATTTTTGTTTATAAACTTGCGTAGGCACGAAAGAAATGAGTCCTCCCTATTGTTGCCAGGTTTAATATGTATTTGATCAGATTTTTATATTGCTTGTGCAGAAATAAATGAAGAGAAAATTGGGCATTGAATGCTATTTTGGCCTGTGTAATAACTGCAGAAAAAGCTGGCACCGACTGAACTTTGGGAAGATCTTATTACGTTCACTATCATGTGCCGTAACGATCAAATCATCCGGTCATGTGAATTTCGTTGTATTTTCTATTCAATCAATTAAGTGCTATGCCTGCCGATCATGTCTCTCCACAACTCACTCTCATTGGGGCAGTTAATCAGTTCTGACGTCGATCCTTTGTCGAATCACGATGTCAGACCATCCAACATCTTCTCCCTCTGTCTTCCACGATCTCTCCTTGCCTGAATTTTACCCGTTGTCACCAAATGTTCTAAACATTCTCTTCGCATTATATACCCGAAGAACACTGATAAGATTTTTGATTAGAGTTTGGATAAAGAGTGTAGGTTGGGTCACGCGTTACATCTACTTCTTCTTCTTCTATGCGTAAGTACTTATCAATCAAGTTAACCACTATTTCTATTTTAGTGATTTGCGCCTTAAAATACGTTGCTCCCCGATTCTTATGCACCTACAGCTTGTAAGTCAAAGTTAAGTTAATTACATATCCTTTACAGGACTTTGCGAATCAACCTCAGCTTTTTAACGCTGTTGTGAGTTTTCTAGACATTATTACCTGCAGTAGTTTGCCATTGTTTTCTGAACGGGTGGTGCCATCGTCCTTTGTAAAAATCCACGCGAAACAATTTGCAACCAAACTGTACGCAGCGTGATTCGAACTCAGAACGTCGGGGTTAATAGACCGAGTCACTATCCTTTAAGACACAGACGCCACCTTGTAAGTCAGGTGCTTTGAAATATTGTGGCTTAAGATGTTGCTTAGGTTTGACTGACATGAGAGTTCCACACATCTTTCGTTCGCCCCAAAAGGCAATGTTACTGCGACACAGTGAATACAAATTGAAAGGTCGTCCAAGCAAAAGAATGGACAACAGAAGTAGCAGAGGCAGGAAAAGACATCATGTATGAAGCGCACACAAAAACCCGTTCTAGACATCTCTTCTTACCCTGACACTGAGAGACAAAACAGGATTAGAGAAAGGAAGAAGAGCTTGACGTAATGTGTCAGGAAGGCGGGGGAGGGCGGCGGGTGCGGCGGGCGGGAGGGGACGGCGGCGGGGGCGGCGAGGGCTCTGTGGCCTAAAGTTAAAAGTGCTTTTCTCTTGTTTCAATGCATTCGGTTCGTTTCATGCGTGTAGCGAGTGGGTTATTTCTACAGAGTTCATAATCCTAGCTTTTCACGATGTTTATAAAACACACTGGCATTCCATCAAATCTTGTAATATACCTTAATCTTTCCCGGTGTATGCTATCAAATGTTTATTTACGAAGTCGATATAGTTGATATAGAGTTTGTTTTGTCATTCTGTGCATTCTTCTACGATATTTCTAAGAGTAAATATATGACATATACAGTTCTGTCATCTATGACATCCAGCTTGCTCCTTTTTCAATGTCTTATCTACTACATTAGTAATGCGTGGCACGATGATTTTGCTTACGATTTTGCTTGGGACGGAAAGGAGGGTTAGTCGACGCCAGTTGTTATAATCGTCAAGGGAGACCTTCTTGTGTATCATGATGATAACTCCTCTGCTCCATGCATAATATATTTTTTGAGTATTTCATATAGATGTCAACAATGGTAGTAGTAAACAATGGTAGTAGTAAACAATGGTAGTAGTAAACAATGGTAGTACTAAACAATGGTAGCAGTAAACAATGGTAGTAGTAAACAATGGTAGTAGTACATTATCTGAGAGTCCTGTGTCTATTTTGGTCAATTCATCTTTTAAATTATCATACTCTGGTGCCTTTCTATTCTTAATTGATTTAATGGCTGTAATGATCTCATCTCGCCTGGGTGTTTCAATATCAATTTCTAGTTCCTCTGTTGGTTCTAGTATGTCTGTTTCTGTTGTTGTTGGTGGTCTGTTGATGAGGGTTTTTTTTTATGATCTGACCAGCACATTTCTTGTTTTTTTCCCGCTGTCAATAGTTGTCCGTTTCTATCCTCTATGGTAATGTATCTCTTGTAATGTTTACCACTAATTAGTTTACAGTGTTCTATCAAACATATATAAAAGTCAGCCCCCAACAAAAATGGGTTTTCCCTTTCTTGACTGAGCTGGTTGGCCTCATTTAGAGTTTACCATGGACAGAACATTATTTTATTCTGTGTCTCCACACATCATATACAAATGTGGTTCCTACTAACTTATATATATATACATATATGATTATCTTTTCTCGTCTGACAGCGTTGATGGCTTTTTTAAAATGTTCTGAGCGCTTACGTTCTCACATGTTCATTATTTATAAACAGTTTCTACAGAATTTTCTTTATTTTCCAGAGATGTTAATTCCACAAAATAGAGCTAGATCTCTGATCGTAAGAGATGAGCACGTCTTCTGAACCGAATGAAAACCTCCTTCTGTCTCCAATTTCAAGCTAGAAAAAATGTTCAAGGTTTAATATCACAAACACACATTGTCACTACTAAAAATCAAGACACATATCAAGCGAAAATACAAAGAGTTGTGGAGGCAATAAACCCACAGCAAACATCCACAAGATCCCATTGGCAGACTAAACAGAAAACAGCACACAATAATCTTTTGAAAAAGAACAGTTCACTGCAGGCTTAACCATTACATGCACAGAATAAAGCCTGCTCAGACTGCACAGTGTGCATGCCAGAGAGAAACACAGACTACAGAGCACATCCTGCAGTTACGTCCATCATACATATCGAAACGAAACATGGCCTCGTGAACAAAGCTTACAGACCAAGCTATGGGGAACTCTCGAG
Source organism: Arion vulgaris (assembly GCA_020796225.1). Taxonomy (NCBI): domain Eukaryota; kingdom Metazoa; phylum Mollusca; class Gastropoda; order Stylommatophora; family Arionidae; genus Arion; species Arion vulgaris. The sequence continues at coordinate 39,165,039 of CM036764.1, read as the reverse complement.
GAACTCCAACTAACATGCAGCTTCATAGAGGCAACCTATCTCATGGTTTAAACAAGCATACGAAACCGAACGTAAAGTAGAAGAAGAAGATAACGTAGACCTACTAATGATGGATTTCAAGTCAGCGCTACAATGCTTCAATTAAAGTAACATTCCCTATCTTGAATAGAGTTAATCCTAATATATTTTATTGGGCGTATGTAGCTTCAGTGGTAGTGAGTTCGTTCACAACCCAAGTGTACCGTGTTTAAACTCCGCAGCGGGCCGTTTGGAAGCAAATTCGTTCCCGTAGATTTTTACGAACGGTAAAAATAGACCTAACCATCAGAAAGCAATGGCAAGCTACTAAACGCATAAGTGGTGCTAAGAAAATCGACGAGTCATTTACTGTGGTTGATGGGGATGTCCTGCAAAGGATATGCTCCGATTTTCCTTTTTCAATTATGTTTGAACTAAAGTTACATTCGCTGTCATGGATAGAGTCAGTCCTACTATGATTTGACTAAGATAGTATATTCTATCTTTAACTTTTTCCCTACAAACTGCTTCAAGGTGCGCCAAGATTGTTTATTAAAATAATGTAACTGCCGCACACTGCGCCAAACATTATTTCCTTTAAAATTAGTGCTAACTTAATATCAACACATTCTGATCTAATTTCTAGTTTAAATCTACAGCAAAGCTTTATATTTCAACATAGTGGTCCGATCGAGAGTTTAGTAAAATGTGTTAATTTGATGAAATTTATATTTATGGAATAATAATGTGGAGAGAAAATAATTACTCGCCGAGGGCATTATTTTCATTTCAGTTGCGAATATGTTAATAAAGTCAGACAATTATTGAGTGAGACATTAAGAAAACCAGCAGAAGAAGAAGAGGAGGAACACATCGAAATATGATAGAAAGCTTGAACATGACAGCAACATTATCAAATCACTTTATTACTACTACGGCTGCAAGCAGTAGGGAAAAAGGGTGTAATTTACTATTTCTACTATAACTGTAACCTCAACAAGTGAAATACTGCTATCTCCGTTACTTCGTCATTCTTGATTCGCGCATTTCTTCGAAAAAATGAAATCAGAATCAAAATTAGAAATATGAGTGTCCTCTGCTATCAATTTCCAAGAATGATGGCTAAAGTGATATCAGTATGCTCTTCATAGTGGCAATCAAAGAGTCAACGATCGAATCTTGAGCGCTCTCATGATCTCAACAATGATCTATTCTGATGCCTGGGACTCCCTAATGACGTCTAAATTAGAAATCTATGACCGTGAAAGTGTGCTACCATGACCTGGTTACGCGATCGGTGTGCGAGAGCTGGAGTCTTATTTTTGAATTAAAATGTCATAATTCGAAGCTCTTAAGTCACAGCATCACCACTATATCACAACAGGATACTGGCTGCTTGTCTGTCTGTACTAAGCACTGGATAACGTAAAGTGTATGGCTTGTCGTTTGATATTCTTCCTCTTTTTCTTCATCTGTTTTATTTTCTTCATCGCTTTTTTTCTTCAACTACTTCCCTGTCTTTATCCCTTCATTCTCATATACTTCCTTTTTTTTTATCTACCTTTCTTTATCGCTTTTTTTCTTCATCTACTTCCCTGTCTTTATCACTTCTTCCTCATATACTTCCTTTTTTTTTATCTACCTTTCTTCATCGCTTTTTTTCTTCATCTACTTCCCTGTCTTTATCACTTCTTCCTCATATACTTCCTTTTTTTTATCTACCTTTCTTTATCGCTTTTTTTCTTCAACTACTTCCCTGTCTTTATCCCTTCATTCTCATATACTTCCTTTTTTTTTATCTACCTTTCTTTATCGCTTTTTTTCTTCATCTACTTCCCTGTCTTTATCACTTCTTCCTCATATACTTCCTTTTTTTTTATCTACCTTTCTTCATCGCTTTTTTTCTTCATCTACTTCCCTGTCTTTATCACTTCTTCCTCATATACTTCCTTTTTTTTTATCTACCTTTCTTCATCGCTTTTTTTCTTCATCTACTTCCCTGTCTTTATCACTTCTTCCTCATATACTTCCTTTTTTATCTACCTTCTTCATCGCTTTTTTCTTCATCTACTTCCCTGTCTTTATCACTTCTTCCTCATATACTTCCTTTTTTTTTATCTACCTTTCTTCATCGCTTTTTTTCTTCATCTACTTCCCTGTCTTTATCACTTCTTCCTCATATACTTCCTTTTTTTTTATCTACCTTTCTTCATCGCTTTTTTTCTTCATCTACTTCCCTGTCTTTATCACTTCTTCCTCATATACCTCATGTTCTTCTTTCCCTTCTTCATTTACATTATTTTCTTCTTAACATCCTTAGTAATTTTTGTCTTCCCCTTTTTTCGCATTTTCTTTATTTTTTTACCTTCCATTTTTCCTAGTCTATATCATTTTCTTAGTCCTTCATTTTCATCTTCCCAATCTTCGTCTTCCTCATTTTCTTCATTCCATTTTTCTTCATCTACCTCATTTTTTCTTCTATTTCTTCTCATCTATTTCATTTTCTCCCTCCTACTTTATATACTTCATTTTCCCCATTTATCTTCATCTACTTCATTTTCCTCCTTCGGCTTCCTTTATTTCATTTTCCCCACTTATCTTTATCTACTTAATTTTTTCCCCTTCTACTTCATTCCACCCCTGGGCCCTAATTTCTCATCTACTTCATTTTTTTAATCCTTTTCTTAACCACACATTCGTTTCTATTTTCTTATTCTCCTACATTTTGCCATATTCCTTTTTAGTTTTGTTTATTTCTCAGGTTTTTTACCATTTCATTCTTCCGTCTACTTTTCCGTCTTACTTGTCTCTTATTACAATCACATCTGTTGTTATCTTCATTATTATTACTATCACATCTGTTGTTATCTTCCTTATTATTACTATCACATCTGGTGTTATCTTCATTATTATTACTATCACATCTGTTGTTATCTTCATTATTATTACTATCACATCTGTTGTTATCTTCCTTATTATTACTATCACATCTGTTGTTATCTTCATTATTATTACTATCACATCTGGTGTTATCTTCATTATTATTACTATCACATCTGTTGTTATCTTTATTATTACTATCACATCTGTTGTTATCTTCCTTATTATTACTATCGCATCTGTTGTTATCTTCATTATTATTACTATCACATCTGTTGTTATCTTCATTATTATTACTATCACATATGTTGTTATCTTCATTATTATTACTATCACATCTGTTGTTATCTTCATTATTATTAATATCACATCTGTTGTTATCTTCATTATTATTACTATCACATCTGTTGTTATCTTCATTATTATTACTATCACATCTGTTGTTATCTTCATTATTATTACTATCACATCTGTTGTTATCTTCATTATTATTACTATCACATCTGTTGTTATCTTCATTATTATTACTATCACATCTGATGTTATCTTCCTTATTATTACTATCACATCTGTTGTTATCTTCATTATTATTACTACCACATCTGTTGTTATCTTCATTATTATTACTTAAATTCTTCTTATGTTTCTTTTTATCATGCATTGTTTTCTTTCATGTACACATCTTCTGCTTCAAATTGTCAGTTCTTCTTCCTTTCTCGTTTTTTCCACATCCTTATCTATTTCTTCACTACTCACATTACCTTACGTTCTTAATGGGTCTCACGCCACAGAGTTTGTCAGGACCTGGCGATTCTGGGAAGACCAACCAGCTATATTGTGAGTGGCATGTATTTCCTTATGCAGACTGGGTTTTTCCCCCGTACTGAGATCAGTATTTCGGAAAACAATTCCACTGCTTCTGTGCCTGCTTTCGGTTTCCTTTACTCACAACATGTTCCATTTCTTCCCACACATTCTATTCTATTTTTGTTCACAAACTACTTCCTACTTTTCCCACGTTTTGCGCATGACAGGAACCGAAAACAAATTCGTTTATTTAAAACTCGAAGAGCCATACTGATCTATTTCATGATACAATTCTTGCAATTTAGATCCATGCGTCTGATACTGCTTGTTCCTAGGGTCAAATTACTGACAGACAGTTTTACCACGAGATATCCACCCCAAAAAGATACAATAACATGTCGTGTAGCCATTCTGTGGTGACTATATTACTTACAGTTTATTGGACAAATTATTCTGTTGATCGCTTAATCTTTCTTTGTAGGGGACTCTGTGACGGAGAGATAAAGTGATTACCTATAGCTCTAAAAGTGCTCGGTTCGTTTCCAGTGTTGAGCGATCGGGTTGTTTCTCTGTGATCCCTGTGAAACCCTTGTCTTGCGAGTCGAAGGTCGTGGTTTCGGATCCGGACCACGCCGTTCTGTTCCCGAGTGTATTTTTTTTCCAAGAGACCATTAGGATTGTTGCCGAAGGTACGAAGTTTGTGCTTTGTGCAATAAATACTCTTGGAAGGTGGTGTGCTATTTCTGCGGAGAGGAACAGAGAAATAGAGGGTAAAACCCAGTGCAAGAAAGCCAATCCTTTGGCTTAAAAACCCTTTAAACCCTGATCTCAATATAGATGAGACAAAGTTCCTAGTCCTATCGGAGACGGAAGATAAAACTAGAATTAAGCATTTTAAAAAAGCTATGTCAATAGAGATATCGATAAAAGTAGGCTGAAAAGCAGCAGCCAGTAAAAAAAAATTCGGTAAACTTTAATATATAAATTTTAGTCCTTAAAATTACATCGGGAGTCCTCGCTGTTGCTTAGCAACTTGTCCACTACCATTGAGATCTTCTCCACTAAAAAGAAGATCGGAGAACACATGCATATTCACCGAAGAACAATAATGATTGTCCTATCAATCAATCATTCAATCAAGCCACAATCTTTCTTGTGTTATGCTGAGCAAGTCACATGAGTTCCAATTATGTGACGAGGGAGTTTTTATCTAATTTTTGTCCTAGTAATTTTCCATGCATATTTCTGCATATTAGCCCCCCTGTTTCTTTGTTGGCTCCAGTCAAATGATAGTCTGGTTACATAGTTAAGTTGTTTTCTATACTTTCCCGTCATCTCCACACAGTTATTGCAAAATGTAATGATAGACAGAAAGACAGAAATACAGATGTATAGATGTATAGATATATAGTGCATGGATGGTTAGATAGATATATATATATATATAGTGTATGGATGGTTAGATGGATAGATAGATAGATAGGTAGGTAGGTAGGCAGGCGGGCGGGCGGGCGGGCGGGCGGGCGGGCGGACGGGCGGGCGGGCGGACGGACGGACGGACGGACGGATAGATAGATAGTGCATGGATGGTTAGATGGACGGATAGATAGATAGTGCATGGATGGTTAGATGGACGGATAGATAGATAGTGCATGGATGGTTAGATGGATGGATGGATAGATAGTGCATGGATGGTTAGATGGATGGATGGATAGATAGTGCATGGATGGTTAGATGGATGGATGGATAGATGGATGGATGGATATATAGTGCATGGATGGTTAGATGGATGGATGGATAGATAGTGCATGGATGGTTAGATGGATGGATGGATATATAGTGCATGGATGGTTAGATGGATGGATGGATATATAGTGCATGGATGGTTAGATGGATGGATGGATATATAGTGCATGGATGGTTAGATGGATGGATGGATATATAGTGCATGGATGGTTAGATGGATGGATGGATATATAGTGCATGGATGGTTAGATGGTTGGATGGATAGATAGTGCATGGATGGTTAGATGGTTAGATGGATAGATAGTGCATGGATGGTTAGATGGTTAGATGGATAGATAGTGCATGGATGGTTAGATGGTTAGATGGATAGATAGTGCATGGATGTTAGATGGTTGATGGATAGATAGTATGGATGGTTGATGGTTAGATGGATAGATAGTGCATGGATGGTAGATGGTTAGGATGAGATAAGATAGCATGGATGGTTAGATGGTTGATGGATAGATAGTGCATGGATGGTTAGATGGTTGATGGATAGATAGCATGGATGGTTAGATGGTTAGATGGATAGATAGTGCATGGATGGTTAGGATGGTTTAGATGGATGATGGAAGATAGATGATGATGGATGGTTAGATGGTTAGATGGATAGATGCATGGATGGTTAGATGGTTAGATGGATAGATAGTGCATGGATTTATGTGATAGTAGATGGTTAGATGGTTAGATGGATAGATAGTGCATGGATGGTTAGATGGTTAGATGGATAGATAGTGCATGGATGGTTAGATGGTTAGATGGATAGATAGTGATGGATGGTTAGATGGTTAGATGGATAGATAGGTAGCATGGATGGTTAGATGGTTAGATGGATAGATATGATGGATGGTTAGATGGTTAGATGGATAGATAGTGCATGGATGGTTAGATGGTTAGATATGGATAGATAGTGCATGGATGGTTAGATGGTTAGATAAGATGCATGGATGTTAGATGGTTAGATGGATAGATATGCATGATGGTTAGATGTTAGATGATAGATGTGATGGATGGTTAGATGGTTAGATGGATAGATAGTGCATGATGGTAGATGGTTAGATGGTTAGATGGATAGATAGATAGATGATGATGATGGTAGATGTAGATGGATGATGTAGATGGTTAGATGGATAGATAGATGGATGGTTAGATGGTTAGATGGATAGATAGTGCATGGAGGGTTAGATGGTTGATGGATAGATGATGATAGATAGTATAGATAGTATGATGGTTAGATGGTTAGATGGATAGATAGATAGATGAGATGGTTAGATGGTTAGATGGATAGATGATGATAGATATGGTAGATGGTTAGATGAGATAGATGATAGTAGTGATGATGGTTAGATGGTTGATGGATAGATAGATAGATATAATAGTATGGATGGTTAGATGGTTAGATGGATAGATAGATAGATATATAGTATGATGGTTAGATGGTTAGATGGATAGATAGATAGATATGTATGGATGTTAGATATGGTTAGATGGATAGATAATGATAGATATATGATGATGGTTAATGGTTAGATGGAGATAGATAGATAGATTGGTAGATGATAGATGATAGATAGTAGAATGATGGTTAGATGTTGATGGATTAGATGGATAGATAGATATATAGTGCATGGATGGTTAGATGGTTAGATGGATGATAGATAGATATAGTAGCATGGATGGTTAGATGGTTAGATGGATAGATAGATAGATATAGTGCATGGATGGTTAGATGGTTAGATGGATAGATAGATAATGTATGGATGGTATGAGATGGTAGATGATAGATAGTGATGGATGGTTAGATAGTAGATGATAGATAGGATGGATGAGTTAGATGGTTAGATGGATAGATAAGGCATGGATGGTTAGATGATGGTTAGATGATGGATGGTCATGGATAGGTGCATGGATGGTTAGATGGTTAGATGGATAGATAGTGCATGGATGGTTAGATGGTTAGATGGATAGATAGTGCATGGATGGTTAGATGGTTAGATGGATAGATAGTGCATGGATGGTTAGATGGTTAGATGGATAGATAGTGCATGGATGGTTAGATGGTTAGATGGATAGATGTGCATGGATGGTTAGATGGTTAGATGGATAGATAGTGCATGGATGGTTAGATGGTTAGATGGATAGATAGGCATGGATGGTTAGATGGTTAGATGGATAGATGTCATGGATGGTTAGATGGTTAGATGGATAGATAGTGCATGGATGGTTAGATGGTTAGATGGATAGATAGTGCATGGATGGTTAGATGGTTAGATGGATAGATAGTGCATGGATGGTTAGATGGTTAGATGGATAGATAGTGCATGGATGGTTAGATGGTTAGATGGATAGATAGTGCATGGATGGTTAGATGGTTAGATGGATAGATAGTGCATGGATGGTTAGATGGTTAGATGGATAGATAGTGCATGGATGGTTAGATGTTAGATGATAGATAGATGGATGGTAGATGGTTAGATGGATGATGTGATGATGGTTAGATGGTTAGATGGATAGATAGATGGATGGATAGATAGATGATAGATAGATAGATGAGATAGATGATAGATAGATGAGTAGATAGATAGATAGATAGATAGTAGATAGATAGGATAGATGATAGATAGATAGATAGATAGATAGATAGATAGATAGATAGATAGATAGATAGATGAGGTGAGATAGATAGATAGATAGATAGATAGTAGATAGATAGATAGATAGATAGATAGATAGATAGATGATAGATAGATAGATAAGATAGATAGATAGATAGATAGATAGATAGATAGATAGATAGATAGAAGATAGATAGATAGATAGTAGATGATAGATAGATGATAGATAGATAGATGGTAGATGTAGATGTAGATAGATAGAGATAGATAGATAGATGTAGATGGATTAGATGATAGATGTATAGATGGATAGATAGATAGATAGATGATGAGTAGGATGGTTAGATATATGATAGATGATAGATAGATAGATATAGTAGTGATGGATGGTTAGATGGTTAGATGGATAGATAGATAGATATATAGTGCATGGATGGTTAGATGGTTAGATGGATAGATATGATAATGATGATGGATGTTAGATG